>CM062807.1:179201345-179611345 GCA_031772625.1 Pinus tabuliformis | reverse complement strand
AGACCTTATCAACATGGGATGCAAGGGACATCCCAAGCTTATTATAGCCCCAACCAATCTGCTCACATACCTTCTTAGGGCCCCCTGTTCATCCTTCCTAGTCGCACCTCCTCCGTGGTCTTATCCATCTCAATACCATACTCAACCCACTGCTCATTCGTTTCACTCACATGTCCAGCCACAACCTCAGTGGAATGCACCTCAACCGGGGTGGAGGCCCCAATACAACTCTCCTCCCGCCATTCTGCCTCCACCACCGGCTCAGCCACAACCATTACCTCCTGCTCCTCCAAGACAACCCCAGATGCCTGCTCAATCGAACCCGAACCCCAACAACTGACAGGCCCAGCAGGTATACACTGGGGAGACAACATGCCCTACCTATGCTGTGGAGATCCAGGAGATCAACCTGTGATCTGGGAAGGTCCTTCCAGATCGCCAACCTCCTCCCCAGAGGACGAGGAAGAGAAACAGGAAAGTGAACCCAAAGCCATTCCACCCTTTCCTGAGCGACTAACAGTAACCACGCAACCAAACCTAGAGGAGACTGAACTTCTGGGAGAACTTAAACAGTTGTGTGTGAAAATACCACTTCTCCAGGCCATAAAAGATGTACCAATATACAACAAATTGATTAAGGAGAAGTGTTTCAGGCACCCAGGCAGGCAAAAGAGAGATGCCTCGACTATCAATGTCATAGGACAATTGTCCGATCTAATGTTGGGGCAAGTAATCTGTCCAAAGTATTTGGACCTTGGGAGTCCTGTAGTTGATGTCCACATCAATGGCACCATAATCCCCCATACCTTGATTGATCTAGGGGCTGCCATTAATGTGATGACCAGGGACACCATGCTTAAACTCAACCTTCAGAGTTCCTTAAGGAAGACCTCGACAGTCCTGCAGTTAGCAGATCGATCCATCGTGACTCCCGAAGGGATTGTTGAAGATGTCTTGGTCTCTATTGACTCTTGGGAGTACCCTGCAGACTTCTTGGTCCTTCAGCCAAAGGCAAAGCTCATTGGATACCCCCTCATTTCGGGAAGGCCTTGGTTAGCCACTGCGGATGCTTACATCAGTTGTCAAGCTGGAAGCATGACCATCAAGAATGGGCCTATGTCCAAACAGCTAGTCCTATACCCTCCTGCCCAACCTCTGCTAGAACATGACTTACCACTCTGGTTGGAAGAGGGAGATGAGGATGAGGTCTACTCTACACCATTGTGCACAGTAGAAACCACCAGGGGAGGCCCTCAAACCGAGGATGACTTGATTGAGAATTTGATTCAAAATCCACCTCCCAGTGCACTGTCCTTAGAGGAGTTGGTGGAAGATACCCAAGCCAGCGCTTTAGTGGACCTCTGTGTGACTGATCCGACCTCTCCCAGAGTTAAGAATGTGGAATTTGGCCCCGAAAGAACCTTAAAGATCAGCTCCTCCCTATCTCCCTCCCAGGAGAAGGAGCTGTGTAGCTTACTGAACAATCATCTGGATGCTTTTGCTTGGAGCTATAAGGAGATGAAAGGAGTCCATCCTTCGGTTTGTACCCATCACATTTACATTAAATAATATTGTAAACCAGTCAGGTAGCCTTAGAGGAGAATGAATCCAGCCCTTAAAGACATTATCAAAAATAATTGCAAAAATGGTTGGATGCAGGATTCATCTACCCCATCTCCGACAGTGACTGGGTCTCACCTCTAGTGCTTATGCCCAAGAAGAACGGGAAGTGGAGAATCTGTGTAGATTACCGAGAACTTAACAAAGCCACCAGGAAATACCATTTCCCTTTGCCTTTCATAGATCAAGTGTTGGATGGATTGGCAGGGAAGAAGTTCTCTTTCCTAGATGGGTTCAGCGGGTATAACCAGATCCAAATCAGCCCGAAGGACCAAGATAAAACCACCTTCACTTGTCCATGGGGTACTTTTGACTACCGAGTCCTTCCCTTCGGGCTATGCAACGCTCCTGCTACTTTCTAGAGAGCAGTATTGAGCATATTTTCTGAGTTGGTCCACGATTCGGTAGAAATCTATATGGATGACTTTACTCCTTATGGGTCCAACTTCCGAGAAGCATTGACTAACCTAGTGTTGAAGCCCCGAAAATCGGGTCGACAACAAGGGGGATACCCACCCGGTCCGGACCTTGGTTGGCAGCTCCTTATCCGTTTGGTGTAGCGGGTCCGACTGGGGATAATGGGACCAGTTTCCCAATATAAGGGTGTGTGTGTGTGCAGAGTTGGATGATGTTGATCTAAGGGTTCTAATCTAAGCTACTTTAATCTAATTCTATGTTATTGTAATCTAATGAAAACAGCACATCTAATCTATGCTAACCCGGGATGTATTTCTTCTATTATGCGATCTAAAGAGATTTCATATAATAACTGGTAATAAAGATCATTCAGCTATCATAAGAATGGAAATCAATTAAGATGAACCACTTTGCATAAAAAGTTAGGCAAAACAGTTGTGAACAGCATATCGCATAATAAGTTATTCATATATTAAACATAAATAAATGACTCCACCATACAAAAGTGCCAAATGGTAACTCAAACATTCATGCAATAACATATAAACAACTAAAAATTGTATATCACTTTAAGAATATAAGCAGAAATGGCCAAGAGATAAAGGTACCATTTATGACTGGTCCTACTCATAAGCTTCAAGCAACAATGATTTATCTCTCCTTGTTCTAATATCTACCAAGAGTACAGAAGTGCAACATCAGTAGCAGATATCAAATGCAAACATTAATAAACCTTGATCCATTCATTCATCAAAACCTCCTCTGAGACCCTTCTCTAAAATGCATGAGAAGGGTTTAAATACTGCTAACTAAATAACATAATTACATAAATTTCGGATACGGTTTAAATGACCACCCTTTATCTAAGCAAACTTATTTCTAAAAATTGAATCTAATTTCTAACTATTTCTGCATTTGCTCCTTAGTGCTGCGATCATGCAACATTTGCCTGGGAAGAGTCGGCTGGTCGTCTTCTGCTTTTGTTTGAGCTACGAAAATAGAAATGGCAAGCGCTGACACCACTTTTTAGTAAACTAGAAGATATTTTTGAGAATCATCTTCTGGTTGGGCGAATTTACTGCGTGTATACTTGGTATCAACCCAGATTCCTCTTAAACTGCCTTTGCTTTTGCTATCTCGGTTTCCGGACTCGTGGATGACTAAGCAAGTTAGGGAATTTGCTTTCTGATTTTCTAGGCACTAATCGCGCATCAAAAACTGCCTCCGTCCTTTGATCCGGGCCTTTCTAGTGTTTTTCCGCCTTTAGCGCTTTTTCCTTTACTGGGCATAAGCTTCAGAATTTTGTAAACATGCTGCTTTTGTGAGTTTTTGACCTTGAGTGTCGAATCGCCTATTGATATCAGCATTTGTTCAGTAACACTCTGAAATCTGCGTTTCTGTTGCATGCGGTATCCGTTTATGAGGGCATCTCTTCTCTGTTCTCCGAGCATTGACACTTTCCCTTTTTCCTTAGATGTTTCCTGCACATTGCTTCATGTTGTTCCCTGTTTTTATTCCTGCAGTTCACGCAAAGGAAAAGAGTAATGATAATAAATTTTGACATGAAAGCTTTAAGCTCTACGAATGTATAAAATCATGACACCCACAGTGAACTGACTCTTCGAAAAACACAAAACTGTCCTTCATGAATACTTTGGCGTACATTCATTAATTTTCTTTAAGGCGCGCGCCCAATTTTCGGTTTAGGGACAACTTTTCTTGAATGCTGAGCCGAGGAGAATTTGCGATGGGTGATTTCTGCGACTCGTATCACATCATCACGCAGATCGCAACATCGCAAGATCGCAGATCGCAGCATCGCAGATCGCAGCATCGCAGATGCAGATCGCAGATCGCTGCAATTTGTTAAGTTATTCGTGTGTTGTTTATGCGACGTTGCGATATGCGATGTCGCATATCGGCCATCGGAGATTTCTTAAGATTCTCATTTATGGGCGCTTCTTAATGTATGCGATGCGATGAATTTCGCGCCGCTTCTTCGCAGTTTCTTATTGTGCTCATAAAGAATGTTTCACTCTTCTCCGTGCGATGTATTTTTTGAGGAGTATAATACAAAAATTTTATAAAAATTTTTTGGATTTTTTTACTAAGGGTCCCCACTTCTTTAGTGTCATTGCTAATACCAAAGAAGAAGGGGGGGTTGTTGGTGGTCACAACAATGGCGATTCACTTGGAAGAACCAGTTATCTCTGCTTTTCTATTGAATTCTTTAAACTTCCAAAACAGAAAAATTTTCATAAATCTAAACTTTGTTATGGACAGATAGAGTACATTATGCCTTATTCTATCAATGATATTTTGTTTCAACTTCTTTCTTTTCTAATTGTTTGCTTCCTCAGGCTTGTCCTTGTATCTACATCAGCCATTACTTGGTCATGTAAAGATAAAATAAAGTCTTCTCTGTGTGCTAGCCTTAAAATATGCTCGTTTGCCGTAGGTAGAGCCTCTGCTGCCAGCAGGCGTCCATAGCCTCGACAGGGTTACCTGTTACCCAACAATGATCCTTTATCTTGTTTAAGGTTATCTACAACCCTAAAAAAAAATCCATTTTGACACTTTTTCCTTTTTTATTCTTAAAGAACAATGTCTTGGTTTGGTAGCCAAATTATGACACAATCATTCACTTGATTTACACTTTTGCTGAACAAGCTGGCTCGTGATGAGACCCCTTGTCTTTTGATTTCAACAATCTTGAGTCATTGCCCTATTTTGATGGACAGTGTTTGGCAAAGTCAGCAAAGTTATAATATCTGTGATCATGATAAGCTGGCTCGTGATGAGACCTCTTATTCTTTGAGATATAGTGTTTCTTGGATTGTCCCTCTGAATGCTGCGATTTTCTTTAACAGGGAGGATATCATTGTTTTCCTTAAGAAAGCTCTGGACGACAATAATAGAGTTTGAAAACAACATTTTTACAGAGAATCTTTATTTTGTTATTGATACCTTTCATTGTGCTGATATAAAACAATTCCTTCGCTAAAGGTTGCTTTCATCAAATTTTTTGAAGTTGAAACTAATATCATATCTAGGCTAAAGTTTTTTAACTGTATCTGTCAATAATAAAGATCAGATTTTCAAAAAATTTCTATTTATACAAGCGAAAAGCTCAAAATCTGAAAGAGAATTGGTGTCTTTTTGCGAATACCGATAGTAACCATTAACAACCGGTTTTATTATGAAAAAGAAAAGAAAAAACAAAACTATTCTACAAAATAAAAGAATAATCTTCTATGGAAAATATATTTTAAGGATTTGACCATTAACAGGCAAAGAATCCCTTCTACCTGCTAGATCCTGTAAGACAAACGTTGATGGACCTATGACTTCAACAATCTGAAAAGGACCAAGCCACATCTTTTGAAATTTTGTATGTTTTCCCTTTTCTTCATGAGCCTTATCCCATTTTAAAACTAAATCTCCCATCTGAAAAAAATTTCTGGTCATTATGTTTGAATCGAAAGAGGATTTTATTAGCGCTTGATGATGAGCATGGGTTCTCTTAGCTTGTTCTTGTTGCTCTTCTAATTTGATTATTTCCATTTGTCTTAGTTGTATGGAGGAAGTAGGTACTTCATCAATGTATTGTATTAAAGACAAAGAGGTAATGACTAAGTGAGTTGGAAGAACCGCTTCTTTCCCATAAACTAAATTAAAGAGGGAAGTGCCGACCGAAGATTTTTTTGTTATTCTATCTGCTCATAAAGCATTTACCAAAGATTTATGCTAATTCTTTTGGTTATGGTCAACTGTTCTTTTAATAATCCTGATTAGGTTTTTATTTGTTGACTCAACTAACCCATTACCTTGCGGATAGTAATTGGCCGAATATTTTAGTTTGAATCCTCTTTTAAGTGCAAACTCAGTCATTGCATTTCCAGAAAAGTATGATGCATTATCAAAAATTAAAGCCGTTGGCAATCCAAACCTAGTGATTATAAATTGATCTATGAATTCGATAATATTTTCAGAATTAGCTGTCTTGAGAGGAACTGCCTCTACCCATTTAGTAAAATAATATGTTGCCGTGAGGATGTATCTATGTTGCTTAGAAGAGTGAGGAACGATCTCACCTATTATGTCCAAGCCCTACTGGCTGAATGGTTGCTCGATGTTTACTGGTTGTAGTGGCAGGGATGGCTTCTTTTGTCTTCCAGCAGTAGTTTGGCAGACTTGACATTTCCTCACGTAACTGTGTGAATCTTTGAACAGCATAGGCCAGTAATATCCTGCACGTAAAATTTTATGTGCAGTAGCATCTCTAGCATAGTGTCCGCCTGCTGGTCCATCGTGGAGTTCCTGCAAAACTTTTTCGGCTTCAGTTTTTTCAAGACATCTAAGAAGAACAGAATCATAATTCTTTCTGAAAAGAATATCATTTATGAGCTGATATTGTTTAGCTTTCAATCTCAGAGCTCTTTTCTTAGTGTGATCCAGGTGTGATGGAGCATACCCGTTCTTAAGATAATAAATGATATCAGCATACAATGATTCTGCATCGTTTAGGCTTACCTCATACATTTGTATCTCCTCGGATGAAATTTCAGGGATTTTCAATGCTCCAACCAACATTTTGCAGAAGCCTTGACCTCTTACAATGTTTTCTGGTTTAATCTCAAGATCGTATTCCTGTAAAGCAGTGATCCAATTTGCTCTTTTCTCGCCCATATCCTTCTGTACTAGAAGATTTCTTACCGCTGGAAACGGTACTATGATCTTAATATGGGTTTTGAGTAAGAAAGGTCTGAAATATTTGACCGCTTTGAAAACAGCATAGGCCTGTTTCTCTACGTCTGAATAATTGAGTTCAGCACCTTGTAAATTTGAGTTAAAAAACGCAATTGGAGCTTCTGTTTTTTCTTGATTTGCTTGGGTTAGAATCGCAACATATGATTTCTCTGAGGCAAATGTGTATAAAACAAAAGATTCTGAAAAATTTGGGGTTGCTAAAGATGGAGCATTAATAATAACTTGTTTGATCAGGTTGAATGCTTCATGTTCATCTTGACCCCATTTGAAAGTTGAATTCTTTTTAATCATGGTTTGCAAAAGAGACACAATTCATAAAAAATCTGGGACAAATCTCTTTACAAAATTGATTTGACCAAGGAAAGATTGCATGGCTTTTTTATTATGAGGTAGGGATATTTCAGAGATTTCTTTGATTCTGTCAGGATCAATGTGAATGCCGTATTTTGACACTATGAATCCTAGAAGTTTTCCTTCACTTAATGCGAAAAAAGATTTCTTTGGGTTAAGTGAAATCCCATACCTTAAACATCGTTGAAAATTTTGTTTTAAATCTTTGAGATGGTCGCTTCGCTTCTTTGAATACACTGTTATATCATCCAAATAAATCACTACAGATTTGTTGACTAAACCCTTAAATGCGATGTCCATGGCTCTTTGAAATGTAGCGCCGGCATTAATCAAACCAAATGGCATCTTCCGATATGCGTATGTGCCCCATTTAGTTCTGAATGTGGTTTTCAACTGATCATTGGGATGCGCCAGCACTTGATTATATCCTGAAAATCCGTCCAAGAAAGACATCAATTCTGAGCCTGCTACTGCCTGTAATATCTGTTCCATAGGTGGAAGAGGAAAATTGTCTTTTTGACAGGCTTTGTTAAGATTCCGAAAATCGATACAGATTCTAATATCTCCGTTTTTCTTCCTAACGGGTACCATATTGGAGACCCATTTGGAATGTCTGACGGGGAAAATTATTTTGGCTTTTAATAACTTATTTAGCTCAGTTTTTATCTGACTTTCTAAATTATGGTGGATCTTTCTCAGTTTCTGTTGGACAGGTTTTTCGTTGTCAATCATAGGAATAGTGTGCTGAATGATAGAAGTGTCGTACGTCTTCAGCTCATCGTAATTCCAGGCAAAAACATTTTTATATTGTCTCAAAAGACGAATATACGCTAGTTTTTCTTCAGGGGCCAAGCCTATGCCTAGATTAATGTTTTGTGGTTTATCATCGGTTCCTAGGTTTACTAATTCGTAGTTTAGAGTTGAACTGTAGAGCTTTGAATTGGTAGACCTTTTAAACCGATTTTTCAAATCGTACAAGTCTTCTAACTTAACCACCGATTTAGGTATAGCATTATCAGTGCTATTTTGTTGTGTTTGTCGATCGTGATGGTCTTCGTCAATTATCTGATTGGAGTAGGATCCTTCAGAAGTGAGGAAATTTACAATATCAGGATCGTCATTGAATACTCTCCAATTTGTAATGTTGTCAGGGATGGATGGTCTAAAGATTAATTCTATTGAGAATCTATCTGGACTAAAATCTTCGGAGGGAATAAGCCTAGAGGCTACGTTAGCCAAAAGGTCTGCACTCACGTTTTGGAGTCTCGGGATTGAAGAAATATTAAATGCTATAAAATGCTCAGTCAGATCTTGTACTAAAGATTGATAGTGTTTTAAATGACCTGATAGGCAATGTATAGTGTTACGTACCTATTTGACGATAATCTCAGAGTCTCCAAAGACCTGAAGATACTTGACGTTTAACCTGATTGCTTTGTATAGGCCTTGCACCAAGGCCTCATATTCTGCTGTATTGTTTGTGCAATTGAATTCGAGTCTGCATGTAAGCATGGTCTTGTTTCCTTCTGGACTAATCAGAACGCATCCTGCTCCTGCTCCTTCGTTAGATTTAGAGCCATTGAAATATAATTTCCAAAACAAAGATGTATTTACAGGTTCATCTACAAAATTAACACACTTTGAACTATCAGTTTGGGAAAAAATTTCGACTTGGGACAAAACTGAATTTTCTAAGTAAGGTGATGGGTGAGCATTGAAATTACCGAGAAAAGAATCTACCGAGTAATTGCCTATGATACTACTGTTATACGATACTGCTTCATTTTCTCCCCCTAATTCCGTTACTATGTACTTCTGGTGTAACTCTCGTTCAACCTTTATCTGATTCGGTTTACCGTTGTAGGGTAACCACATGTGCGACCAGTCGGTTGCAAAGTATCCGTGGAGTTTCTCGGACCAATCCCTGCTAAGAATTAAGCCATAGAATTCTGGGATATCAGCCACTAGAATGTCAATAACCTAACATACCTTCGGGTTAGATGACAATCTTATGGTTGATTAATTTCACCAATAACTTCGACTTGAGATCGATCAAGCTGAACTATACGCACTGCGGATTTTTGTGGTTGAACATTTAACTTAGCACATATTGATCTGGGTAAAATATTCGAAGAAGCACCGGAATCTACCAAACAATTGTGCACATTTTTTTTGAAAATCTCGTAAGTGAGAAGAAACGGGGGAGTGTGAGATCTTGATCTTCCTCCAATCAAGGCGATATCATTTGGATCAATCTTATTGATCGCGTTAGTTGGAGGTCTTCCCATGTTATGGGAAGCTTGAGAGAGTACAGCGACAGGCAAAGGTACAATAGGCACATCATGTAATTCTTTCATCATTATCTTCTGTTGATGCTTCAATTTGCTCAATTCATAAAGGGTAATATTAGCCCTAGTCTTTTTCATGTCATCAATAATATTGTACTCCATTTCATCCGACACTATCAGTGTTTTTGATGGAGTTGTTTGATCTGTTCGGACTGGGCTAGATTGAGTCGCTTTAATTGTTGTTTTCTTTGTTGCGACTTTATCTTTTGTTGTAGGGCTTGCGCCCTTCTGCTTAGTGGTAGTTTGGGGAGGATCAAGCTGATTTTTGCTTCGTGTGCTAACCAGAAATACTTCTTGATCTTCTTCTTGTGGGAGGATGAAATCCCACATTCCTTGTAATTCCACAACTTCTTCGTCATCAGTTTGCCCTTCAGTAGCACTTTCTTCTTCTTCCTCTTCCTCAGTTTCAGCATTGGAGATGGAATTGGGTGGTTTTGCATCCGTTGAAGGACCTCTTTTAAAAGCTCTGTAGGGCTTTTTCAAAGAAGTTTCTGCTACTTGTTTTTTTATGTCAATCATCTCATTAGACATGGTCTTTAATACTTTCTGCAATCCTTCCAAATCGAAAGGGTCTTTTGTTTGTTTCTTCTTGGAGTCTTCCTTGAAGGTGACTTTTTTAGACTTTCATTCCTCTATTGCGGATCTCTTTTCCAGGGCTATTACGCGTTTCTCTACTGCTATCGCCTCTGTCATGTTTTCAACTAAGGTTGTTTTATTTGCTCTATCCACGAAGATTGCTATGTTTGATGGTAAAGCAATAATATACCATTCACATCGTACTTCTTCGCTGGGTTGGGAAGCAGTAGGAATTTTGTTGAGAATCTTATTGAACCGTAAATCGAAATCTTTGATAGGTTCTTTAGCTTGGGCCTTAAGATTGGATAGGTCTTTGATTAATGTTGCTGTTGATCTGTAATCACCAAACTTGATAATAAATTGATTGTGGAAGATATCCCAACTTGTGATAGACCCGGAGGGTAATGAAAAATACCATGACCCGGCTGTCCCTTGCAGTGTATAGGGAAAAAGCCGAACAACAACATCTTCGTTAGTAACTCCGTTGAGATTGATAGAAAGCATGAAATTGTTTATGTGTTCTTCTGCTAGCATGCCTGCTTCTGGATTGAATTTGGGCAGCCATTTCTCAGGATGGGCCGGTATTGGGCTCAAGGGCGCAGGCATCAAGACTGCCCCAGGGTTGTTCCATGGAGACTGGGCCATCGTTGAGCTGCTAGTAGAGAAAAGTGCAGGAGATGATCTCTGTGGTTGGGAAGATGAGGATACTATGATCGTGGATGGTTGAAGAGGGGTTGTGGTAGACGGATGGATGATGGTTTGGAATGGAGGTGTGGGTGGTTGACTTCGCAGTGAGGTAGTTGAAATGGGCGATGTAGACGAAAGAGTCTCACTGTCAGACTCTTGTGGTGATTTCCTCGCTCTTTTCCTGGTGGGAAGAGGCAACTCAGTTGGCTGGACACCAAATTTTTCACTTTTCAATTTGGTTAGGGGATGAGCAAGATTGTACTGCGAAGTCACACTGCTTTGAGATTTATCAGACCTCTGAGGAGAAATGGAAAATCCTTGAAGTTTGTGAATCAGAGATTCGACTCCAGGAGGTTTAATGGTAGATTGGTCTGAAATATCAGGGTGTGTAGCAGCGATTGATACTCGAGCGACTTCCGACTCTGGATTTAAATATACTGGAGAAGTCGGGGGAGATGATAAGGGCGATTTACTCTCAGAATGGTATTTAGATTTTGATTTAAGTGCCATTCATAGTTCAGGCCCTCCTTCTAGCGCCAAATATGTTGAAGCCCCGAAAATCGGGTCGACAACAAGGGGGATACCCACCCAGTCCGGACCTTGGTTGGCAGCTCCTTATCCATTTGGTGTAGCGGGTCCGACTGGGGATAATGGGACCAATTTCCCAATCTAAGGGTGTGTGTGTGTGCAGAGTTGGATGATGCTGATCTAAGGGTTCTAATCTAAGCTACTTTAATCTAATTCTATGTTATTGTAATCTAATGAAAACAACACATCTAATCTATGCTAACCCGGGATGTATTTCTTCTATTATGCGATCTAAAGAGATTTCATATAATAACTGGTAATAAAGATCATTAAGCTATCATAAGAATGGAAATCAATTAAGATGAACCACTTTGCATAAAAAATTAGGCGAAACAGTTGTGAACAGCATATCGCATAATAATTTATTCATATATTAAACATAAATAAATGACTCCACTGTACAAAAGTGCCAAATGGTAACTCAAACATTCATGCAATAACATATAAACAACTAAAAACTGTATATCACTTTAAGAATATAAGCAGAAATGGCCAAGAGATAAAAGTACCATTTATGACTGGTCCTACTCATAAGCTTCAAGCAACAATGATTTATCTCTCCTTGTTCTAATATCTACCAAGATTACAGAAGTGCAACATTAGTAGCAGATATCAAATGCAAACATTAATAAACCTTGATCCATTCATTCATCAAAACCTCCTCTGAGGGTGCCAAAGTGCATGTTTTGAGGACAAGTTTTTGACAAATTTCTGGACCCTTCTCTAAATGCATGAGAAGGGTTTAAATACTGCTAACTAAATAACTTAATTACATAAATTTCAGATACGGTTTAAATGACCGCCCTTTATCTAAGCAAACTTATTTCTAAAAATTGAATCTAATTTCTAACTATTTCTGCATTTGCTCCTTAGTGCTGCGAGCATGCAACATTTGCCTGGGAAGAGTCGGTTGGTCGTCTTCTGCTTTTGTTTGAGCTACGAAAATAGAAATGGCAAGCGCTGGCACCACTTTTTAGTAAACTAGAAGATATTTTTGAGAATCATCTTCTGGTTGGGCGAATTTACTGCGTGTATACTTGGTAACAACCCAGATTCCTCTTAAACTGCCTCTGCTTTTGCTATCTCGGTTTCCGGACTCGTGGATGACTAAGCAAGTTAGGGACTTTGCTTTCTGAACAATTTTCTTAGTGATGCGCGATTAGTGCTAGGCGCTAATCGCGCATCAAAAACTGCCTCCGTCCTTTGATCCGGGCCTTTCTGGTGCGTTTTCCGCCTTTAGCGCTTTTTCCTTTACTGGGCATAAGCTTCAGAATTTTGTAAACATGCTGCTTTTGTGAGTTTTTGACCTTGAGTGTCGAATCGCCTATTGATATCAACATCTATTTAGTAACAATTTGAAATCTGCGTTTCTGTTGCATGCGGTATCTGTTTATGAGGGCATCTCTTCTCTGTTCTCCAAGCATTGACGCTTTCCATTTTTCCTTAGATGTTTCCTGCACATTGCTTCATGTTGTTCCCTGTTTTTTATTCCTGCAGTTCACGCAAAGGAAAAGAGTAATGATAATAAATTTTGACATGAAAGCTTTAAGCTCTATGAATGTATAAAATCATGACACCCACAGTGAACTGACTCTTCGAAAAACTCAAAACTGTCCTTCATGAATACTTTGGCGTACATTCATTAATTTTCTTTAAGGCGCGCGCCCAATTTTCGGTTTAGGGACAACTTTTCTTGAATGCTGAGCCAAGGAGAATTTGCGATGGGTGATTTTTGCGACTCGTATCGCATCATCGTGCAGATCGCAGCATCGCAAGATCGCAGCAAATTGCAGATCGCAGCAAATTGCAGATCGCATTTATCGCAGATCGCAACATCGCAGATCGCAACATCGCAGCATCGCAGATCGCAAATCGCTGCAATTTGTTAAGTTATTCGTGTGTTGTTTATGTAACGTTGCGATATGCGATGTCGCATATCGGCCATCGGAGATTTCTTAAGATTCTCATTTATGGGCGCTTCTTAATGTATGCGATGCGATGAATTTCGCGCCGCTTCTTTGCAGTTTCTTATTGTGCTCATAAAGAATGTTTCACTCTTCTCCGTGCGATGTATTTTTTGAGGAGTATAATACAAAAATTTTATAAAAAAATTTTGGATTTTTTTACGAAGGGTCCCCACTTATTTAGTGTCATTGCTAATACCAAAGAAGAAGGGGGGGGGGGGTTGTTGGTGGTCACAACACCTGGGAAAAGTCTTAACCAAGTGTATTGAGATGAACCTATCCCTCAGTCCCGAAAAATGCGAATTCCTGATGACCGAAGGGACTGTGCTAGGCCATACAATTTCCCAGCAAGGATTACAGGTGGATCCTAACAAGATTGCTATCATCTAGAAGGTCCCACCTCCTCAAAAGGTGAGAGATGTTTGGAGTTTCCTAGGCTTAGCAGGATATTATAGGAGATTCATTAAAGATTTCAGTAAGCTAGCCTCGCCATTGTTTGGCCTCTTAGGAAAAGATGTTGAGTTCAAATGGATTGACAACTGTCAGGGGGCTCTGGAAGAGTTGAAAGATAAGCTGGTGTTCGCCCCGATCTTAAGAGGTCCAGACTGGGCCCTACCTTTCCACATCCACATTGATGCCTTGAACAAAGCCATAGGGGCAGCCTTAGGACAAGTTGAGGAGAAACTACCATATGCCATATACTTCATCAGCAAAAACCTGTCCAAGGCAGAAATGAACTATACTGTAACCGAGAAAGAGTTCCTGGCTGTAGTCCATTCCCTAAACAACTTCAGACACTACATCACTGGTTATCAAACATTTTTACACACTGATCATGCTGCGATTAGATATTTAATGAATAAGCCTGATGTAAATGCTCGTATCATTAGATGGCTACTTTTTGTTGCAGCAATTTGATTTGACTATTGTCGACAAGCCAGGTAAGGAAAATGTTGTTGTTGACTTCTTGTCTAGATTGGATTTGCTTGCAGGTGAAGAAGGGACAGTGGATGACCAGATGCCAGATGAACAACTGTTTGCTATCTCAGTACTCTCTCCATGGTTTGCTAATATAGCAAATTACTTGGTCTCAGCACAATTCCCTCCGCATCTATCCTCAAAGGAGAAGAGCAGAATTGTGAGGAAGAGTGCCCTGTTCACTTGGATCGGGGGCAACCTGTTCAAACTTGGCCCAGATCAGATCTTGAGGCGTTGTGTTAGGGAGGAGGAATTCTTTGACATCCTCCTAACCTGTCACGATGGGCCCTGTGGAGGCCACTTTGCAGCAAAAAGGACTGCCTTCAAAATTCTATAGGCAAGCTACTATTAGCCTACTTTTCACGAAGATGTCAAAAGATACCTCAGCTAGTGTGACCGATGTCAGAGGATGGGGAAACCGACTCCAAGGGATGAAATGCCTCTCCAACCTCAAGTGAACTTCGAGCCATTTGAGAAGTGGGGCATGGATTTTGTGGGTCCTATCAACCCTCCTTCAAAGTAAAGGTCTTACATCATTGTGTGCACCGACTATCTGACAAAGTGGGCAGAAACAAAGGCAATCAAAGTAGCGATAGAAGAAAAGGTGGCTGAGTTTTTAAGGGAAAATATCTTCTACAAGTTTGGCTACCCAAGAGAGTTAGTCACCGATCAAGGAAGCCAGTTCACCTCTAACCTGATTGAAGACTTGCTCGCTCATCACAAGATCAAGCACAGGACTTCCACCCCATATCATCCACAAGCAAATGGGCAGGTGGAAGTCACTAATAGAGCATTGGAAGGGATTTTGACTAAGGTGGTGAGCAGCAACAGAAAGGATTGGGCAGATCGCCTGGTTGAGGCCACCTGGGCCTACAACACCACTTGGAAGACTACAATAGGTTTCACACCTTATGAGCTGGTCTACGGGAAGAAAGCTCTGCTGTCCATAGAGTTCGAGTACAACACATTGAGGGTGGCAGCTCAGCTGGACTTAGATCTCAGCCATGCTCAACGTGAAAGATTACTGCAGCTGAATGGATTAGATGAACACAGAATGCAGGCCCTCCTCCACTCAGAAGTAGTTCAACTCCAGAGGAAGATATGGCATGACCGACACCTTAGTGAAAAGCAATTCTAGCCGGGAGATTGGGCGTTGTTGTATGACTCAAGATACAAGGATTTCAAAGGGAAGCTGAGGACAAGATGGTTAGGACCATATACAGTGGAAAAATGCAATGACAATGGTTCAGTCCTTATCAGGACCATTGATGAAGAAGCCATCCCCATGCTTGTCAATGGGCATCGATTGAAAATCTACAAGAAACCCCTTTCGAGGCAGGAGTTCATTGAAAATTTGGAAAAATTAGTGCTGGTAGTAGAGCAGGGCTCTGCCTCTATTCCACCCACACCTTGATCATCAAAAAAAAAAAAGGGGGGAATAAAAAGATCCTTGGGTGAAAACCTCTCTAAGGCGCCCAGGGCAGATAGTGAGGGTGAAAACCTCATGGAGGCGCCCCAGCCGTCTCTTAGAAAATAAAGAAATGAAATAAAAAAAAAGATCCTTGGGTGAAAACCTCCCTGAGGCGCCTAGGGCAGATAGTGGGGGTGAAAACCTCATGGAGGTGCCCCGGCTGTCTCTGAAGAAAAAAAGAAAGAAAAAAAGAAAAAAGAAACAGGCCTAATCTCTGTAAAATTATTGTAGGTTGCAGGGAATACATTGTAGATAAAGAAGGTTGCGCAAAACGAGGACAGGGGTCCGTACCAGGCTACAGGACCTCCTTACAGACACTCCCTCCATGGCCACTCGCTTTTCCCAGGATTTGATCACATTCAGGTCGAGATTCCACCTCCTACAGGAAGTTCTGGGCTTTCTACAGGAAGTTTTGGGCTTTCTACAGGAAGTTCTGTATTTCTACAGGAAACATCCTGTAGAGCCTTCGGGCGGGCCAAATTCGATTTTGGAAGGGGATTTGAAGCTTGGAGTCTGTTGGTTAGGCCTGCAGCCACCCCTCTCTTCCATCCATCACCTGTTTCATCTCTTTCCACCGCCATTGCAACCACCTGGTTATGTGTTCCTGCAGTCATACAAGAAATCTTGTTTTCTTCAGATGGACAAAAAATTTTCCAGTGACAAATCAAGCAGCAAAGGCCCGCACACTCTACCTGTTCAAGCTCCATCTGGACTCTTCATCAGCGAATTCAGCCCTGCTCGTTTAGCCTGCATCCCAGGAGGAGAAGCAGCTACAGGACATCCTACAGGAGTCCTGTAGCGGCTGATCCCTCTGGAAGACATACTCTAGAGGCAGGGGCAGCCGAAACCAGCAAAAGGAAACATGTAAAAAGGCTCCTCCTGGATGTGAAAACATCCTCAACGGCTGAAACCAAACACCACCTGTGCATGCAGCGTTGCCAACCGAGGATCGGGTTCCAAAGCCATGCATACAACATCAACCAATGAAAGAATGAGTTCTAGCACCTGTGCACGAAGCAGCAGCGAGCGAAGCAGTCGTTCCAAGTCCCGAAGCCTGCAGAACACGTCCACGGCCACACAGGTAAGTGTCTAACCTTATTCGTCAAATTGCATAGACTATATTTTAAAAACTGCATGTCTGTGAAATGGTTCAGATTGAACGAATTCGGTGGCCAGTCAACTGGCCACCCACAGTCAGTCGCATAACTTCGTGGGATCCGAACAAGCTCGGTTACGTTTGAATTTGCCAACGAGACGTGCAACCGACACGTGTGAAGTGTCCAGTCGGGGAGAATTGGCGGGACTGGCAGTGGTGGCGGCGGTTAATGGCAGAGGAAAGGTAATGGTGGTGAGGGACACACAGAGGAATGATGGCCGTGACATTGGCTAACGATCGGCCCGGCCACCTCACCCCCTCGCCACGAATTGCGCCGTAATTCAAAAATGCTCGGCCGAACACTCGCGTTAACCGCTGTTCATTTGCACTTGCAACCGTTCTCAGCGAAGTACGCGTCCTCTGCCTCCACAGTCTGTTAGCCCGAGCTTTTCGGCCTGTTTCAAAATTCTCCCACGTCCCAGGCTCGTTCAGAAGCACCGTGACATCCTACAGAAGCCGGCAAAGCGTTCTACAGGAAGAGGCTCTACAGGAAATACAGCATAGCCTTCCGGAGCAGAGAGGTCTGGACTTTTCTTCGTCAAATTTGGAGTTCCGAGAGAGGTAGGCTCGAAAACACTCCTCCATGCATGGTATATTTCGAAAACATGGTGAATTGAGCTGTCTTGAATTGGAGGGTTAGAGACAAGTCTGCCTGTGAGTCAAAAATAGCAGTTTACTTGTGGTTGCACGGAATTTCTTCATTGGTTTTGCGTCCAAGTTTTCCTCCACAGTTCCTGTTAAGAAAATTCCTCCTGTAGAAAAGATAAAGCACTGTCAGGGCTAACCTGTGTAGGAAAAATGTGAATTTTACATGGTTATATGTATGCTGGGGGTGGAAATTGAGCTCTACACTCTGTCTGGGGAAACCCGAGTCTTCCTTTTATACACGGACAGACGAGTTTCTAAAACCAAGGAATTGGTGCAAGGTTAAAATATAAGCACCTGAGAGATATTGTCTTCAAGTTCGAAGGAGGAAACCATAAAACAACAAGTCCTCTCTGCTCAGAGCACAAAACAGAGCACTCTCACCATTCCAGGGGGGTTTATTAGGAAGGAACCCTCGGATTCTAGAAAATTGCGTGAACATCCCGAGGTAGTGAACCTCTTCACCCGTGCCAATTAGATGACCTTTTGTGACAGAATTCTAGGTCATGACAGTGAGATAATGGAGGAGTTCTTAATGTCCCTGCAGCCTAAATCAAAGACGCTGGCCACTGTGAATTTCAGAGGGTTGACCCTAAAGCTTACCCCACAACTCATTAGTCTAGTTATTGATCTACCATTGGGGATACTCTAGAGCAAAGAGGAGAGGGAATTGGGCCAAAAAGCCAAAAAAGAATTCTTTCTACCAGAGGATCAGTTTGCAGAAGACAAGAACGGGGTCCGTAGAGCCAGCCTACATCCTTTTTGGAGCGAAGTCAGCTTTCAGATCATGAAATACATTACCTGTGAGGGGTAGTTCAGTATTGTCTACGGCTATCACTTCCGGTTGCTGAGTGAACTCAGACATTGGATGGATTTACCTCTAGAATAGAAGTTAAGCATCCCCTATTTTCTCCTGCAATCATTAATTGAGTGTGGCACAAAATTGAAGGAAGAAACACCGGATCATCTAGCCCATCATGGGCTTATCAAGCTTCTAGTGGAAGATGCCCTCCATACCTACACTGTCTCTCTCTCCTGGGAGATTTTCCGCAACATGTCCAGGGATGATGATATTCGAATTCTGGCCGAGGAACTCACTTCATCTAGCAGTGAAGAAAGGGAACACATTGAGGCGGAAGAGAAAGCCAGTGGTAAAGAAACACATGAGAGACCACCACAGAAAGAACAAAAAGAGAAACGAGGGAAAGGCCAAGTTGCTGAGCCCAAAACTATGGGAGGAACAAAGGCACAAACACCAAGGGAGAAACGATTACAGAGTAGAGCAGAGAGGACTGAAAAATTCCAAACAAAGGAGGGCACGACCAAGGCAACCACACAGAAATTAGAAGGAAAGACACATCCAACCAAGCAGAACGAAACAGTTGAAACAATTTCTACAGGAAGCATGAAAACTGTTTCTACAGGAAGCATGAAAACATTTGACATAGGACTTTCTACAGGAAGTCTGGAAACAGAGCAGTAAAGGGAGAAATCGCCTGAGATTTTGGCTAGGGAGGCGGCAACAGTGCTGGCTACCCTAAGCACACCTCCAAAGCAAAAAGGGAAGCGAAAAAGGTAGCTTTACATGTATTTTAAGGCCAGAAGGAGCATGCGAATAAAAACTGGCAGACCCCAGCCACAGTCAAAGGAGCCAATTACGATTGTGGACACCCCAGCTAAACAAAAGGAAAGGTCGCCTTCAAAGGCATCCATCACCTATGAACGGGGAAGCCCGAAAACATCCACCTGGAGAGAAAGGATGAAAATCCTGGACACAAAGACCTCTCTATAGGATGCTGAGACTGTTCTACAGGAAACACTGGCTATGCTAAAGGAGACCGAAGAAATGGAAGGAGAGGCAGCTAAATCACCACCAGAGGAAGAAAAGGTGGAGAACATTGTGGAACCTAGCCCCCAACCCAGCTTGGTCTCCTACTATAACTTGTTAGAGGCCGGAAAGATCATTCCCCAAAAATTCGCAGTGCCACTTTTCCTTGCACTAGAAGAAGAGAGAGTGAGGACCCACACTTGGATGAAGATCACTAAGTCCAAGGGTGTGGTGGATGTAGGTCCCCTGGAGGAACAACTCAAAGAGGCAAGAAAGGAATTGACTATGGTATGGCATGTGGAAAGCAGCCGACGGGCCAAGCTACAGGAAGAAAACGAGCTGCTTAAACAGCAGCTACAGCTACAGGGACAACATAAGGAAGACATGCCTCACATCATGGGAGAACAATAGCAACAGGAGGGGCCCACAACAGACAAAGAAACCCCTGATGAACAATAGAGAAGAGATGGGTTGCAGGCTAAAATTGAGACACTAACTAGACAGCTACAGGAGAAGGACTTGCAAGCAGGCCAAGAGATACAGTCTCTGAAACAACAGGTACAAGAAAAGGAGGCCCAACTGAACTGCATGGCCAGCTGGGCGATGGAAGCTCTGCAGTGTAGGCAGCCTGCCAAATCATACGCCCTATACCTTAAGGATCAATGGTTGCAGTTTCAGATTAACACCTTGGCCCAAAGGGGCATCACTCCATTTCAAAATTATCATCAATTTGTGGCTTTATGTGACAGTAGCTTATCAAAGGACAAGGCTAAATTGGCAGAGTTTTATTTGCACAACTTAGCCCTTCCAAACATGAATTCATGGGATCCCAACACTGTGATAGGAGATGTCCAACTTATGGCCATGGCCTCTTGGATGAATCATGAGGAAAAAATAGCAGCAAAGGTCCGCAGTATTATGAGCAGGGAACTCAGTGAGCCACTAATGATCCGAGCACAGCCAGAGGACCCCTCAACAGTGATAAGCGCCCACCAGCACTTGGCCAACAACCCTCAGGATTTACCAGAATACATTGAGCAACAAGCTCAAGCTATTGCTCACTTTGAGGACATGGAGAGACTGTTGGGGGATAACTGCCTTCATGCCTGCACAAAGCGGTGGAACACACTGCCTCACAGCTTGAAGATAAGAGAATACCACTCTCCCACCAGGATGAGGGAGGCCTTGGCAAGGGTACCTCTCTACAAACAGTCGATGCAAAATCTACAGGCCAATTGGATCAGCCTGAAATTCAGTCCTCCCTTTCTTTTGGGACTGCTAGAAGGAGTTAAGGAAGAGGAGGAAAACAGGCAGTGGGAGGAAGTGGAAAGGAAAGCAGGATTTCATGACTAAGAAGAAGATATCACTGCGGAGGCCTGAGACGTGAGGGAGACGGTCAAAGCTATAAAGGATGATGAGCTAGATTAGTTGCTCAGAGGATGAGCAACCCATTTAGCAGGGAGGTGATGATGAGCCCCAAAAATGGGTAACTTATTGGGATCATTTTGCCTACTGTTCTTCATCAATCCACCATTTTTCATAGATTATGCATGTTTTTTTAGTATGTTTATGTTATTTGAACGAATAAGGGTGGTCACTTTACCAAGGAGGCTAATACGTGGTTATTTCAGGTTTTTTGGACAAATTTTGGAACAAGGCCAAGCAATTATGAGCCAGGTGACAGCCAAGCATGAAGGAACAAGGGTGAGGATTCGTAGGAAGGGTGTCTCTTGCATTAAATGGCCCTTCCTCAAAATCTCCACCCTCAACTCGGAGCTCAGCAGGCCACCAAAACGAATCCTAAAGGCAGCCGAGCAGCTTTGTGAAGAGTGACTATTTACTGGCAGTTTGAACAGCCGAGCCCCTTGAAGGAGGGCTGCTAGGACCCTCGTAGGGCATAAATAGGAAGGCTTCAGCCTTTGTAGTTTACTTTTGGAATCGTTGGGTTTTGCACTATAGTGCTATCATTATCTCAGCTCATTTTTGTAGCTACTGTTGTATAACTTTCTTGTGACATGATTATTTTTGAGTAATGAAGAGCAGCTTTACTTGGCATTAGTTCTGAGTTTTTCTTAGGAGCCTATAGCTCTTGGGGTTGGGCCCAACCCAAGTGCCAAGGCTTCCTTTATGTACTGTTATTTGCTTTTTATGTCTTTGCAAAATAATTTCTGTTAAGTAGATTAAAATCTTGCTGGTTATCTAGGTCATTGTTGATGATTAGAAAGGCTTTTTATGTTCATATTGAGTTGATAGGTTATTAACAGGGAAGATCTTCAGAAAAAGGCCATCAAGGACCTCCTATCTCACCTCTCCCTTAGTGGTATCATGAGCTGGGACAAAGGTGACCTTGCTGCCAACAAAAATACTGTCATTGCCTCACCATGCAATCATTAGTGTTAGATTCTCATTTGCAGAAGTTGATACCAGTTGTGGTTAAGCGTTCAGATTCATGATTGCTCAGTTTTCATAACTATTTCACATGATTTCATTGCAAATAAACTTCTGTTCATTTCCTTTGCTGTTACGTAGGCCAGGTTAGAATAAAGTAGCTAGGTCATTGGTTTTCCAAGTCATTGTTTGTTCAGTTTGAGAAGTAACTTGCAGAGCACCTGTAACACCTCTCCATCTACCCGTACTCCATAAATCCCATATGCTCCATCCCCTAACTCTGATTCTTGCCTCACATTTGCTACACCTTGACCTAGTTTCCATATTTTTGTGCAACATTGCTCCACTCCTCCTTGAACAAATCCAGCCATCCTCATCTCTCCTTAGCTCCATCCACCAAGTCCTAGACCTCCTCACACCCTTATCCTACCTCCATACTCACTTCTCCACCTTTCTCTCTTCATCCACCCTCCAAAATCCCATCTCTGAACATCCTGTAGAACCCCTGCAGACTTCCTGTAGAAGCTCACGGGAGCGGTTTCTTGATAGCCAAACTCGGTGAAATTCTCTAGAAGGGTGCTAGGGACCCCTTAGGCCCCCTTCTAACCTTCCCAACCTCTTGCAAGCGTTTCCTCTCGCCAATCCACCTCTGCACAACCAAACACCAGTTAAAAGCACATGCGTGATAATTCTAACACTTTACTCAAAAATAGAAAAAGAAGTTTTTTTTTAGATTTTACTGTAGAAGTAGCTTAGACACATGCATTTCACCTTCTCAGAAGTCAATGGAATCTCCTTCAGTAGCTTTCATCCTCTTTTCCGCATCAGTAGGATTAGCTGGTAAAATTAGGGTTTGCTAGGGTTTGTGTTTCCTTTTAGCTTTTCAGTCTCTTTTTGCAAATAGATTAGCCTCCTTTGAGTTAGCTTCCGTCCATCAGTTAGAAAGCTTCTTCTCAGAGCTCATAGAAGTTGGCTTAAGCTCATTGCGGACTTGTGCCAGCTGACCAACTGGCAGCTGCGGCAAGAGCTAGTACTTGTGCATACAACACCGTCGCCTCCAAGTTTGTTACGAACTACCGAGTTGATAAGAGTAAAGAAGGGAGTCCCAGGAGTTGCATCATTATTGCTGCAATACTGGAGCCCACCAAGTTTTGATGTCCTTGGCCCCTTTTGTTTAGCCCCTTTCTATTTTCCTCCATGGGATTAGGTGCGGTGACCGGAGGCTTAGCCTTAAGGCGCTAGGGCATTTTGTTCCTTCTTAGGGGCCTTTTTTCCTTTGTTAAGAGCTTAACGACCTTAGTTATATAAGTTATTCTTGACCATGTTCCAACCCTAATATTAGAGCCCCCTTATCGACACTTTTTAAAGTGCCCACTGTTATAAAGTGTCGACATCCTGAACCTCTGATATGTGATCTCTGATATGATGTCATCATTCCATGTGGCATCTCATGAGTGGTGACACGTGTCACCCAGATTTGTCCCCTTAGCCCCCCTCAAAATGCCAAAATTTCCTACCATGTATCCTTCCGTGCTGCCACATCATTTTGACGTCAGATGCCACTATAGCTTTATCAGAACCAATCATATGCGGCCATGTGCCATTATCAGAACCAATCATATGTTGCCACATGTCTTGCTAGAGGAGAGAGAAAAGGGCCCGCCCACCTTTGATTTTGCGATGAAATCCTTTCTTAATACTTGCTGGCGCTCCCCGAAGTTTTTTAACGCTATCAAAACCTTTAACAATATCACAACTTTTTAAATGTTCTCATGTTCAGAAGTTTCAATTCTCGATTGCTGAAATACCTGACTAGGATGTTGCGATTTGCTGATATATCTGGACTTTTGATATGTGATCGCTGATATCTCTAGACCTTCGATATGAGATGCCATGATATGCCTGATGCTCTGATGTTGCAATCATCGCTATTATGGACCTGCGATATGCGATCACCAATACTCTTTCCTTCCTGAGGCTTTAATCCTTGAAACTTCAGCATACCGTATCTTTTGATCTAGGAGTCCATTTTTGGACTTCCACATGTTGTTGGAAATTTTGTTCAGAGCACTTTCCAGTGAAGAGGGTCTAATTTTGGCTTTGAGTCTTTATATTGCTTGGAAAATGACTGCAAACTTCTCTGCTCATTTACTCTTTGGACAACTGAAAACACATTTTGTAGTAACAATAGACACGAAGGAATTTTCCTCCTTCATCCGTTCCCAAAGAATGATCTCCAGGGTAATTACTACACGATTTTGATAAAATGTCTCAAGAAGAAGGTCATCGATAGGACTCCTTTTATATTCACTCTTCGTGTTACAACGCCTTTCTGATTGCTCACAATAGCGAGAGAAAATCTATTGGGAGTCATATGTGGCCATCCGTTACCTGTAGGACTTTTCATATTCCATCATCCATTCTTGCAATGTTTAAAGGCTCTCTAGGTTGATATCTTCTTCATTATCCATAGAGGACATGCTTTCCAATTCACGAGTCTCTCCTTTGGCACTATCCTTAAGGTATGCATCAATTACTTGATCTTGATGATTTGGAGATGGTGTTATGTAGAGTCTACGCCTGTGGACATAAGTATCCTCCCTAGGCCTGGTGGACTGACCTAGAACAACAAAAAGACAAAGGCACTAATGTTTTCCTTAAAGTAAATAGAAAAAAAGATGAAACCTACCTGGAATTTGTCGTATGCTTCGCTCCTTCTTTGGCTTGAATGCTCCAATTCTAGCTCCGATTTCTATTATTAGAACTTGCACAACCATATACCACAAGCCAACGATCAATGTAATCTATGTAGCATCATCTAATCACTTTATTCAATAGATCAAAATGGTATTCAAATATATGAAACCATAACATCATATATAATAAAACAAATAAGTCTTTGCATTAATAGAAATGAAGTGAGTTACCACCAAAAATAGGTGATGATCCTGTAAAAGAGCTCCTCCAAGTTGAATTGTCCTTTCTTTGTCACAAAGTGTACCTATAATCACCCTAATGCATGGAAAGATATCTCTCGCAACAACAAAATAAGGGTAGAATCACTTTCCAAAGTCCCACCCCTTGAAGGAGATATTTCATGAATTCTTATCCTTTTACCAATTAAGGCTTGAGATCCACTCTTGATGGGAGGATAAGCTAATGGGATAAGGGATGAAAACTTCAAGGTAGGATAGGACATTATTGGAGACTTTTATCTGAGGTAAATGGTTACAACAGATCCTAGAAGCTTCTGGAAGAATAAGCTTCAAGATTCTTTCTCTTTTTCTGAATTTTTAGAACCAACGCAAGTGCATAGTGGAGCAACCTGTAGGTGATCAATGGAGGCCACAGTGGAGAAACCTATCAGTCAACGTTGTCCAATAGGAAGCCATGGAGCATTGGTCCTTAAAATAAATGAAACAAGGTGTTTTCAAGCAGAAAATCAGGGATTAAAATGAGTCATGCTTAGGGATTTGTGCAAGGATGATGAAAAGGAGGTCAACGGACATTGATTGATCCAGTTGAAGGCCTATTGACCAGATGTGACAAAATGGCCTATAATTGATTGCCCCCTAAAGCGCAAAGTCAGAAATGATAGTTGATGACTGAAGTGCTTTACCCTGTGACAAGTCGGGATCAAGAACAACCGACGAGATCATAATCTGTTACAATACATTTACATCACGATATCTTTGCTGAGGGAGACATACCCATACTTAACACATAAGATAACATTACATGTACAATGATAAAAATACATGTCCCCAGACGAATGATGGTGGACCCATGACTGAATGATTGTTGGTACGATCATAGCCGTTATACATTGTGATCTTGTATTACTCCTAAAATCGCAGCCCAAATGGATGAAACTAGATCTAGGGTCTTCTATCTTGTTCGCACGACCAACCAATGTACGAGTCTAACCATGTGAATCAATGAGTAGGAGTCGAACATGGTAGACACCATCTGATTACGGCCAATGATGTAAGTCATTAACAAATGCGAGAGAAACTGTTGATGATGTTAATGGCTCTTAAGGTACTCTACTACAATTTGTATGGTGTGAATTAATGAGCTGATGTCGAACACCACACAAAATATTTTGGTCGAAGGCTAATGATGTAAACCTGTCACCAAGAGCAAGGAAGCTTTCCATTGATGTATGCAACCACCAAGGTACCAAGGGGCATTTCTAAGTCAACTTCCTAGATAATGAGCTTATGTCGATAGGAAGTGACCCAACGCAGGAAGGCCTTGATGTATTCCCCATCAATGACACGAAACAGGTATGATGGTTTGAGATAGAATGATCGGATTGATGTTGATACAGAACTGGATCAAGAAAGGAAAACATGGACTGAAGGCTTGAGAGTATTGTAGAAAATATTAACTGAATGTATTCTCTTGAAAACAATGGAAATACTGAATGGAGTTGGCAGCATTGACCCAAAACCAAAATCGGAGGCTTTGAAACAACATGATAAACCAAAAGACAAGAATATTTCCCAACCTGACAACCACACATATGAAGTGGAAAAGTGTCGTGTTCAAGAGCGACTCGGTGCCATTAGCAAAATGGAGTACCCTGTTTTTCCAATTTCCCAACCATATTGGTTAGTAACTCTTTATTATTTAACAAGACTGAGGAGGATAACATTTTCTTGATTTGTAAGTTCATCCTTCAAATGAATCCCTCTGAGAATATTTAATGACCCAGAGAAGGAGTGGTTCGGTCCCATCATGAATGACGAGTCCATCACTATTTGATGTTTTAACGAGTCCAACGAAGGTAAAATTCAACATCTTTTTCATGTTTAGAGAGTTTGAAAAAGAGACGGAAAAGAAAACTCCAGACGCTCCTTTTCGTAATTATTCCCTTAGGTTCGAAAATGAAGAAAATAATACCCAAGAGAACCTCTTAGCCATGTTCAACTAAGGTATTCCTTTTTCATAGTTAGTATATCCTAGTTCGGAAAAGGGCTAAACTTACACTGAGTAGACATCTTTTCATTTACTTTAACGAGTTCAAAAAGACAACTGCTTGGAAATCTTTTCATATTTAAGGAGTCTGAAAGGAGCTGAAAGAGGAACCCTCTGTAGTATACCTAGGGGGGATAATATGGGGTACAAAGGGAGGTACCCAAGGGAATAATGTAATAATGGGATGGGCTATAGTAATAAATAAGGTGGTTAACCCGTATCATGTAAGGGACCACAAGTAGTTAGCAATAATGTAATAAGCCCATGGTATTAGATATATGGTATTGAGGGAACCATGGTAATGATCCATGGTATTGTATGTATGAGGCCTATATAGAGGCTAGAGACTCCCCATTGAGAGATGTAAAGGGATTATTGTATGAACATGCATATGGTTTGTGGAGTGTTCTCCTTCCTTAAGGAGTGAATGTATGGTGTTGCCCTACCTTAAGGGTTTGATCAATAAAGAAGCATTTCTATCTATTTCTATCTTATTATTTCTGGGTATATTTGTATTATCATATATTTTCAGGTCAGATCTATAACAAGTGGTATCAGAGCTATAACAAGTGGTATCAGAGCTATAACATCCTCCTAGAGGAACGAGTGGTATAAAGGGTAGAAATTGGTTCCAGCCATGATGGAACTGCGCAAAACATGTAGAGTTCAAGAAGCTGTCTAATAAGACCACTCATCACATCGGTTTCTCATGAAAGGGTAAAAATCAAGTGATAGCATATGATCGGCTAAGTAGATAGTGACGATGGAAAGAGAAAACCAAGGCTTATTTGGCAGAAACAGACTGATAAAAAATGGAAATCACGAGCGATAGGATCAGAATGATAACATTTTCATTTTTTACACAAGCTTGAAACATGGGAAACTATGCTTGAAATTGGTTTCATTTTTACACAAGCTTTAAATAGAGAAAAACTATGCTTGGAATAAGTTTGCATGCTCCCTAAGTAAACTACTGATTACTAACAAGTGGATGGAATGAAGGTTTATTTATGAGATCAAGTGAAAGACTCGATTGGGAATTTACAAGTTCTAATCAAAGACTCAAATAAGAAGGGGATTTGTTTAATTTTTTAATGAGCTTGACACAAGAAAAGGAACTCTGCTCTGGGAAACATTGTTTCATTTTTTAATGAGCTTGACACAAGAAAAGGAACTCTGCCCCAGGATCTTGTTCCATTTTTTAATGAGCTTGACACAATAAAAGGAAATATTCTCCAGTTACCTTGTTTCATTTTTTAACGGTATTAACACAAGAAAAGGAACTCTGCTCCGACACCTTGTTTCATTTTTTAAGGAGCTTGAGAAAAGAAAATTAGCTATGCTCCTAAAACCTTGTTCATGACCACTCAGAGGCCATCGATTCGAATAGGTTCTCATAAGATGGGAGAATAACGCTCTGGAAGGGATACATAACAAGGTATCTAATGGAAAGATTAGACTTCAATACCCCCAGTAAATGATTCACCATATCACCTACTGGATCTAGGTCGAAAGAAGTTGAGCAGACAGTGAAAGGCTCATCTTCATCAGTAGGTATGTGACTGAGATAGGTTGCCACATAATTAACCTATGGCAGGGAAGATACCACTTTCATATAAGGACCATTTAGGGAATATAGTTGATTGGGGGTCAAATTAGGACCAACGAACAAAAGCTGGTCAATAGTCATGATTCTTCCTTCATGCAGGAAACACATCACACGAAAGAGTGAAGAGATAAGAGCTCCCATTACATAAAAACATAGTCATTCACAAGGAGTAAATTAAAATCCAAAGGGCCTTGGACTACCATCACATCAATATAGATATTCATTCCTACCAAAGTAATTGGAAACTTAGGAAGGATCCCTAACGGTTGATTAGTTTCTCTATTAAAATCCAACAAATTCTAGGTAACATGCACAGGTTGTGGAGAACCTAAATCTTGCCAAGTGGTTGAAGACATAATACTAAAATATGCGCCTTCATCTATGATTGTGCTAGGTACAACCACATTATAAGCCTACACTATGATCTGGAAGGGCACGTGATGAGGAAGATGATATCTTGCCAGTCGAATCCAATCAAAGGAAGTGCCCATGCTACTTGGAGGAGGTGCCGTGGGAACGAGAGAAATACCCCCTTGTCTTATGGGAATGGGAGAACTTATCTCCAGTGCTATGAAAACGGGAGGATTTCTCCTTTGTGTCGCAGGAATGGGAAAACTATCCCCTAGTTCATTAGAACTTGAAGAAACAAGAAGAACCTGACCAGTATGAAGTTCACTCTCCAAGGGAAAGGTATGATCAACTGAAGGTGGAATCGAGTCAACCATTTTCTCAACCAATGGTAGGTAGAGAAAAGACTCATGGGATTCATGTTTAGAGAAAGCGAGATTTACTGGAGTCAGATTCTGATCAATCACTTCATCAACTAGTGGAGGATTAGGAGAAAGATTCCAGTAACCAACTGGAATCCGTGAATGAGAAGCTATAAGGTTTTCCAACACTTTTGAGGCTTCATCCATATAAGGAAAAAGGTGAATAGGATGATTCCCTTCACATAACTTACAAGGAAATTTGACTTTACCCCTTTTCCCATGGACCTTACTATCACTAGTTGAGGGTTTATCACCAGCATGATCTCCAGAGGCTGATGACCCGGGTTGATGTGAGCCTATAGAACTCATCTCTAATATATTGGGAATACCAAGAAAATCTCTAAGAAGGTGATCACCCTTACAAAGCATGCAAGGGAATTAAAATTTGCGGAGCTGATTGGAAGATTTTTCAACATCAATCACATCGATAACAATGGCTGCTTGGTTTCCCCCTTGCTTATTTCTCTTCTTCTTAATCTTCCTTTTCTTCTTCTTCTTATCCACTTAGTTACTAACTTGGAGGCTTTCACTAGATGAAGAGGAAGAAGAAGAAAAAGACTGAACATGCGAAGAAGTCAAAGGGTCAACTTTAAGATCAACTTGAGGTTGATATTGTTAAGGAGGAGGAGAGCCTTGTTGAGAAGAAGTTTGGACATTCATAACCATAGTGATTGAAAACAACCAAATTGGTAAACCAATGGTAAATCCGGGAAGGGAAAACATTGCCATATAAGGAGAACCAATATTCCAAAAGTAGGAAAAGGACCAGGATTCCCGTCAGGGGGGTTTCCTTGACTAGTGAACTCAGGAATTGTTGCCATTAGTCTCAACCTAAGGCCTACTAAGGAGTTGTTCCATAGGCATGATGTTATTCTACGGTCAATTAATTGATTTTAGAAATTAACAACACAAAAAAAGGGGTAGCTAGGAGAAAGGGTTTACCAAGCAACCATGAACTACAATATACACCTTGGTGAACCAAGGACTTAATGTATGTGCATGAAATCTTCCCGAATGATGTGTTTGGTGTGTCACGGTACATAAGGTGACTGAATCAGTTACCTATGGCGAGGATGACAACCAATAGGAGACTTCCAAAATATACTTGACAATACGTGGAAGTGCAGTCCGTAGTAGTGTTGTCTAATGCGTAACCGTTCGATGAGTGAGTTCCCATATACTTTACATGCGTGGAGTGCTATCCAATATACCTAACATAAGTGGAAAAATTTTCTATACACTCACATACGTGGAACGATATTTCACCCTCGGGATACAATGCTGGCAAACAATGACAACTACTACGTTTAATGACGCTGTAACACATCTCTAGCCTAGACCTCTAATGTTTTGTTAATGTTACAACTTCTCCTTAGGTTGATTCAATAAATTTTAACGTTTATCTTCAGTTAAGTTTCAATTTTAAGGCTCAAAATTTGGTGTCACCTGAATACACCTATGGTGAAACTAATATGACAAAAATAACTCTTTTCATTTTTTATGAAAGCTATCTAGTGTAGGGAAAAGGTAGAAACAATGATGCAACAATCAAAATATGCAACTAACATGAGCTTCCTAACTAGATCTTTTAATTTGACTATTCCGATTCAATTCAAAGCATTAAAATATGACAAACCATGAAATATTATCTATGCACGATTCCCCTGAAAACTATGCAAATGTAATCTATGCACAATTTCCTTTCCTGTTGTGAAAATGAGAATTCTAACTATGGATTTGAGAAACTATAGGGTCTTCATTTCTATAATCATACCCAATTCCCCAATCAACAACCAAAAAGTCACTCATAGATTCTTTGTTTATTTGACCATCATGGTCTTCCTCAGAATCCTCCCATTCTTCATATATATTTGGTGTTGGTTAGGATGCCATTCATTCTCTTCTTTAGACAGGGAGGAATTTTCCTCCTTCATCTGTTCCCAAAGAATGATATCCAAGGTATTTAATACATGATTTTGATATAATGCCTCAAGAAGAAGGTCATCAGTAGGACTCTTATATATTCACTCTTCGTGTTACAGAGCCTTTCCAATTGCTTGCAATAGTGGGAGAAAATATATTGGGAGTTATATGTGGCCATCAATTTCCTGCAAGACTTTTCGTATTCCATCATCCATTCTTGCAATGTGTGAAGGCTCTCAGAGTTGAGATCTTCTTCATTATCCTTAGAGGACATGCTTTCCAATTTACGAGTCTCTCCTTTGGCACTATCCTTAAGGTATCCATCAATCACTTGATCTTGATGATTTGGAGAAGGTGTTATGCAGAATCTACGACTTCGGACAAAGTATCCTCCCTATGCCTGGTGAATTGACCTAGAACAATAGAAAGACAAAGGCACTAATGTTTTCCTTAAAGTAAATAGATAACGGGATGAATCCTACCTGAAATCTGTCATATGCTTCGCTCCTTCTTTGGCTTGAATGCTCCAATCCTGGCTTTGATCGCTATTATTAGAACCTGCACAGTCAGATAACACACGCCAAATATTCATGGAATCTATGCAGCATAATCTATCACTTTATTCAATAGAGCAACATGGTATTGAAATATATGAAACCATAACATCATATATAGGAAAGCAAATGACTCTTTGCATTAATAGAAATGGAGTGAGTTACAAAAAAATAGGTGTTGATCCTGTAAAAGAGCTCCTCCAAGTTGAATTGTCCTTTCCTTGTCACAAAGTGCACCTCTAATCACCCTAATGCATGGAAATATATCTCTCACAACAACAACATAAGGGTATAATCACTCTCCAAAGCCCACCCCTTGCCTATGGATGGTAGTAAATACATAGGTGAAGGAGGTAGTTCATGAATTCTTATCCTTTTACCAATTAGGGCTTCAGATCCACTCTTGGTGGGAGGATAAACTAAAGGGATAAGGGATGAAAAATCTAAGGTAGGATAAGATAGGATTCAAGACTTTTATATGAGGTAAATGGTTACAACAAATACTGGAAGCTTCTGGAAGAAGAGGCTTCAAGATTCTCTCTCTTTTTCTGAATTTCTAGAACCAATGCAGGTGCATAGTGGAGAAACTTGTAGGTGATCAACACAGGCCACAATGGAGCAACATCACAGTTAACACTATCCAGTGGGAAGCCAGGGAGCATTGGTCCTTAAAATGACTGAAACAATGTGTTTTCAGGTAGAAACTCAAGGATTAGAATGATTCATGCTTAGGGATTTGTGCAAGGATGATGAAAAGGAGGTCCGAGGATGTTGATTGATCCTGTTGAAGATCTATTGACTAGATGTGACAAAATGGCTTATAATAGAAGGATCAAGGCACTCTTCCTCAAGCATAAAACCATATTCAATAATTTCCTCCTATTGAAGGGCCACGTCCAACATTTGGCATATGTCTTCATGAGATTGGAAACCCGGCCCTTCATTTAAAAAGAAGTGCGTAGTCAACATTGGAAGAGAAAGAATGCTTTTAGGTTCACATGACCCAATCCTTGGTATTTGGGGCAATAGATAAGACAAATAATTCCATTTGGTCACAAGGTTGAGTTATATTTTGCTTTGAAATATACCTCATGAACCTTATAATGTGATTGGATGCGAATGCAGATCCCCATCAAACATTGGCATATTCTTCATGCATTTCAATGAGGGATACTACGGGATCCCTATCACTTTTATGGTGGGAATATATGTGGTCAACATGTTTTTGGGTCCTTAATGACATGGGAGTCACCTGGGTGAATGAAATTTCCTTGAAAAATGCTTGCTTCACCTTACAAGCACTGACTTTAGAGATAAATGAATAACTAGGGCTTTGTTCTTCCAATGGAGTCGCCAATAATGATATGTCAATATGTCATATGGGGAACAAAACAAACGTTTTGTAACACCCTCCGAGGTAAATGTGCATATAAACAACATAATAGGAACATAAATACAATAAACATATCAACCATCAAAATGCATATATATATCAATACATTTTCACATGAAAATCAAGGGAATGAATTTTTCATTAATAAATGCAATGAACCAACCGGTGATGGGATTACCACGTTCCACCTGACCATAGATTGGCTGAGCCAAGTCTCTCTTCAGCCAATCACCCCCGTGCCATATTCCAAGCATGAATGTGGGACTCATATAACACATCAAAAAACACCAATCAATGTGGATGCCACCGGAGTTCTCCGCCTACATCGTGAGGAATTTGAGTGCCTCCTAGTCTCTCAGGCTTTACCGTGCATCTATAGTCTGATCCAGGGATCACTAGGCCCTACATCGAGACATACTCTCCAGGCTTTACCATGCATTCCATCCCATAATCACTAGGCCCAACAGAGAGAAAATCCACCTCTTGGCTTTACCGTATATCCCGCCATTCACCGGCAAGGATTCCTAGGCCCATCGAGGCACACAATCTGGCTTTACCGCAACCCACATTTAGGTTTAGGGGTCACTAGGCCATTGGCTTTGTGCATCCTCAGTCTAGTTCAGGGACCACTACCACCATATGTTTGTCAATTCAGAGATCCACCCCACTCAACTTCGAATCCAATCCGACCATCCCCCACAAAACACATGAGAGAACCCATCTCATCAAAGCTATCAGGAAATAGCAAGGCTAGGCTGAAAATACTATAACACCTGGAAAAACCCATGCCACGGTAGAAAAGAAACACATGAAATCCCATGCATGCCAAATCTAGCAAGGAAAATACACAAGCAAGTCGATACCTGCAATGAAGCCTGATGTAGCTGCTTGATCCTGCCTTTCCATGCTTGATCTTTGCTTCCTCTTGCCTTCTTTTCCTTTCTTGCTCCAATGCCAAAGTGCTCCAAGAAAACTCTAAGTGACCAAGAGTATGAAAGGGAGAGAGAATAATGAGAGAGCTCCAAAGCTAAACTGACCAAGTCTTGCCCACTGATCCTCATAAGCCTTTTTATTAACGAGGCCTCTATTTTCTTCATTTTCCATTATTTTCCTTCAATTTCCTCCTCACATGCAACCTCTCACCTTTCTCCTACTTTTTCTTCGAAGTTCCATTATTTTCCTTCATTTTCCTCCCCACATGCAACTTGTGACCTTTCACCTAATTTTTCTTCTAATTTCCATTATTTTCATAAATAAATGTGCCAAAATACCTTTTTTCCTCTTTAATGCCTTAGCCATTTCCTTTGCCAATTTCTTTAGCCATAAACAACCAAATGAACACCCCTTAGAATGTCTTGCCCACCATTTAGCTTGGAATATGTATCCTGCCATTCATGGTATTTATATATTTTACATGGAATTTTCACCAGGGCTATTACAGAACCCTCCCCCTTGGGGGAACACCATCCTTGGTGTTCAATGATACCTATAACCAAAAGACTGTTGAAAACAAAACATACTTACAATGGAGCTTTATAACACAACTCATTGCTGTATTTACAATGAATGACCCACTCAAAATAAAAATATCATGACAACTTGAAAACATACCACATACTGGAGCTTTATAACATAGCTCATTACAGTATTTACAATAACCACATATACATATACACAGATGCACATTTTCTCAACCATAAAATAAAATAATACAATGCCCGCATCAACAATAAGGGAATCCAGAGGCTCAAACCTCCACCCTCAAAGTAATACCAGGATCCACCTCCTTCCTAGGAAGTCTGGAATCCACTGCACGGTCACACCTACATCCAATGTCCAACGCTATAATTCCACACCACTTTTCCTCTTAGCGAACAATTACCAACTCATTGTTCCAGGGCACACTCCCAGTGTGCATCTGATTCCATTTGGAAATGCTAATGACCAAACCAAATCCATCCACGACCTTCCCTTCTCTGCTACACAGTCCCTCGGGAATCCGGTAACCCCTTCCGTGCAGTCACTCACCTCCCAAGTTCCAATGGCACCCCTATCCCGGGTAGTCCATCCCTTGGCAAGGTTTCCTCGCATCGGAAGATACAAAAACCAAGGCATATACTTGCCTCAACACATCATACCAGTCATAACATGCTCATGGAAATCAATGGACACTATTGGGTACTAGTGTCCCACAATGACCTTGCTCCTGAAGTGCTTTACCAACATACTGTTGCATGTTTCAATTCCTTTTCTGCTACTGCTAATTCTTGCAGTCAATTTCAACCACCCAACCGAGCATTTCATGCATTCCTGAACCAAGCACATAAATTCCATTAGATTTAAAATTAATTGAAATAGTTTCACATCATACCTCATTGGTAGCTCGTCAATAAGATACATTTGCAATCCTATTCGCTTCCTGTCACAACAAGTCAAACTAGCATATTTGACCAAATCGACATATATAAATGTAGAAATTTGAATAATATAACACTTATTCACAGAGATTATCCTGATTATACACTATTTGCGGATGCATGCATAATACATAACCTCCTCTACCATTGATCATCAATTTGCGGAATTAAAAAACAATCGCATGCGCACATTGAAACATCAATCACACATATCAACACAATATGTAATGGGGAAAGCATATAGCTGAAAACCCCCAACTATCTGTATATTATAATGATAGAGAACATGTAACAATACATAGTACAATACTCCTCACAAGTACTCAGTACTATCTCCACATGCTACACATAAAACTAGCTTAGATCTGAACAAGTCACGGGTTCAAATCTCCTCCACTGTTTGCTTGCCTCTACTGCGCAATGCAAGTTGAGAATAGATGAGATCCAAGTTCGAATTCCCTTGGATTGTACTACACAATCCTCATTGGCAATCTTAATTAATGATTGTGCAAATCTCATGCACAGCTATAGTCACAACTGATAGTAGTCTCACCCTTTCACCCACCTCTAACACTTGTCTCCACTGAACTGTCCATGCACTGAGTTAACTGATGTATTCTTTAGTTGATTTATGAGTTAATAATTAGTGAATTAATTAATAATTAATTCACATCACTCATCACTAGTGTATTTGGCAGTTAGACTAAATACAACTAGTTCAACTAAGTCAAACTGAACACAACTCCATCAACTCCTCAATCAACTCCACCAAACTCAACCACTTGAGTTCTAACTGAAGTCCATCATGCAATAGCTCAACTAACCCATAGGAAAAAGCGTATTTCCTTCTGGCAGTTGCATGTGTCACATCCGTAGCTCGAACTGAAGTGCTGCAAGAGGATAAGATAATGTTTATAGTCCAAATATTATTAAGAGCTAATAATATTCGACTGTTCTATTTTTTGACTAGAAGTCTAAAAATAGACTCCGCCCATATGTCTAAAAATAGAGGTCCATCTATTTTTACCAACATGACCAATCATCCATAAATAGCATCCTGCAACTCATAGACCATGATCCATATGTCTAAAACTAGACTTTGCGCCAAAAATAGCCTGCAGGCCCACTTAGTGAAGGCGACTTCTTTTCACTAAGCTCCATCATCTTGTTGCATTTTCAACAAGAAAGATATCACATCAGGTTAGCTCAAACACAACCATTGGTATTTCCCCTCAATGTGGACGATTTTTCAGCTTCTGAAAGCCTATAGAAGAAACGTTATTGCAGAAATACCAACATGACCTGTTTAAAGGTGCATTCAAGAAGGTCATCTTCCTTAGATCATAATTCCTAAAGTATTGTGAACTAATATCTGAAATTTTTACCACATTATCAATGGGATTTACCTTCAGTACGGAAAAATTTTTGACATCTAATATTCCACAGAAGAAAAGTTATAACAGATATGACAGAAAGGTCTAAAATTTAACCTTTGTTCTTCATTTTACCTATGATAGAGCCCATCCAGTCCAAGTGTTTGAACCATGCTCTGATACCACTTGTAACACCCTCTGAGGTAAATGTGCATATAAACAACATAATAGGAACAAAAATACAATAAACATATCAGCCATCAATACATTTTCAGTGAACCAACCGGTGATGGGACTACCATGTTCCACCCGACCATAGATTGGCTGAGCCAAGTTTCTCTTCAGCTAATCACTCCCTTGCCATAGTCCAAGCATGAATGTGGGAATCATAGAACACATCAAAAAATACCAATCAATGTGGATCCCATCGGAGTTCTCTGCCTACACCGTGAGGAGTTTGAGTGCGTCCTAGTCTCTCAGGCTTTACCGTGCATCTGCAGTCTTATCCAGGGATCACTGGGCCCTACACTGAGACATACTCTCCAGGATTTACCATGCATTCCATCCCATAGTCTGATCCCGGAATCACTAGGCCCAACGGAGATAAAATCCATAACCCACAGTCTGGATTTACCACAACCCACAGTCTGGTTCAGGGGTCACTAGGCCAGTGGCTTCATGCATCCTCAGTCTGGTTCAGGGACCACTACCACGATGTGTTTGTCGATTAGGAGATCCACCCCACTCAGCTTCGAATCCAATCCGACAATCCCCCACAAACGCATGAGAGAACCCATCTCATCAAAGCTATTAGGAAATGGCAAGGCTAGGTTGAAAATACTATCACACCTGGGAAAACCCATGCCATGGTAGAAAATACTATCACACCTGGGAAAACCCATGCCATTAGTAAATAAACACATGCAATCCCATGCATGCCAAATCTAGAAAGGAAAATACACATGAAAGTTGATACCTGCAATGAAGCCTATTGTAGTTGCTTGATCCTGCCTTTTCCTGCTTGATCTTTGCTTCCTCTTGCCTTATTTGCCTTTCTTTCTCCAATGCCAAAGTGCTTCAAGAAAACTCTAAGTGACCAAGAGTATGAGAGAGAGAGAGTGATGAGAGAGCTCCAAAGGTAAACTGACCAAGTCTCGCCCACTGATCCTCATAAGCCTTTTTATTAATGAGGCCTCTATTTTCTTCATTTTCCATTATTTTCCTTCAATTTCCTCCTCACATGCAACTTGTGACCTTTCTCCTACTTTTTCTCCTAATTTCCATTATTTTCCTTCATTTTCCTCTTCACATGCAACTTGTGACCTTTCACCTACTTTTTCTCCTAATTTCCATTATTTTCATTAATAAATTTGTCAAAATACCTTTTTGCCTCTTTAATGCCTTAGCCATTGCCTTTGTCAATTTCCTTAGCCATAAACAGCCAAATGAACACCCTTAGGATGTCTTGCCCACTATTCAGCTTGGAATACGTGTCCCATCATCCGTGGTATTTATATATTTTTACATGGAATTTTCACCAGGGCTATTACACGTTTCATGTCCTTGACAACGACACCAAAATGTTACCCTCAAACTAGCAGGGATCCTAGAGGGGCACTTGCTAGGTCAAGGGAAACAATGAAGCTAAAGCCCACTATCACCACAACTAAAGCTTCATACTTTTTATGAACTTTCACCGACGGGAGGAGACCCGATATATAGAGAATCACTTATGAAGGATAAATCAACTAAGATAGATGTAAAGCGATCTCAATGACCCTTTCCTAGGAGAGACTCAAGAGTGGGACTTTCTTGCCTTTTAAGCAAGGTACAAGGTTCTCTAGTATAGGGGAATAGGGATTTGAGGGCTTGGCTTAGGGAATGTGACTTGTAAAAGAGCTTCATAAACCCTAAAATCCTTGTGTAACTTGGTTTCCCAAGTGGTTTTTGAAGGGTTGAATTTGATAAGACATGGGACCACACAGGACCAAGCAGACCCAGGTTAGGTCAAGAGGATAAGATTTAGCAATCAATGATATGCTTGACCCAATTAAGGAGGGGAAATGGATCAAGGAATGAATTTTCAATGGAAGGCAATGCAAGGATCCCAGTGAGGTTTCTAGCCTAAGGGAAACCAAGGGCAATAATTTGTCTTTGAATTAGGGCTTGCGATATCTCAAGACACAGTATGAATCTCATGAAATTTGGAGGGATTCTTGAGGACACATTAACACAATTGTGGACCAAAAATCGAAGTATTTGGATGGATAGATCATGAGATAATTGATGCCCTAGGTGACCTAGAGGACTAGACATAGAGAAGAGGAAAGGGGAGAAGGAAAATAGGTTTAGGGTGATCACCTTTGGGTGGACCGGTTCCTAATTCTTTGGGGAGATTGGAGTTAGGTTGAATTATGACTATGGACCTTTGAATTTTCTAGGACAAGGAGGCCTCAAAGAAAACTTCGCTTGGCACTATGGCAACAACAAAAGAAACTCAAAAGACTTTATACTTCGTTTTGCAATATAAATGTCTTGTCAAGATGAATTTCAATAATGAAACATCCTTAGGAACATTCATTCATTATACATGACCCATACATGAAGCATTCACTATCCAGAAACAAAATTTCCATAACTTTGCATAAGAGATGCAACAAATAAGCCCTAGTATAGCAAAATTCCAACAATAATGTATGTGACAAAATTAGAAAGAGAGAATAACATTTAAAATGTGCTTACATGTATAAGAATATATCCAACCATCCAAAAAATTGCCATCAATAAGCTCCAAGACATATGAAGATTATCCAAACATCAAAATTCATTCCATGCTCCAAAAATTCGTCCTCCAAGAAGGATAGCGAAAATCTTTAAAGAGTTACTAGTTCCAAATCCAAGTGATGATGCTAAAATGAATCCTCAACACTTCTATTTATACACTTATAATGAGTTCGATTTATCTACTTGGGTCTACATTAGCCCCTAAATAAAATAATGTGCAAAGCAACTAACTTTTGGTGACAAGCCCACCAAACTAGCTCATAAACAAAAGAATAAGCCTCTCAAGACGTCTAATGATCAATAATACATGTCGCTGAGCCTTCTAAGAAACCTGATGAAGTCCATAAGTGCCATAATGATGAATAGGACTCCCAAAAGTGGTATACAAGAGGTTGGCTTCTTGTTCTCCAAATAATAAACCTGTTGCACTCCCAATGGGTGTGAGGGCACACAAGTAACCTCATGGATCTCCAAGTAGATCGAGGATGCCTGTATACCATATGTAAGGGCTCAGATGATGGTGTAAGTGATGCCACATCAACATACAAATCCTGGGTCATCTGCCAAGTGCATGGTACAACTGTGGGACAAGCTGGGCATGGTGAATCAGGTGCATCTTCCTCGTCCAATAGGTGAATCTTGAACAATATATGAACATCTCCAGGGATCCATGGAGTTTTGTATACTATTGTGGAGGCCCATGGCTCTCAACATACACCCTACATTTTCCAATGTAGCCATTTGGGGGGTTAGGCCCCGTATATGGAGACCATCTGCAATCCTACATAAGATCCAATGCGTCCCATAGCCTTCTAGCACAACAAATCATTAAAAGAAATCGAGTTAAAGAGCTTACATACCATGGACAACAGGTGGGCACTTCATAATTGCATGCCCTTCCATAGTGGGCTTTGGCATGTGCTACTGTTTCTAAGCTCCAAATGGGGTTAACCAAGTATCCTATTAGGTAGTTTGTACTTTTAAAGGGGATAGTATGTCCAAGGTACATCCTTCAAAGGGTGGTGGCATGCGATAAAAATATGAATGTAAGGAATGAAAGGGGCAACCCTGGGCCACATGTTGGGGTACAAGGGTAACTAATAAAATAGAAGCCCACACTTGGGTATATAATGTATAGGAGAGAGAAATCATGGTGCATGAGGTGCACTGACCTTGATTTTCCCACCCTTCTTTATATGCCTTTTTCCTTTTATGATTTTTCTTTAATTAACTGCTCGGGCCTCAAGGGACAAGAGCATGGTGTGTAATGGATACCCCCTTTAAGGTAGGGCGGTTCATTGCCCACCAGCGGTTGGGACAATCATGGGTTCCTGAATAATAAAGGAGGTTCATCTAGGGCCTATAGGAACCAGGGTGATGGCCATGATGATGGGGTAGATCTCATGTATTGAATTTTTCCCACGTTCTAAATATGTTTGTCCCGACCATATTTTGCATTTTGTGGTACATCTTCTTGTTGAATGTGGTCAATTATGCTTTTATTTTTCTTTTCAGCAGCATCAATCTCCAGGGAATCATTCCAGGCCCAACCCAAGGTGTGGGCAAGGGGAGGGGGAAGGATAAATCTATGTGGACCCAGTGGAGGAATGTGGACCCAGGTGGGAGAAATGATGAATGGGGTTGTAATGAGTGGAAGGGAAGGAAGGGAAGTGATATATGTAGAAGAGAGAGTGGGACCACACAACCAAATCAGGGTTTCCCATGTAATACCATTCCTAAAACCCAAATGTCAGTAAAACAGATCCCATGGGACTAGGGTCCAAGGTTAACATCCAAAAGAGGTCTAGGGGACAAGAGCACAAACCTAACCCATTCTTTCCACCGAATCCCCCCATTAATTCATGCCTAGAAGTATCCATGATAAGCAAACTACCATACTCAATTACCAAATGACAAGACATACCTTTAGGTTTAGGAGGCCCATCTTCAAACATACGATCATGACATATGGGTGAGGGACCACATGGTTAGCTCAGGTGGTAGAGAAATGACACAATGAGCTAGTTGGTGGTTGCAAGGGGTTGTTGGTTACCGATTGAGGACCATCTTGGAGAAATTTTTTGTCCAAGGGATATCACCCACAAAATGGTGGGTAACAAGACCATTTACGGAAAAAGAGATAAGGTGGGACCTCGCAAGTGCTTCATGTACAAAATTCTCGAGGAAACAAACTCTTACCTATCACTGTATTTTGCTTACTACTTTTAGGTTTGGCAAGAGGTTGAAGGGTTTTTTGGTTTTTGACTCTCTTTGGGATTAGTTAACTATTGAAGCTTGCTTCTAGTCTTGGTTCTCAAGGAAGGAATTAGAAAGTATTTGAGCAATGCCATATTTGGTCTTGATGGGAATTTGGTTTACAATGACCGTTTGTCTATTTGAAGATAAATAATTCCTTGCTTTCTAAGTTTGTGTTTAGGTGATGGGATTACTTATGTTTTACAAGGAGGTCCCCAAACGAATTCCTCATAGGGGCCTAGGTGAACTACAAGTGGATAAATTTATTCCTTGGTGACATTTTGATGGAGCTTGTCAACGACAAAATAACACTATTGGTTTTGGTTTTTTTCATCCTCCCTTTCCGATTCACATTACCCTTTAGAATACAAATTTTGGCAGTGAGACCAATAATGTTGAAGAACTTATGGCTCTTTTTTAGATGTTGAAATATTCCTTAGGTAGGGTATGAGATCCTTCGAGGGATTTGGTGACCCCATTATGGTCATAAATTAGATGAGTGGGCAAGCCAAGATTCAAAACATTTGACTACTTGCCATAGTTACTTAAGTGAAAGAGATTGCTAAAGCTTTCCAAGATATTAGGTTCACTTTATATAAAGAGAGTAAAATCAAAGTGCTTATAAACTTTTCAAACAAAGCTTGAAGTTAATAAAAAATCATTATTTATGATTAAATGTTGGTGCATTTTGAAGTTATCGATGATCAAGCCTATAATATATCAGTTACACACTTAATTTCCTCTTTAAACACTTTTTTGGATAGTTTTGGGACCATTTTGTGATTGTATTTTATATTCCACCTAAATAAAATATATTTTCAACTTTAGTCATTGAGGGAATGTTACACAGTAATTTGTCACCGTCCCTGTTACCCCTTCTCCCGCACATTGGAGGACTTATTCTGGGACCTGTGAGAAGTGACATAACCTGAAAACACTTGCATTGTATCCCCTTGAGTATGTACTTCATATGCCCTGAAGACACCTTTTGCAAAATACCCATAAAAATAACCCTTTTTCCATTGGCGCGGGTCCACTGTGTATCACTCGCGCCAATGGGGGAAATCCTCCAAAGAGGGCGCACCAGCTGGCGCTCTGTCTCAGAGTCGCACTCGCGCCAGCCCAGTTGGGTAAAGTTTTTAACAAACCAACTTACGAAGGTTCTTCTAACCTATTCATGAACTGATTCTGTCTTGAGTTAGTTCAGTTTGGCTTCGAATCTCCATAGAAGGGAAGTAGTTCTCCACCTCTCATGGAAGCTTCTTAGTGATAAAGCCAATCCCATGAATCTTGTGGATGACCCTAACTCCTTCTCCTCTATCTATAAAAGCTTTTCCTTTTTCCTTTGACAAGTTAGAGTCTCCAAGTTCCAAATTCTAAGTCTCAAAGTCTGAGAATTGCCAAGTTCATGCTACAAGGAGCCTTATTCATTCCCACGAGGCTAAATATTAAGTGAGGAGATTCTTGTCCAAGTAACCAAGGAGAGAGAGGCTTGTTCCCCATTCCCAACAAGCTTTTCAAGGCATGTGGTGTTGATCACCCAGCGAAAGGAGGATTTGACGTCAGAACTATGGTTGTATTCTTCTTTGTTTATCAATAATAGACGACTATCATTATGGTTCCACTCTCGTTATTATTTGTGATGATGTTGAGTTATATCCTTTCTGACTGATATATAGTTGCATCTATTGGATTTTATGCTTGTATTTGTGTCGTTCTTTGCATGTGCAGGTGTCCGTTCACGAGGATCGTGGGGATTGTGACCGGCCGGAGCAAAGGAACGGGAGCGACGACTCTTCTACAAATATTAGCGTTGGAATCCAGGTAGGCCCTCATCATCGGTCTTTAATTTGCAATTAGGAACTTGCGTGTTAGCGTTGTTTGATTGTTGCTAGACCCCATTTGGGCTAGTAGGGATCGCCTCTATCCACAGAGGGGATTTACCTCCACAACAATTTGGCGACTCCGCTGGGGAGTTGGCTTTTTGTCTTGTTGTTTGATTTGTAAACTTTAGACGGAGCCTGAAGTACAACCATATAGCATTCGAAACGCTATTGCTCCGCATTAGCAAAGTAGATCAACGCCACTTCAGTCCATCTCTGGTTTGGTTTACGAGCTGAACGGCTTGGAACTTGCCTTGTTTCTTGGTTTCTCCTGCTTGATTAGCTTTCTGGGTTGAATCCTTGTGTTGCTTCTTGCCCCTTGGCGTACCTGGGTACTGTTGACTTAGCTTTGGCTCGTTTGCTTTTATTTTTCCTTAGCAAACTCGGTTGGCGCTGTTTTATAGCATTACAGTGGCGTCAGTTGGTGCATGTTGCACATTGACAACCCGCGCCAATACCATAAAGACGCTAGTCTCGGCCTGACAGTCGCGCCAAGCCTGGGAACTTTTGAAGTTTGCTTGGTTGTGAGCCTTCTGAGCTTAGTTTTTTTTCTGGGTACCTTTTTTAGAATACTTGAGTGTGTTGGAGTGTGATTTGACTGGCTTTGATCTTTACCCTTTGGGTGTTTGATTTTTTTTGTCGATTTCACATTTCTAGCCCTAGGGCATCTAGTGGCCTTGTGTGTCGAGCCTTCCTCAGGTGTTTTGATCTTCTAGTGGTCCAGTCGATTCTTTGATTACTCCTTTGCACTTGTTTGGTGGTTGTAAATCGTTGTGCTACGTTATTTGGGTGACTTGCTTTGTCTTCGCTTGAATTCCGCTTCGTCTCACTCTGAGCCTAGATTACACGGCTCATTGGTCTCTTTGGGACTTTTCTTGTTCTTTGGAGGTTTGCTTGGTGATTTAGGGAACTGAATGTGCTTGTATTGAATAGAATTTGTTTGTTGTCATTTCTCAAAGTTGTTTAGTGCATTTTGCCATCAACAAAAGAAAAAATCTCTTTTGCTTTGTATTAGTTAATGAGAATTAGAACTTTTCATTTTGATTAGTGATTAGTGATCTTAAATAAAAGTATGTTGGTTTCCATTAGCTGCATTAGGGAAGTTCTTTTTTGTTTTGTGATCATTTTGTTTGCGTGAAAGCTCTCAAACCCTCTCGTAACTAGCATTCATCGAATGAAATGACATATTTTGGCATATAGTTTGCATTTAGGGAATTTTGAGAGATTACATAGGGTAAGGCCTGAAAACTGAAGCCTAATACAAGATCAACTTTAAAATGAACTGAATGAATCTAACAACGCATTGGAACTTAACGCACACATTTAGAGGTCTAGGCTAGAGACGTGCTCCGGCATCGTTAAACCTAGTCACTTTTGTTCCACTCAAGGTTGGGTGATTCCTCCTTTTGTGACTCAATTGTGGTCTAGCACGGATTTGAGCTCCCACGTACCGTCGAGTATATGGGGAGATCCCACTAGGTTATCATCCTTTATCTATAGGAAGTCGTGTCTGCCTCCTTACAAGCCGTAACGCACCGAACACAGCATTCGGGAAGATTGACTGCCGTACGGAAAGTCCTTGGTTTTCATATGATTGCCAAGGTGTATATGCAGTTTTACGGATTGTTTGGTAAACCTTTTGCCTAGTTCTCCAGAGTAGTCACTTTTGATCCTTTTCGGACTCCCTAAAAGAAAAGGCTCATCTGAGCACTTGTCACTTCAGGCTCATTAAACATTCGAAGGTGACTAGAGTCATCTTTTTGTCCTTTTCTCCACTCTTAAAAAATGAAAAGGTCAAGTTATGTCCTTGCGTCTTAAAATTTATTTGGCCACAATTCACATTTACCCGGTTAGATCTTGTTTGCGTTAGCTTGAGTAGGGTCCTTTCTCGTTAGTTTGCCTAGGATTTTTTAAAGTTGTCATCCTGGAGGAATCACCGATCCCGTCTCCCGTCCCAAGTGACCAAGGGTCTCCTTCTTCTGTTGCTCCTGAGGTACCGGTTGTGAGTGATACTCTCCCTATTGTTCCGAGTATCCAACCGATTAACTCTCGCGCTCCAGAAGACGATCTCCATGATCTATTTTGGAACCCTATTTGGGAGCCTTACGAAGAGGATATTCCTGTTACTCCTACTGGTGTTTCGGTCCCAATGTCTTCCTCTGACATGGATGACACATCTCCTATAGCGAGTGAGACACCTGTTTTGTCAAGTATCGAAACTCCTATCCTGGCCACATCCCCGGTACCCTCACGCTATAAGGCTTTGAGGGATAATATGGGTTCTAGGAACCCCTCTTCAGGTACCATGTGGGATCACCACATCACTCCCACTACGGGATCTTTTATTCCACAAGTTCACAATACCGTCGTCACTTCAGTCCCGACTGTTCCGACTGTTTGTGTAGCGTATTCAACACCGGTTGTTAGTGCCGTCACGGCATCTTCGACTGTAACTACTGTTGCTGGTCCGTCTCACGGCCCAGTAAATAGTGGCCAGCCGGCACAGACACCCAGAGTTGTTCATCCTGCACTTAGTGCCCCACCTTCTTCTGGTTCCATTCCAGCAGGGGAGGCACATGATCAGTATTCGCATGCCGTCCAGAATCCGGGCGCGCAAGGTCCAAATCATTATTATGACCCTATAGGGCATCATTTGTATACTTCCTTGCCATCTCAGCCTGCGGTTGAGGTCTCAGTTCCATTAAGCGTCGCTTGGGGTACCACTGGTTATGGTGGTGGCCAAGCGCCCCGTCCGGATCAAGGACAACCTTACCAAGGACCATCGTATCAGGGTCAGCCGTCTTACACGCAGCCTTCTTATGGGCAGCAGTATTACGGGCAATCCTATCCAGGGTAGCCTGGAGGCCCACAAGGACAACCCTTCCAGGGACAACCTTCGGCCTATGGTGGTCCGTCTTTCACTTATCTTGGGCAACCCTCTGGAAATCCAGGACAACCTTATATGCAACAAGGACAACCTGGAGTCCAGCAGGGATACCCTTCCGGTCAACCCTATGGGAATCTAGGACAACCTTATATGCAACAAGGACAACCTGGAATCCAGCAAGGGTACCCTTCTGGGCAGGGTGGTCAGCCTTACGTGCAGCAAGGCCAACCCACTGCCCAGCCTAGTCAACCATCTGGACAAGTTGGTCAACCTCAGGGTCAACCAACCGTCCAGTCCGCTCAGCCATCTGTTCCGCAAGGACAACCCTCGGTTGTACAAGGACAACCTAACACCCAGCAAGCTCAACCTTCTGGGCAAGTGGGTCTATCCCAAGCTCAACCAGGGCAACCTTCCGGCCAGGTGGCCCAATCTCCATCCCCTCAAGGACATCCTTCTGGGCCTGCTCAACCAGGCATTCAAATGGTCGTCGCTTCTCAAGCTCAACCCGGTTTTCAGCCCCAGGCTAGGCCTCAGACTCAAACTGGTCTTCATATGCAAGGTGGGTTTCAATCCCAACCTTCTTACCAAGCGCAGCCTGGTCCCCAGGCTCAATATGGAGCTCAGCAACCATATGGTTACCAGCAACCCCAGGGGAAAACTCAGTTGGCCCCGTACCAAAATTATCAACAAATGCAGGTCGCTCCTTATCAGAATTACCAACAACAGTATGTTGCTCCTACGAGCCAAGTTGGTAATCAATGGGGTGCTGGGGGGCAGATCTAGAGTCAACCGTCTGGTTATGGCTACAAACCCTATGGACAGAATCCCTATGGACAGAACCCTTATGGGCCAGGTCCGTCCGGACAAAATCAATGGGGGAAACCAACAACTGGTTGGAACCCTGGTGCTATTCCTTATCCACGACCACAGATGTCCTTCAATCCTCAGTTACCTTTCTTAACAACATTGGAACTGCCGGATGTGTCCAAATTGACTAATGATCCTATCCTTCATAATCCATTCTGGCCACCAGTTCCAACTAATATACCCGGTGATTGTCCCAAATTTGATGGCAAAGCTGGAGAAGACCCTCAAGCCCACGTTATGACTTATCACCTTTGGTGTTCGTCAAATTCGTGGCTTGATGATTCCATCTGGCTCCGCCTTTTCCAAAGGACTCTCACCGGCTCGGCTGCTAAGTGGTACATTGAGTTGAATCGCGGATCCTTTCAAGATTTCAACTCGTTGGCAATGGCATTTCTAACTCACTTTCAGTTGCCCATTCGGTATGAGACGGGAACGCATCTCCTCACGTCTCTTAAACAGGACACGGCCACGCACATATCCGATCATATACATGAATGGAGACGGTGTCGTCGTTTGATCAAGTTCTGGATTCCTGATCAGCTCCTGACCGATTGGTTTACAACCTCCTTTGTCCCTGCAATCGCGCGAGACATTGCTATGGGAGCTTGTGTAACTGAAGAGCAAGCTATCGCGCGTGCTCAGTACCTCGACTTAGTTTATTCTCAGTCAGGTACCTTATATGATTATTTGCCTGATGCCCCGAGGCCCGGAACATCCAAAGCTCCGCCAAAGCCATCTGTTGATGGTGTTATTGGCTCTGTAAATTCGTCTTCAAAGAAATCATCCGCGAACCCTGGGAAGCAAAAATCGAATGCTTCAAACGAAAACACTTCTCAGGGTGTATCTAATTCCAGAAATACTTCCGAGGTCAACGCCGTCCAGTCCACCACGACGGATAAAACCTCGAAAGGAAAAAAGAAGGGGAAAGCGAAGGATAAATCTGAGCAACCCAGACAGGACTCCCCTAAACCTCCACCCGAGGAAGGAGCCAAACGTAAACCAAAGTATCCTTGTCTTATCTGTGACGAGGATCACTATACCAAAGACTGCCCAAGGCGGTCTGAAGTTAGTCGATTGTTGAAAGGTGCTCCTGGGATTCCTGCGGTTCTGAAAGAACCTTTCCCCTCACAGCAAATGCAAATGGTGGCTGACCCATCCTCGTCTTCTTCTCCCTTTGGTTCCCAAGTGTTCATGGCTGGAACGATTCCCGTTCATATTACGACTCGAGCAAAGGAATATCCGTCATCCACCGGGAAGGAGCCTGAGGTCCCCTCAAGCACTCCTCCGTCCAGTTCTGGTCCGCTCCATATCGAGAGACCTAGCACTGAGACACCTATTCGACCCCCTCCTAAAGGTGTACTCCGGAGATCATCTTACAACCCTAATGCTCGTGCTGCCCAGCACTACAGCATCGTTGAGGACTTAGCTCAGGCTCCGTCAGCTATGTCCGCTTTAGAAGTTCTCCAGAACTGCCCCCCCCTAGAGGAAGTCCTTGCTATCGGCCATCGGTGGCATTGACCTGGCTGACTCGAATTTGATCACATTTGATCTCGAGAGCCATGTACCGAGATTGCCTCACCAGATTGCCTTCCTCATTCAGGTCATCATCAATTCGAAAACGATTCATCGTACAATTATTGATGAAGGCGCGTCAACTTGCATTATGTTTGTTGCTTGTTGGAAGGCTATTGGGTCTCTGACTTTGAGTCAGTCTCCAACGACACTGGAAGCCTTTGACGGGAGAGAATCTCGCCCTTACGGTATCCTCCAACGATTTCCGATTACTTTGGAAGGGAAGACCGTTGAAGTGGAAGTTGAAGTTGTCGATGCTAACCTTACTTACAACCTCCTTTTGGGCCGGAGCTGGACATATGCCATGCATGCCGTGGCTTCCTCCCTCTTTCGTGTCATTCGTTTCCCTCATCAGGGGAAAATTGTCACGGTAGACCAGCTCTCCTTCTTCGCTTCCTCTTCTGAAGGTAATGTGCCTTTTGTGGAGCATACCTCCATTCCTGTAGAGAGTGTGGGAGCCGGGCTCTTTAAAGACCCTGCCCTCATGGGTGTCTTCTCACTCCCACCTCCGAATCTTGCCTCGATCGGTTTGATTTCCGCTCATTCTGATTCCCCATTGCACACTGTCGCTACCCTCGGCCCCTTTGAAAAGGGGGGCATTGATTATCTATCCAGTAACCCTCGCTCGGCCTGGGGGCATGGGCAAATCATCGGTGCCGTTGATCATTTTACAAAACAGGCCGAGACGACGCCTACACTATCTAGGCCGGTCACACAGCGATGCAATAGGGTAAGTCCCGAAATGGGCTTGACTTGAACAAGTATCATGCGTGCACTCTATTTTTTGTACATACGTGTGCTTCTAGCAGGTGTGTTGTGTGTGTGTGATTTTAAGCTTGCATAAAAATAAAATCCATTTCCAAGCATAGTTTGCATATGTGTTGTCATGTGTGCTTTTAAGCTTGCGTAAAAATAAAATATGTGATTAAAAACATTTCGCGTTGATACATTAGATTACATTTGTGTTAGACATCTGCATAGCATATAAAAACATCATCACATGTAAAAGATCCATCCAAAATAGGCATATATATCTATATATATCTATATATATATATATATATATATATATATCTGTGTGTGTGTGTGTGTGTTGAAATGTTTGCACAACGTGCATCACATAGCTCAAAAAATATACATGTTCGTCTTAATACATCCGGAGACGACATGTCTCTCAAAAAATATGCATGAAAATAAACCCTAGATGTCTAATCCCTGTGGTGCTCATGATAACACGTCACCGCACGCACTAGGCGCTTCAAGAGACGGTGGATGCGAGTGGGCACTCCCACTGTATATCTCTGGTACGCCGGTGGGACATCTGCCAGCCGGGCATAGTCTGGAATCCCCCGGGCAAGCCCCTCGAGGTTCTGGATCAACTCTCCTCCCTCGACACCCTCTAGCTGAGGGACGGCTGCAGGCTAGTTTCTCCTTGCAATAGGAGACATGCCAGCTGGGCGTTCTGGGTCAACATTTGCATACACAAATAACCGTTGTTAGAACGAACATGTATTAACAAAAAAAGCATAAAACACAAAATTAAAATGAGGTCATACCTATCTCTTCGTCCCAGTCCTCCCCCCTGGCAGTGGAAGGTCAGGGTCACCGATGAAGTCTGTCCCCGCATACAGCCAGTCCTCCACCACGATCAGTTGGCGGCGAAGCCACACAAAAAACTCGGGTCTGAATGACATCTGCTGACAGCCCCCCCCCCTCTCGGCATCAGTGCCGCCCAATGAGCCAGCCTCGGCTCTTGAGGTGCCAGGTCAGGAACAAGGGCCCCTTGGCCCTGGAAGAGTGGCACACGTTCTAAGAAGAACGCCACCAAGATGGAGTCGTACCCCAACTATTGCAGCTTGCCGCGCTTGGCCTTTGTTAGCTACCTCTTCATATTGGTCATCACAGCTGACGACCAATTGAAGACCGTCGAACTAAGGCACTCTGTCGCCAAGATCAGGTGGTTCTTCGTAGCTTCGTGGGGCGCCTGTGCCCCCGCAGCTCGTGTAATGGTGAATAGTAAAGCTCTGAGTGTCAGGTCCTCAACAGTGGGGATATCCACTTTCGCGCTGCTCGACCCATATCTTGCAGTTGGGCAAATTTGGGCCTTCACCTCTTCCATCTTCTCTCCAGATGGCATGCTACCAGTCAATCGGGGCACCGACCCTCGTTGTGACAATCCAGTAAGGAAGTAGACATCAGATACATCTAATTCCAATGTTTGGTCCCGTATTCGGAACACCTGTTCCTGTTCGTCCCATAAGCTGATCAAATACTGCAAGAGCTCTAGCTGAGCTCGTAAATAGGACAGTAGGAAAAATTTCTTGAGCCCACAAGCTCTGAGAGCTTCCATGCAGCCCTCATCTGCTAAAGCCAATTCGTCTACCCGGTCATGCTCCCTTTCCTTCCACTGGATTACCATTTTGATTGTTTCTCTGCGTTCACAAGGTTAAAATATTGAATTAGATCCTTGAAAAAAATTAAAAATGCAGTGGAAATTGCTTTAAATGGTTAAAATTTGAGCAAAAAACCCGCGCGGCCGTTGGCGCGACTGTTTCTAAAACAGTCGCGCTAATGGGCTCGTGCCTTTTGGGAAAGTTGCCCCATTGGCGCGGGTCTGTGCCCGGGACCCGCGCCAATGGGCGCAACCCTCATTTTTTAAATCCGTCCCATAAAGGATGAAAAAGCAATTTGAAACAAATTTGAAACGGAAAAAAAATGAAGCAAACTGTCACTGGCGGCGCTCCGAATGGTCAACTGGATCTGTCGCAATCGACGCTTGAAGATCGCACACCAAAAGCCCTAATGTCGCTCTCCAAAGGTAAAAGTGAAAAGTAATTTTTTGTTTTACCATTTTCACCCATTTTATAACTTTTTGACCCTCAAATAGGTTTTAAAAGTCATTTTATGAATATTTTAATATATATTTGTGTAGAAAATGGATTTTACACTGGGTTTTTGTGCAGCGACAGGTGTTTGTGCGGCTTAGGCGACGAAACGAGTTGTATTTTATACTTTTTCGGACTCGGTAAATACACGAAAAAGTCACTTTGGAGTCACCTTTTTGCTCTTTTCTGACTCTCTAAACGTGAAAAGAATGCCGAGTTATTCCTCTCGACTCGTTAAATGTGAATGAGAGGCGGTCGTCTTTAAACTCTTTTCCGACCGTGTAAAAACGAAAAGATCATTGGACCCTTGTCGTTTCAGGTTCGTTAACGGTTACGAAGCGACGTGGTTTCGATCGCTTTTTTACCTTTTCAGGTCGAAATCACTACTTATGAAAAGTACTCCTCGATCGTAATGGTTGGGTGGTTCTTTCGAGCATTGTTTTATACTTTTTCGGGCTCGAGAGACACAACTCTACGAAAAAGGACCCCCCTGGAGTTTACTTTTCTGCTGTCTTTTCAGACTCTCTAAACATGAAAAGACGCCGAGTTCTTCCTTTGTCAGACTCGTTAAAACTTGATGACATCGGATTCCGTCGAAATGACGCCTCACAAGCATATGCTATCCCCGTCAAGCTTGTTGATAAAAATAACTGGGGTACTCGCCAGAAATGGTGGGGAAAAATGGAACCACACTTATTGTCGTGTCGGCAGTATGTCGCTCTTAAACATGGCACTTGTCTGCATTCGTGTCTGGGTGGGGACATCTCATCCTTTTTTTACACTTGCCTCCGTGGGTTTGGGTTATCCTGTTTGACCTCTCATCTGCTCATTGCCTCGTCACCATGACCCCTGATCATTTGATGTCAAATACTGCCAAGTCCACTGTCGTGCCACTAATATGTTCAAGAGAAGTTGACCTCTGCAGAATACTCAACCTCCCTCTGATACCTCACACAAAACATCTTATCCTTCTCTGTCTCGTGTCGATGATGTGGGAAACATTATGGCCCACCTTCGATCAAGGTCACTTCCTGTCGACTTCAGCTCATTATCCAGGAAGTTGACCTAGAGACTCCCTTCAGGTGCCTTGGAGCCTGCATGCCTCAATGGCAGGTTCTTCGTGTTCGACGCGAGGTTTTCATCATTGGCCTCCGATCGAATGATTCTACGGGTGTTCGACGCCAGCTCATTGATTCGCACGCCGTGGATTGTACCTATAGTGCCTTGAGGACCATTGTCATTATTGGTGGTACCTCTCGCGTCTGTTAACAGTTTTCATCATTGACTGGTAATCAGACGATGTTCTTGCATGTTCGACTTCGACTCCCATATTCGCATGCTTGAACTTGTACTTTGTTCGGGTCGAGATGGAGCGCAAGACCCTGGATTTTGTCTGTTGAGATCCAGGTTGCGATTTTGTGGATTATTATGATCATTACATGACTCATTCACTGGATGGTTGCGACCATGCCTGAGTCTACTTATTGATCCTTATTGGATGGCTGCGCCCATACCTTGGATCTGGATTTTTATGTACTCTGCTATGGATGGCTGCGCCCATACCACATACATCATGTACTTGAGATATCAGTTGTACTTCTTCATGCAGGTTCTCCGGCGGCAGTGTTTTCAGTTGGCCATGTTCTTGTAAAGCATTTCACCCCTCTCTCTCTCTCAGGCTTCATGCTTTAGGGGGCATCTGTTACACAGTAATTTGTCATCGTCCCTGTTACCCCTTCTCCCGCACATTGGAGGACTTATTCCAAGACCTGTGAGAAGTGACATAACCTGAAAACACTTGCATTGTATCCCCTTGAGTATGTACTTCATATGCCCTGAAGACACCTTCTGCAAAATACCCATAAAAATAGCCCTTTTTCCATTGGCGCGGGTCCACTGTGTATCACTCGCGCCAATGGGGGAAATCCAGCAAAGAGGGCGTGCCAGCTGGCACTCTGTCTCAGAGTCGCACTCGCGCCAGCCCAGTTGGGTAAAGTTTTTAACAAACCAACTTACGAAGGTTCTTCCTAACCTATTCATGAACTGATTCCGTCTTGAGTTAGTTCAGTTCGGCTTCAAATCTCCATAGAAGGGAAGTAGTTCTCCACCTCTCATGGAAGCTTCTTAGTGATAAAGCCAATCCCATGAATCTTGTGGATGACCCTAACTCCTTCTCCTCTATCTATAAAATCTTGTCCTTTTTCCTTTGACAAGTTAGAGTCTCCAAGTTCCAAATTCTAAGTCTCAAAGTCTGAGAATTCCCAAGTTCATGCTACAAGGAGCCTTATTCATTCCCATGAGGCTAAATCTTAAGTGAGGAGATTCTTGTCCAAGTAACCAAGGAGAGAGAGGCTTGTTCCCCATTCCCAACAAGCTTTGCAAGGCATGTGGTGCTGATCACCGAGCCAAAGGAGGATTTGACGTCAGAACTATGGTTGTATTCTTCTTTGTTTATCAATAATAGACGACTATCATTATGGTTCCACTCTCGTTATTATTTGTGATGATGTTGAGTTATATCCTTTCTGACTGATATATAGTTGCATCTATTGAATTTTATGCTTGTATTTGTGTCGTTCTTTGCATGTGCAGGTGTCCGTTCACGAGGATCGTGGGGATTGTGACTGGCCGGATCAAAGGAACGGGAGCAACGACTCTTCTACAAATATTAGCGTTGGAATCAAAGTAGGCCCTCATCATCGGTCTTTGATTTGCAATTAGGCACCTGCGTGTTAGCGTTGTTTGATTGTTGCTAGACCCCATTTGGGCTAGTAGGGATCGCCTCTGTCCGCAGAGGGGATTTACCTCCACAACAGGGACTATCAACTCAAAGCCATTATAATAAAGTTCATCATATTACTTCCATGAATTGAAATTGGGTGAGAAGAATGACAATAATTTCTTGTAACCATTGGAGATGAATCCAATTCACAAATTGAAAATAATTTAGAAACCACAAGCTTGAAATGGAACATATCTCCAATTCAAAATTGGAGATATTTTATTAACAATAATCCCCTGGAACATATGCAATCGATATCAATTTGTTTTATCTTAATGATGTAGGAGGTTGTAGGAGCAATTGATGTTGCAACAAATTAAAGGTTGTCATTACCGGTGCAACAAATTAAAGGTTGTCATTACCGGGGATCGAACTTGTGTCACCCGTGTGTGTGGTGAGAGTACTTACCACTATACTACAACGACAAGAATTAAAATTTATTGGTTTTATAAAAATATGTACGTGATGCAATGAGATTGATCTCAGTGAACAAAAGAGTGCAATTATCGGTCAAGTAAAAACTATATTTTCTCACACAACAAAAATATAAAGCCAATGCGTCAATTTGTTCTTTGACTAGGCAACCGATCTGAATTATTGCACCAATCGAGAATCAAAACCGTGATAGTAACATGGAAAAATAAAATAAAAGAGGTTTGATATGGGTTATAATAATGATTTGCGGTTTCTGTTTTCTACGTTTAGGAGTTTTTGAATGGAATCCCATGAAATAATTTTTGGTGAGATCTTGCTTTTTTATGTTTAAAAATCATTTTTGAATGCATAAATGGATTTAGTGCCTTGAAAAACCCTTGGGGCACTCAATTTGTGCAAAGTTCACATATCAAACTTGTGATTCCAACATATTCCTATCATAATTGAGACAAATTTGACCAAAAATGAACCTTTAAACCCTCCAAAATGTAGGGAAATTAAACTAACCCATATAACTGTAATAATATATGCCCATCCATTTTCAATGGTTGTAATGTTTTTAATAATATTTTCCTTCCATGAAATTTCTTTATAAATGTAATTTAAAAGTAACAATAAATTTTCTAGTTTGTTATTTGAGGGTTTATGCGAATCTATTTTCTCTTTTCCTACTTGCAAAAACCCTTCTCCAAAGGAATGAAATGTCTTTCTTCCTTTTAAGTTGAATTTTGTTCTAGTTTGATCCCAACCCATTTTTATGTTTTATAATAGACTCTTGCTCATGATTGAATTGGTATTCATCTATTATTATATTTTAATTAGATTTCATGACATGAAGGAGACCTAAAAGTATATTTAAGGGAAACCAAACAAGATAAATGCAACATAAGTAGATAGGACATGATGTCTAAATGCAATTTTAAGAGGTATACCCGATGGGGAATGACCAACAATGTCTGTAAGGTGATGCCTCTCCATCTTCGTTAGGTAAGTACTATAGTGAGTACCTAGAGAATACATCCACAACCTAATAACTTTTCTTTCATCATTCAATTATCAAGAAGTGCCATAAAAATAGGTTATTCAAAGGTGATTTAACCAAGACCTTAATCGACACTAGAGGATTACTTACTTTCCCACTATTGCCATCTTGATCTCTCCCCTACTCCAAAAATGTTTCTGAAGTTCAAGCTTCTAACTACTAAGGGATTAAACAATTTTCTCAATCCACCAAGCCCTTATTTTGTGTTATTGCTATGTGATCCATTCCATTTCAATAATTGAGTACTTGAGAATTGATTGGATTGAGGATTAACATGATGATCACTTTTTGGAATTGGGATTATTCCTCCATCATGAGTCCAAAATTTACAATATAGACCATATAAATACCTAAAGGCAATTCTTCCCTAGTATTAATAATGCCAATTTGGAAAATCTTCTCCATCCCATCAATCGGCCCAAGTTCCAAGTCAATTACTTCAAGGACCATTGATCCTTCAAAGGCCATAATACCTCCTTTCTTGTTCCACAAGGTCAAGTTCTCTCTGATGGTGAGTTTCTTATAGGAAAATATAAATCCCTTTCCAATGTAGTACCAATCCTTTAATCACTTCGAATCAATTCCTCTAATGATCTAATACCATCATATTAACATACCCCTTTGTCTCTCCATGCCCCAATTACTTCATCTTGAGAAATCAATCAATTTTGATCTCCAAAAATATTTCATGTGGGTCCTAGGAAGAATCAACAATTTCTTCTTCTTCATCCTATCACCCACTAGGACTTGTGCTACTACTATTTCTAAAAATATCTAGGAGAAAAAGAACATTGAATTTGTGAGTAAAACTAACAACAAAAAACACTTCAACAAGATTATTCTCAAATTTGTTAGTTGCTAATGCAAGTTGTATCTCCTTTGTAGTTCTCTTATCTTTGGCATCCTCCTTAAATATATTTTCATGTAATTAAGTGCAATTCTTCATACATATAGTTTAAATCTCTATATACGAGTATTTAATCAAAATTGCATTTAGAAAAATAAATGCACATAGATTCTCTCATATATTTTCTAGCAAGTTACACATGTATGCTAGGAGTATGATTGCCTTATTCTAATTCTAAGTTTCATATTGTCTTTAATCATCCTTCCATTTAAGAAGATAAAGAATGGGCATATTGTATATTACTCAAATATTGATCAAAATTTATATTTTGATATTACCATCTTCCTTTTTAACATTTTTAATGAACAAGGTGTTTATGGTTAGCTAAGTTGTGACCTTTAACACCATGCAATATCCATTAGCTTAGGTTTTCTGAATTAGTTACTAAAATCAAAGATAAATCTCCCCATTTCAATGAAGTTCAAGGTCTTCCTACAATGTGCAAATCTAGGCAATTGCCTTGTCTTCATTGAATGAGAAACATGACATTCAAGAAAACCGCTTTATAGCAATTTTCATCATTAACAAGATGACATAGTTTTTCATATAGACTTCTACTATCTTTTATGCATTGCAACAACCCTCGCTCATAATCACTAGTATAGGTGTGATGCATTTCAAACTTCATCTTAAAAAAAATCACAAGCTTAAAAACAACAACATTGATGACATTTTGAAGATTTGAGTAATTAAATCTCATTAACAGAAAACAGACCAACCAATCACAATTAGCAAAGATATGAAAATAATAGGTAGCACTTAGTCCACCTCAAAATTGATACACTAGCTCTTAAAAAAACAATCTTTTCAATCTAATAAGTAACCTAGTCAACTTTAAGCTAGTGAAGTTTTTGAAAATTAAGAGAAACATGACTATATAATAAATAAAGTGAATATATAGCAATCTTGTTGGATTTTGGATGTATGACTATACAATAAGTAAAGTGAACATATAAAACTATTGTTTTTGGATAGAGCTAAGGTTTGGAAGATGTGTTAGGATTATCTTACCATTTCTTTTTAATCAAATAATACAATAGTTGTAACATACCCCTTCACGATAAAACGCTTACAAGAAATATTTCACATTTTAATTTATATTGAATTTTTTCTTTTGATGGATGAAAAACTCAAACAAAATACTTAATATCATTTTTAAAATAAAAATATACAATAACATCACTAATAATACAATATTAATCAACTATGCAGGAAAAAAAATATAAATAATATACCCATTAACATTTATACATTATCAATTCACATCTATATATTATCAAACACATTTTATTAAAAAATAATATACCGATTATGACTTATATATATTATCAGACCGATTTTATTAAAAAGTATTATTAATGTGTTCTTATAAGGCCCTTCACAAACATAATTGTGTTTGCGGGGGAACTTAGATCTTGGATAGTTCATTTTTGCATCCGTCACAATGAGAGATTATTCAGGAAATTTGAAGAAACTAATGTATTAATTCGTTTAAAATTGCGGCAACTGGCCCTTCACAGCATTAGCACGAAAATGTGGAGGGAAGGTTTTGCATTTTCCATTTGAACACATTCAGAGTGGCTGCAAGTGTGTTTAGAAATGCATGCATTCTAAGAGAAAAGATGCACTAAACTTTGAGGCAAAATAGAGAGAGGCTGCAACTGTGTTTAGAAATGCATGCATTCTAAGAGAAAAGATGCACTAAACTTTGAGGCAAAATAGAGAGAGGCTGCAAGTGTGTTTAGAAATGCTTACATTTATTTATGCACTAAACTTAGGCAAATAGAAAGAGGGGCAAAATATGCAGGAACTTTGAAGCATGGTTTACCTTCTCGGGGCCGTCGATTGGAAGTCGGGCAAGCGCTGGGAACATCACCACGACTGGGTACGAACATGTATGAATCTCGGGTGAGGGCCACCGAATTCCAATTGACCGAAGATACACTACAAGTTTCCCTTCTAATCGTCCCCGCAACCATCAATCGTATTTTCAGTTCATGAATCAGGACAACGAACAAATGAGCCAAACCAGTGATGCCAGTACATATCTCGAGGTTGAATTTTACAAGCTCACAAATTCCATGGACGCACAAAAGATGACGCTGAAGCTGAAAATTCAAGATTCTGGCATGGAGATTATTGGATTTACAGTAGGTCTCAAAGAGTGAGACATGTAGCCAAAACCAATGGAGGCAATGCAAAGCACTAAAAGAATAAAAGTTGCAAGAGCAGGTCGTGGAGAGCCGTAGAGCCAACCCAACGACAAAAGACCAAAATACCCAAGAAATCCAGAGGGTAACGCATTTGCAAAAGGGCCAAAGAGCTACAAGGCCAGGTTGTGAAAACCCTTCGACGCGGACCTGGACCTGCAACTAGTGACGCACTATTGTGGGAGGGAGAACAGCAACTCATTTTTTGGGATTTTATTGGGACTAAAATAATGACCATTTCACAATATTCTGAAAAAATCCACGAAAAGCAAGAATAGGTTCAAAGAGTGAGAAGCATCTGTTCGAGAACAGTTTTCAAGGTCAGATCTATCATTCTTTGGTTTTCGAAAATCGTATTTTAAGTTCCTTCCGTTTCTGTAGAGCTAACGAGAAACAAGTTACCAAGCTATTGTAAAACTCTTTTACGCAGAAGCCACATCCGAATGTATCAGAGCCGGGTTTCGATCCTGGGACCTGTGGGTTATGGGCCCACCACGCTTCCGCTGCGCCACTCTGATAACTGGTTTTACATTGATGTTCACTAGGTTCAGCTAGAAATAGAATCATTCAATGACTAATCCCCTTCCTAACTAACCTAACCTAGTTAAAACTGGCTTGAACGCGGGCTGCATGACCGAATGTCCTTCCCAGATCTCCCACACATCAAACTCCATAATTCCTGTAACCTCCCATGATCAGGCCTCAAACATTCCCGAGCGCATTCAATACTTCATGCATGCATCCTGCCGAATGGGTGCTCTACTTCCACCATTCATTGATCCTTCAACACCCATGTCAAGACGGCAGTACGATTCCCATGGTTGGACACCCTCCGTGGGGGTCATTATTGATGAATTTGCAAAGCTATGGTCAGATCACTTTGCTATGTAATGTTAGTCATTGCAAAATTTCATTGATACCAGCTAGCATTTACACTACACGGTTGGACACCCTCCGTGGGGGTCATTATTGATGAATTTGCAGAGCTACGGCCAGATCAATTTGCTATGTAATGTCCGTTGGCATTGCAAAATTTCATACTACAAATAAAAGTGGTTTTTGGATTGTTTTCTTGTGCTACGATTTTATCATACTAAATGTGAATACAAAATGGCTTTGACCATTTCTTTTCATGAAGTTAGTTTGCATTTTGTTGCTCAACATATCTCCATGACAAGACAGTGGGAGAATTCTGTGTCAATTATTTCGCTACCCTGTAAACCACATGCAGCTCCACTTCCACCAATCTTGTTTAAAGTAGTCGTAGTCGGAGGGTGTAGTATTCAGTGTTTGATATTTTCAGTACGCATAACCTTCGTCCGTACTCCAGCAATCAAGGGAGGAATGGAAACGCCATGAGTTGTGCTGCCTTAATGACGCACTTCAGAAGTAGGGAACATGCACAATGGGCCCAAAAGAGAAAGGGGGGAATTAAACAAATCCTCCTATTGATTTGGCACAACAAAATATTCAGCAAGGGGGCATAAACATGGTACCATTGGGCAGTAGTACAGAATGATGACTTTAGTTTAGTGTTAGGTTTACTTTTTTGTATTGGTTTGGTTGTTTATCCACGCAGATAAGTGTTTTCCGGAAGGTTACAGTTCGTTAGGATGAAGAGCTCAGTGTTGAGTTTACTTGGTTTGGTTTGGTTTGTTATCTACATAGATAATTATTTTAAATAGGTATTTTATGGAAGGCTTGAGTTTGTTAGGAGATCTCTTCTTTTATTAGTCTATGGTTTTGGTTCCATCAGATTGTATGCTTTTCCTTGGTCAAAGATGTAATACTATATAGTCAGTTCAAGTTGAACAGCACAGAGAAGTGTTTTTTTGTGTGTTTCTTCTTTAGTTCACTATAGACAGTGTTCTATTTTTTGATTGTTAGATTAATTATTTGCTGGAAAATGGGGGGGGAAACCAAGCCTGAAGTCGGAATTCCTCACACATATGTCCCAAAAGGAAAAGGGAGAAATAAAAACTAATCCTCCTGCTTCAGCCATTGGATTGGCACAACAAAATATTCAGTAAGGGGACATAAACATGGGACCATAGGGCGGTAGTAAAGAATTAGGACATATTAGAAAATTTCCAGAGGGTGAGCTAGGGGTTTTGTTCAAATTAGCACCCTGCTGACTTGGTAGAGAGTGAAAGTAAGATCTAGTTTCCGAGTGTTTTCCTTGTCTTAGCTCTGTTGAAACAGACCTTAATAAAATATTCAGGTAAGGGGGCATAAACATGGGACCATAGGGCGGTAGTACAGAATTAGGACATATTAGAAAATATCCAGAGGGTGAGGTAGGGGTTTTGTTCAAATTAGCATCTTGCTTACTTGGTAGAGTGAAAGTAAGATCTAGTTTCCGAGTGTTCTCCTTGTCCCAGCTCTGTTGAAATAGACCTTTATATACATATGTTTGTGTCCAACAACTTTCCAGTTGTTTTATCATCAGAGTTTGGGGTTTCCTGTTGAGATTCTTAACAAATCCAATCTAGACTTGTAATCTATGTCCTGATGGTCACAATGCTTGAGCTCGGAAGGATTGTGTCTCAATCAACTTCTACTGGGAAGTACTCACTGCACATCTTGTTCAATACACTCCCGTCTTGATGATTTTCAACTAGCATTCTGTATTTGAAGGCAGGGAGTTTTATCACAGGGTAAGAGTATGGATATGATCAAAAAACCATTTGTTTTGTAATTGCAGAACCATTGATAGCCCATTTCTTTTGCAATTGGAGAAGCATTGAGAAAACCAATTGTTTTGGGGTTTGGGAGCAGAGTTAGAAGTACTCATTGCTTGTCAATGGTTCTGGTGCACTGATGCATTGAAGTCTTGCTTTCTATTGCAGAGTTCCCCTTACAGGAAATTTCCTGGTGTCCAGTAAAATGACTTGAACCACAGCAACTTTATGTAAATTCAAGAGGCAAAAACTTGGTCAAACTCCTTTTCTTCCCTCACATTTCTTTATTGTGCAGTATGTTAATGATCATGATAATAATAATTTTCCTTTCAATTCATCAATAATAATAATAATAAATTGTAAATATGAGCAACGAAATATAAAACAGTGACTTCAAAGCAAATTTCATATTTAATCCTTTGAAACTGAGGTTGGGGCTGTTGGAAGGAATTAATTCCAACCACCCGCATTAATGTAGCTGCTGGACTGTTCTAGAGGATACAGCAGATATTTCAAAGTGCAGGTTCTAGAATCCATTGACAAAATGGGCAAGCTTCCTAAAGAAGCCACCGCCCCATCGAACTCCAAAAGTCTCTCTGTTGTATATAAATATCTGTTCAATCAGCAAATGAAGTTTGAGGTTCTAAGTTCCAAGTTTGAAGTTCTGTGTTTATGTGTTTGAGTCTCTGCTCTCTGATTTGGTATTAGACGTCAGGCGAGCTGTGAGGAGAAGCCGAGTGAGGAAAAGCCGAGTCGTAAATCGTTGCGTGAGACCAATTGTGATGCTGAGTGATTTATTGCAGTGAGCGTTGAGCTACCTGGGAACTTTGTGAAGTTGTTCCAGTCGTGCTGAAAGGAGTCAGTTCGGCGTGCAAGCATTCGCTGCGTTGAGCAGATTGAGTTCTGTGTTTTGATCAGTATTGAGAGCGTGAGACAGCCGTGTTAAGCTTTAAGGGAAGTCTGGGTGCAGTGTAGTGAGTTGTTTTCCTTCTGCAGCACCCGTGAACTTGCGTGGAGAAGTCATTTAAGAGCGTGGAGTTTCTTTGTAAGAGATCGCTGCGTGAAATATGGAGTTGTGCTCCCTGGAGGCGTTGGCGTATGTGTGTAGAGCTGAAGGTCTGGTGGCAGCCTGAGGAAATCGACTGCACTTGGGATAATTTCCTGCCCGTTGGCTGTCGAGTGCGCCTGAAGAAGTCGAGCAGTTCAGGCCGAGGAGTGGAGACACCTGTGAAGGTCTCAGGAAACGATATGTGTGTGAAGAGTGGTGGATTGTGTGCCACCTGCGAGCATTGGGTGCATTCTACAACTGACTGAAGTGTCTGGTATATTGGTAAGGCTGTTTTGTGCGTTTTGTTTACTGGCTGTTGGGAAATCCTTTTGTTTTGTGCTTGCAGCCGAGTGTTTTGGAAATTTATGGTGCGAGCAATGACCAGATAGGCACTGCGCACCAGGAGAAGAGCTGTGTGCTCCGGAGGACTGTCTTATGCTTTGATGTTTGCATTATAGGTTGTGTGGATCTGAATTATGATTTTCTGCTTGATTGTCTGATCTAATTGCTAATGGGGGCACCTTATCTGCAACCATGAGATTATTGGAGCGTGTTGGTGCTGAAGTTGTAGAATGTGCATGTGTTATTGAATTGCCAGAGTTGGAGGGCCGAGACTGAAGATTAGTGAGGTTGTTTATGCCTGTTGTGGATGTGTTAAGATTCTTGGCCGTGCACAGATTCTTGGTGGTGCGCGGTGCCGTGGAGTGGTGTGTGAGGGTGCATAAGAGCGCTGAGTCACCTGTGGAGTAAATCCTGTCATTCCCATGAAGTTCTTATTGCTCTTTTGAGGAGAGCTTTGTAGAAGAGGCGTTATGTTTGAAGTGTGATAAAGCTAGAGCGTGAAGGACCCTGTAGCGAAGCCTCAGCTGCAAATTATTTTGAATTTGACTCTATGGTAGAGTGATGGGTCAATAGAGGAGACAGTCTCGGAGAGAATTGAAACAGGTGAGGAGAAAGAATGAAATGGCAATAGTTGCAGAAGAATATGAAATGCTTCAACCAAAAGTAGATCTGAATCAGATAGAAGAATTTGAAGACACTGATGCAATACTGAAATGATTAATGCCAGTTCTGCCAATTTTCTCAGGTAAAAATTTTAAACTTTGGGCAATAAAAATGGAGGGATTGTTTGGTTCAGTAAATTTATGGCAATTTGTTCAAGGAATTTCCATAAATGCCAATGATAAAAGTAAAGGTGCAGTAGCATTGTTTCTCATCATATCAACGTTAGATGAAAATATTTTGTCTAATATTTTGTATGAATTTGGTGAAATATGTGATGCAAAAATATTTTGGGATATTCTTGAAATGAAATACAATATGGAGGGTAGTGAGAAAGCTGAAGTTGATGAAGGTGTTGTTGCTAAAAGTGATTGTGTTGAAAGCATCATAGCTGGGATTAAGGCTGAAAGTATGTCTTTAGCTGACAATAGAGTAGTATGTGATATTAAGGAAACACTCTGTGATGCAGAGATTTATGAAGTCAAATTTGATGACAATTATGTATCCCATGAAGAGTGGTTCAATATGATGCATGAAGAGAATTTTATTGATGAGTTGTTGTTTGGTGAGAAGAGTTGCCTACCTCCATACACAAATCAAATGTAGGACAACATGTTTGCAGCAACAAAATTGACGAAAGAGGTTGAAGACATGAATCAACCAACTATGTCAGCAAAGAAAAATGAAGGAAGCAAAGCTCTTTCCAAAGAGCACGATGACAAAAATCAATATGGTTCTGTTTATGAATCTAACATTGTTTTTGAGTGTGCAGATATTGACAATCAGGAAGAAGCAACAAAACTTGAAGAAATTGCAAGCATTAAGGACAAGTATAAGTCCCAAGAACATGAAGCAATGTTGAATACAAAGAATGTTAACCTGCAATCAAGAAAGGAGAAGCTCAATCACTATCTTATGACAATAAAGGTGAAGATGAAACTACATCAACAAATGAACAAGCATGGACCCTTTAGCAAGAAGTCAAAAATGAAATGTTTTATTGTAAGCCTAGCTGAGACTTAGACCAGCAGGCATGTCAATTAAGAACATGTTTACAGTGTCTTATATATCTGGTTGGAATTAAGGGGGAGTGTTGGAAGGAATTAATTCCAACCACCTGCATTAATGTAGCTGCTGGACTGTTCTAGAGGATACAACAAATATTTCAAAGTGCAGGTTCTAGAATCCATTGACAAAATGGGCAAGCTTCCTAAAGAAGCCACCGCCCCTTCGAACTCCAGAAGTCTCTCTATTGTATATAAATATCTGTTCAATCAACAAATGAAGTTTGAGGTTCTAAGTTCCAAGTTTGAAGTTCTGTGTTTATGTGTTTGAGTCTCTGCTCTCTGATTGGGGTTAAGGAAACAAGTATCGAAAGTTTGGCTTTTGAAGTGGTTCATATATATTTTTGGTCTTTGGATTTGATTTTGGTTCACATTTATTTCTCGTTGCTTTTCAACGCCTTTGATGCACTGAAGTCTTGCTTCTTATTGCAAATTTACATCTACTATAGGAAATTTGGAAGTTAGTAAAATGAATGGAATCATCGCAAATCTGTATAAGTTTAAAAGAAGTCTTGCTTTTCATTGCAGAGGTTCCGGTTAGAGGAACGTTGAGGCCCAGTAAAATGACTTGAATGATTGAATTCTTTTACAGTTTTTTAATTGTTTTGAGTGCATTAATAATAATAATAAATTTTTGGTGTTGTAATTTTATAATATATGGTCAAATCTTTTGGTATTTAAAATCTGTTTATCACTATAATATATGGATTCAACACTTTGAAAAATCTCTGAGGTATTTGGATTGTAGAGATTTCATAACTCAAATCTGTAATTCCAAAATTTTTATGTAAGATTCCAGATAAATTCAACCTAAAAATATGTCTACAAAAACTCCAAAACATATAACTAGGAAATTAAGATTAAATTTGTTTGTTTCCTTTATGTTAACAATAACAATAATAATGATGAATAGTTTAAATGTAAACAATAATAAAAAATCTCCCCTATAATAATAATAAAATTGATAAATAACAAAATAATATAAAAAATTAACTAATTTTATATTTAATTTTGTGAAACTGGAAATAATTGAATAAACCAAGAGATTTTGATAATTCTCAGGTGCCTTACATAAGTGGAGAGTCCACATGAAACCCTTCTTCCAAAAAAATTCTCAGCCTTACATAAGTGGAGAGTCCACATGAAACCCTTCTTTCAAAAAAATTCTCAATTTAAAATATTACAATAAAATGTTGTTTTTTTTTTTAAATATTGTTAAAATTATATTTGGATTCTTATTAAGAAACCTGAAAGAACCAATAGAATTAAAAAAAGAAATTGGTTCTTCAATACAAATTTGGATTCTCATTAAGAAGTCTGAAAGAACCAGTAGAATTTAAAAAAAAGAAAGAGAAATGAATTCTTAAATATAAATTCATGTCTATTTGATTATATTTTTGGTTGGTAATCTTGATTCACCTTTCCTTGGATGCATTACTAATAAAACAAGTGATTTCATAGATGTCGATAAGCCATAGATAACTTTCACGTGGGGCAAGAAGGTTTGAGATTCAGAAAGTGTGAAGAATATGAGAATTTCAAATTAAAACTAAAACTGGTCATCCAATTTGAAGGTTTTGACGATTTACTTATCCACTTTTCGTAGTCTAAACGACTCGTGATCGTGACAAATTTATTATCAACATTTTTTCTGAAATGACTTCATCTTTGCATAACACCGTGCGTCTATGATTAAGGTTCAATCCAATTGTTCATAACTAGTGACTCTCTGTGTCATTCTTATATTTGGTTTTTGATTACACTTTAAACTTAATAGGATGATAAAGTGTAAGGTTGTAAAGTAAGAATCATCTTTGAACTATTTTGGTTTTTTTATTATATTTCAAATTTAATAGGATGATGAAGTGTAAGTTTGTGAGGTAAGAATCATTTTTGGACTATTAGAGTAGTAAATTTTCCTTAAAATTTTATTATTTTAAATTTATTTTATTTAATTAATTAAATTTAATTTTATATTAAAATGAAAACTATAAAAGTTTTTTTTTACATATTATTTTAATGTTTTTATTAAAATTAACTTAATATTAATTAGCTTTTTTCCTTAAGATTTTTATGTTTATTATTTGTGAGATCACATATCATGTAAAGCATATATAATACATTTTTCTTTGTTGAACCATCTAATTATGTTGGAATGGGCAAGTTGTACCATTAAAAGTTTCACATGCTAATATTTTAAACTAAATATACCAACGTGCTAATATGTTAAACTAAATATAAATATCATTATAAATAATAAACAAAATAATATGTAATTCAATATGTTATATTATTATTATAATATGGTTTATATAATTTTTTTCATTATTATAATTATTTAATTTATTTGATGGTGATTCAATAAAGCAATGGGAGATAAAATGATTAACATAGGGGTAACAAAATGATACATTATATTATATATGTAAGGTATCAGATTGAAAAAAATATGGACTACACAAACGCTTATAGGGTTTCTTTGTTCTAGACATGCGTGAACGCTTTTAGATTTTCTTTGTTCTGGATATGTTGCTCAATCATTGTTGCTCGGTTAGGGTTGGCATATACTTCTGCGGATGCTTTGCACAATGGAGAATTGGAAATTTTCTATCGCGATGGCATCGTCAATGGTGGGCTTCCAGACAACACTAAGGAGGTATGGCTTGTCTTTTGTTGAGAAAGGGACACATGTTTGTCCAAGAATGCATACATGGCATGTCTGGGCCAAGATCTATTTATCTTGAGATCAATGCGATGGACACTTTCACAAAGGTATCGTCCTGAGCTCTTCGCTCCTTTTGTTTTGTCTCATAAAATATGCTTTGTCTCTTGGGCAGTGGAGTCATTGGTGGTTCCAAGTTCTGTGCTCAAATGGTCTTTTTACCCACAGAGTGACCTGACAACTTGAGTCGTGGGCTGCGAAGGAGCCTGAAAATTTTCAGATATTCATAAAGAGCCTGGGTGGGAAGTCTTGTTCTATATGGACAAAAAGCATTGCCTCTGTCTCTTCTTTAAAGCAGACCATTGTGAAATATTTGGGGCTTCCTGTAGAGTATCAAAGTCTTCAATATGAAGGGAAGGTGCTCAATGATTCTTCACAGATCCAAAATCATAATATTAAAAGGAACTCAACATTAATCTTGAACTCAAAGCTGAGAGGAGGAGCTGTAGGAACAGGTACTTCAGGACACATGAATCAAAATGGGAAATGTAACACTTTTAAAGATGTTGTGAAAGGGAAGTCTCTATCCTCAACATACTAGATTCAAAGCATTCCAGGTCCCTACATTGTTGACCAAATGGAGCATCCTCTTGCCATGGAATAAGCCTTCCAGAGGTAATTCTTTATTCATGAATCTTTAATCTAAGGTGGTTAATGTAAATTTAATGGCTTCTTGCCCAAAGCAGAATCCTTACACCAGTGGATTTTCTCCACTTGGACACACAATTGTGATTTTTATCTATGCTCCAAAGGGTTTTTCATTTACAATTTGATGTAACACAAAAGGATATGGATTTTGCTTTAAATGAAGGATCATGGTTTTGGGGTAGAGCAGGGCTCTTTATAACTCCATGGTTTCCATATTTGGATGCAACAGATATGGTCGTTACAACACAACCAGTTTGGGTGAGACTCCTAGACCTCCCCTTTCCTCTTTGACATCATCAGGTTCTTGAGGGCATTGGAAACACTTTGGGCAATTTCAAAAAGAGGGACATGGAAAGAACCGAGAAAAGTATTTTTACATTTTCTAGAATATGTCTAGAGATTGACCTCAACAAAGGTTTCCCAGATCATATAATTTTGAATCATAAAAACTTTCAGTGGTCACAAGCCTTAGACTACGAGAATATGACATTCAAATGCCATTTTTTTTTTCAAATAGGACATCTTCAAAATGCATGCGCACAGGCAAAAAAAATCCCAAAAAAGAAAAAGGCTCACAAGACAAAGGGATGGTAGTTTTCAGATCCACATCTCTCAGAAGAAGAAGAAGAAGACACCATGGAGAATCCAACAAAAGAAGAAGGGGAGCTCAAGACGAGAATATTAATGATACTCTCCTTCAAGGTGGGAGAATTTTAGCAGAAAATCATGATTCAGATCATCAGATAAATATGGTACACAAAGAGGATGGCGCGGTGGGCACTAAGCGCGTTCAAGTATTCAAAAGCTATGATTTAGACAAAGAGTATCCTCCAAAGACATCCGTGAGTGATATGGCTTTGGTTCTAGTGGACCCCAAAGCTGGGGAATGGAAACAAATCCAGAAAAAGAAAGGGAAGAAGGTGAAGATAAGTGATTTCTATATTACTTGAGCATCCCCCTTGTATTGTAATTTATTTATTTATTTATTTTTATTATTAATTTTTTTTTTTAGTCTTTTGCTCCACTTCATGGTCATGTGGCCGAACGTTTTGAATGCTTATTGTTGCGTGCAGTATAGGGTATATGAATGGACCAGCATTCAATGTCAATCTTGGGTTTGTGTATTTCGAGGTGTGGCATTGGAAATGCCAGAGAAAGAATCCAACAACATGGAAAAAAACCCTAATTTTTCTAGAAATTTCTCACACCTTTAGTTTTTGCACCAGTCAATATCTTGTTCCATCTTGAACTCAAAAGCATTCAATAGAAACAAAGCTCTAACTATTGTAAACATTAATCTTGCAGTCTACCAACATTGAAAGCAAAACCTAGCAACTGAAAATTAAACCTTAATTGATAATTGAAAGACAAACTCTAATTATTGAAAGTTGAAAAGAAAACCCTAACTATTGGAAAATAAAAGGTAAACCCTAACTAGTGGCAATTGGAAAACAAACCCTAATTATTGGCAAGTGAAGAGCAGGCTCTGCCTAGTGGTAATTAAAGAGAAAACCTTAACCACTGGCCATTAGAAAGAAAACCCTAACTATGAAAATGCAAACCCTAGCTACTGATCAATTTAGAAACCTGAACATTTACTTAAGAAAATGTAAAGACTGCCTAATCAAAGAGAAAGTGAATTGAAACACAAATCTCAAATAAAAAACCAAGCTTATTAGGATGTAGTGCACAATTATATTAAAAACCTCTGTGTGAAAATCCAAAGAATCACTTCCAGCTCTATCTATGACACACTTATTTCAACCCTGATGCACTAATTGAATAAGCAACTTCAAAAGTATTAATAAGAATCTCCCTAGTGCTCACATTCAACACTCGAATCTCACAAACCAATCATCTCATTGTTTTAATTATGAAGCAAATTATGGAAATAACTCATTCATAAATATGACGCACAAGGGATATATATATATATATTAAAAAGAAGGCTTTTTAATACTCACAATTACAAACTACCAATGCATTTGTAATAACTCAACCAAGTTACAGAGTTTAACTTTGATGTTCAAAAACCAAATCCTTGTTTGTCTCCATGGAGTAATCATATAACAAAGAGACTAATTCATTGTATTAAAATATCATAGCTGGAAAAGCTTTAAATATCATAAGCCAAAGACGTAACACTCATGCTCTGTTCTGATTGTCAATTGTTAACAAATTGAAGAATACAAGTAGTGATGCTGCTAACAAAGCCCGATCCACTTCAAACTTTAGAATGCAGTGAAACTCATTATTATTCATATTATCAATTATAAACTTCAAGTTCTAAATGGATCTGATACAATTCCATATTATTGCAAATAATGACCAAAATTCGAGACTCCGAGAACGACTCTTGAGACAAAGTATAACATCGCCCAAATTGCTTCAGTACGCGTATATGGAATGTATCACAACGAATGAGAATTGTCCACACAATGATTAACCACAACAATGAATTATAACTACGATGCTTACCACATATATTAACCACGCATACACATAAACATTTCCAGAAATGACTAAGATAAAATTAATATAACACCAGGGAAAATGTATATCAAAACATAATATATAAACTATGCTCTGGAAAACCCTTAGATCTGAGATCAATCAACATAGTTAACTCACGTAAATCAGAAACAACAATACCAAACACAATTGCTGCAACCGATTAAATGAATAAACCAGGGAAAAGGGGCGACGAGTTGGATTGGTGGGCCCAAACCAACCAACACATCCCCTATGTAATAAATCTAAGTTACAAAGATGAAATAAAGCATTGAACGCACATAGATCTGAAATAAAACCTGGCATGAGTCTGATATATTGAATGATACCCAGTGTTTTACATTAGAAGCTATGTGTCACGCCCCCAGGCCTACGGTAGTCTTCCAACCATGTCCGGCGAGGTGCGGCACCACCGTACACTTTCTTTTTAACAATACTCATGCACATGGACTACGCCTTTCACATAAACATACTTAGTTTGTTTTTCTCAACCAAGTAAAAGCATTAACCTTTATACTTAATGAAGCCTATACACATTCATTAACCAATATGCAATTAACCAAGATAAACACAATTGCACAAAGTATAAAGGGAGGGGCAACTCCCGAACAAGTCTGCCCGATAATAATATATTATGAAAGTCTTCAATAATACATCATACAAGTGTGCCCGGCAAAATCCAAGGCCAACACTTAGAAATATTTACAACGAGGCAAGACAGCCTTTACAATCATATGCCAACCTCACTTGGTAGGAGCGTGCTCACCCGAGCCACCAGAACTCCTCCAATTCAGTTCTGCACCAAACTGCCTTAGAATCGACCTTCGTACAACCCACGTCAGACTCTGGTAAAACTGCGCACCTTTTACCTCAGCGCATGAGTTATGCGCAGTCCAAAACTGCGCACTCTTTTACCTCTGCTCCAAGTCGTAGAAGAGATGTAGAGCGAATTGCTTGATGGCCAAATGAAGCCTCTGCGCCATCTATATATACGCTGGCTACCATTTGGTGAAGGGGTGTCAAGCCCTTGGGCCGACCCCATAATTCATGTTTTAGGAGCCCCTACTTTATGTTTAGTAGGTCGGCCTTTGCCCAAGTGCAAGGCCTCCCTACGCCCATTATAAAGTTTCCAAGCTCCATCGTATAATTCTCTTAAGTGTCATATGCGCCCTTGAACGTCGCATTCCAGCTCGTCCCTTTGTCGCATTGCTGTTCCGGTCGTCCGCTGTTCGTCGCATGCTGCTGCCGGGTCGCTCGCCGTTCGTCGCCTTGCTGCCAGGTCGCTTGCCGTCTATCGCATTGCTGCCGGGCCGTGTGAAGGGGCGCCCGCTCAGTGTGCACGGGTCGCCCTTCCTTTGCACCCACGCGCCCGCCGATTATGAACCACGTCCGCCTTGTTGAATCGCGCCTGCCTTTGTCGAACCGTGCCCGCGTCCACTCATGCTGTCCATCGCATTGTTGTCGCTCGGGCCGCCCGCCCATCGGGCGCGGGTCGCCCACGGGTCGCCCGCCCATCGTGCGCGGGTCGCCCACGGGTCGCCCACCGCACCGGCTCGTCGGGTGGTCGCACCCGCATACCAACTCGCCGCCCTGTCCGCAGCTCGGGTGACCGCACCTCGATTTGCCGTGCCTAATCTCCAGCTCGGGTGACCGCACCTCGGCTCGCCGTGCCTATCCGCCGGCTCGTCGGCTCGCCGGGTGACCGCACCTGTGCCTCGGCTCGTCGTGCCCGTCGCACATCAACTTGTCGGGCCGCCCGTCCATCGTGCAAGGGCGCCCGCCCGGGTCGTGCCCACTGCCCAACCGCCATGTGAAGGGATGTTCGCCCACCGCGCGCCTGCCCAGGACTCGAGGGCCTTACATCCTCCTCCACCCGAAGTCGTTGTCGTCCTCGACAACACACCATCCCAGTAGCTCTCCACCAAGACTGTCATCGACCATGATGTAGACTCCTCCATATAAGGCAAACATCACTGCAACATATATAAGGTCTCGTCTCCATCAGGTTATCTCCATGTGCAAACTGCCCATGTATAAGTGCTACACATCCCAGTCATGTGTCAACACTCATCTCCACGATCCCATGCTCAGGTCCATGGAAACCCCATCTTTCTGCAGCATGTCATGATCATCATACCTGCTCAAACATGTCTAAGGGCTCACTGCCTTGAGCAGCCAACAATGAGCCCCATCTTCTATGTCACCTAAGAAGATGTGGAGGGAGAAGAGCCAGGAGGCTCTCTCTCACTAATCAGCTCAATCCATCTGTCAGGATCCTCAACCTCCATCCTTTGTAGATATGCCTCCCGATCTTCCTTCTGGATATTCGGCCTCACATACACCTCATCAGCATCATCGTCATCGTCCTCCACCAACTCTAGCCTTCTTGATAAGTCCAAGATGCTATCTGAAAGTGATCTAATGACCAATGATTGTTCCACAAGCTTTGCCTCAACAGTGGACAACCGCTTGTTTACCTTCTCCTTATCTTCCATTTGCATTCCTCCTAATTTACGATCAGGCTTTGTCACACCAATGGTTGGAACACCAATGGGTACATCTTCCCTTCCATCATAAATGAAGAGTTTCCTCAAATGTGGTACGACCATAGCCTCGTATTGTTTCATGAACTCCATCCCCAACACGGCCTCATAGTCATCAATCCTTACTATAGTGAAGTCCACCTTCCCGGTCCATTCACCAAGAGTAGTGTCCACCTTCTCAGCTATACCAAGAATGTTCATAGGAGGAGAATTCACTGTCTTCATTTGTGCCTTCACTGGTACAAATTTCAGCCCAATCCTTCTCGCAGTATCTTCACCCATGAAGTTGTGTGAAGCACCACTATCCACCATAGTGAGTACATCAGCACCTCCGACCTTCATCTGAACATACTCCAATCTGTTCCTTTCTGGATCTCTTTCTTCACAATCTACATCAATCACTGCTTTGGAAGTAGCACTCGGGCCTTCCTCACTTGCAGCTTCGTTGTGAAGATCATCGGTAGAAGAGATTTCTATGACTAAGTGTCCTTGTGTTCGTGAGGTTCCTTCCCCACTTTCTTCTTTTTGCTTTTCTCTAGATTTGATTTCCTCTTTCAAGACTTCGAGTTGTCTTTCAAGGACTAAGCAATCCTTTTTCTTTCGATTCAAGGCATGTCTTATCCCAAGCTCCTTGAATTCTGCTTCAAGTAAGATTCCTTCCTTTGCAAGTTGAAGGGCTTCCTCCTCATCCAGGTCCGAGGCCCCTTTTTCTATCAAGGCACGAAGAGCACCTCTCGTTTCAGACAACCTTTTGCCACAATCTGCAAATGCTTGTCTTAACTTTCTTGACTCTTCAAGTATTTCTTCTTCAAATTCTTCCATGGTAGCATAACCCAATTTTTCCAAGAGAGACATCTTTACCAAGTTTCCTGCAATAGAACCAACCCTTGTTTCACTTTGTGTGAAACGGTTTCCTTCACCTGCAAGACCCTTGTCACGAACAATCAGCTCTAGATCGAGCAGATTCACCTTCAATTTCAACCAAGACAACCTTGTCCAAGTCTTCACGAGCAACCCAGCTCTGATACCACCTGTCACGCCCCCAGGCCTACGGTAGTCTTCCAACCATGTCCGGCGAGGTACGACACCACCGTACACTTTCTTTTTAACAATACTCATGCACATGGACTACGCCTTTCACATAAACATACTTAGTTTGTTTTCCTCAACCAAGTAAAAGCATTAACCTTTATACTTAATGAAGCCCATACACATTCATTAACCAATATGCAATTAACCAAGATAAACACAATTGCACAAAGTATAAAGGGAGGGGCAACTCCCGAACAAGTCTGCCCGATAATAATATATTATGAAAGTCTTCAATAATACATCATACAAGTGTGCCCGACAAAATCCAAGGCCAACACTTAGAAATATTTACAACAAGGCAAACATCCTTTACAATCATATGCCAACCTCACTTGGTAGGAGCGTGCTCACCCGAGCCACCAGAACTCCTCCAACTCAGTTCTGCACCAAGCTGCCTTAGAATCGACCTTCGTACAACCCACGTCAGACTCTGGTAAACTGCGCACCTTTTCACCTTAGCGCATGAGTTATGCGCAGTCCAAAACTGCGCACTCTTTTACCTCTGCTCCAAGTCGTAGAAGAGATGTAGAGCCAACTTCTTGATGGCCAAATGAAGCCTCTGCGCCATCTATATATACGCTGGCTACCATTTGGTGAAGGGGTGTCAAGCCTCTTGGGCCGACCCCATAATTCATGTTTAGGAGCCCCTACTTTATGTTTAGTAGGTCGGCCTTTGCCCAAGTGCAAGGCCTCCCTACGCCCATTATAAAGTCTCCAAGCTCCATCGCATAATTCTCTTAAGTGTCATATGCGCCCTTGAACGTCGCATTCCAGCTCATCCCTTTGTCGCATCGCTGTTCCGGTCGTCCACTGTTCGTCGCATGGTGCTGCCGGGTCGCTCGCCGTCTATCGCATTGCTGCCGGGCCGTGTGAAGGGGCGCCCGCTCACTGTGCACGGGTCGCCCTTCCTTTGCACCCACGCGCCCGCCGGTTATGAACCACGTCCGCCTTGTTGAATCGCGCCCGCCTTTGTCGAACCGTGCCCGCGTCCACTCATGCTGTCCATCGCATTGTTGTCGCTCGGGCCGCCCGCCCATCGGGCGCGGGTCGCCCACGGGTCGCCCGCCCATCGTGCGCGGGTCGCCCACCGCACCGGCTCGTCGGGTGGTCGCACCCGCATACCAACTCGCCGCCCTGTCCGCAGCTCGGGTGACTGCACCTCGATTTGCCGTGCCTAATCTCCAGCTCGGGTGACCGCACCTCGGTTCGCCGTGCCTAACCGCCGGCTCGTCGGCTTGCCGGGTGACCGCACCTGCGCCTCGGTTCGTCGTGCCCGTCGCACATCAACTCGTCGGGCCGCCCGCCCATCGTGCAAGGGCGCCCGCCCGGGTCGTGCCCACTGCCCAACCGCCATGTGAAGGGATGTTCGCCCACCGCGCGCCTGCCCAGGACTCGAGGGCCTTACACTATGTGCTCAAGGTTTAGACTGACAATACGAAACTCGAATAATATCCTCTCCTCCAACATAGGGATTTTTATACATATTACGTTACGAATTTAGGCTGTAACAACCCATTTTTTCAAATCTCAGCATGATTTAGCAATTTTGGAAAAATGTGCATTTTTAACAAATTGGCCATAAACAACCATTCATATATTTTGGCTATGGAAAATTGTGGAAAACAACAACTCTCTTTTAACTGAATTTTCCATACTAGGAACAAAACCCATGTCCCAAAATTTTGAGATTCGTCCTCATCTGTACGCAAATCAAAGGTGAAATTGGTTATTTGAAAACTGATGCGAATTTGGGGTAGAGGCATTAATTAGCTCCAATAAATCCACAAGTGTGATCTTGGCGCGTCTTTACTAATGTGGGATCATGAAAACATCATCGTGGACACAAACCATGTCTCATTTTTCTCCCAGAAGTGCGCCAATATGTCGAACCCCAAATGAGTGTAGGGATTGTATTTGGTGCAAGATCAAGGCTAGTGATTGGTGCACTTAGTAATGAACTGTTGATGCATGTATATATTTGACCAGAATTTCATATGCCTTCTTGAGAACCTAAAATAACAAAATCACCATCATTAATAACAATTTTGATGTAATTCTTGTTGAAACAAAGGGAATATATTAAGTAATGAAAAACTATCTAGTCACACTCTAGGTTTAAGATTGATCAAGTGATCAAATTTTTGCTCAAAAATGAAAGTGCCCAGAAAGTCTTGAAACCATCTTCAAGTCGAAGTGCTCATCGTTTTGAATTCAACGACGTTCGTTTCACCTCAATCCAACACCGTATGCCCTAGATATCACGTTTTGATTGTTTTCCCAAACATGTAAAATTTGAATAGGTCTATTTACTGGGTTGACCATACTGCTGAGTCAATAGGGTGATTGTGCAGGGTATGAACCAATGAGAGGTTGCCAAGTGTCATACTCTAGTTCATTCGAATTTGGGCACATTTGATTGGTTTGTGGTAATTTGTGGTGGACCGATGAAGTGGTGCCACGTGGCATCCCTTCAGAGGCCAAAATTTTGTTATGGGTTTGGGTGTGGCCCGAGAGGTTCAAACACGGGACCTCCCATAAAAAAATAGAGCACTTTATCAATAGGTCGAGCAATGGTTCTTGATAACCATAGAACTGAAATGCTATTTAAACTTTATGTTGGCGCCCATCGGAGGAAGGGGTCGGGCTGCCAGCCCCGACCCCTGGTCGTGTGAATCCATACGACCCTTGGCACAACAATGGAGAGGGGGATGGAGACCTTAGCTTGACCCCTGGTCACACCTGCATCCAAATGACCCTCGACGGAGTTTAAAAGGCGCTATGGTGGAAGAGTGCTTGGTAAGAGCCCCGCCCGTGGGCATATGCTCCGCCAAATGACCACAGCTCCAGGTCGAAGGCGCTTGCGGAAGGGTGCTTTGGCAAGGGGGCTAGCCCTTTAGAACATCCACACAAACAATGCCAAAGTTTAAGGGGCCTGATGGGAAGGGCGGGGGGTTAGCCCAACTTTTGGACCCGTGGCACCCATAAGACCTCGACCCTGAGTTTAGGGGCTAGGCCAGCATGGGCGGGTGTTAAGGCCCAACCCTCGACCCCATGTGGCCTATATGATCACGATTTTCGGAGTTGAGGGTTTAGAGGCAAATTTAATGATCTTACAAAATTCACCGGCATAGGGCGAATTTGTCGCTCGGTTAATAGAATTCGGGGTAGAATTGTAGGACCGTTAGACAGACGGTCTGATTTGTAGGATGATTAACAATAAAACTCATATGGGAGCTTGGAGAGCCATATCTTTTATTTTTTTGGCCAAATGGAGCTCATAAAGAGTTTAATTAGAGGTTTTTGTACATTCTAAATCCATTGGTGGCCTCTAATTTTTTATTTGAGCACATCTAAGTAGAATTTTTATAGGTTTGAGACTAAGAGTGTATGGATCAATCAGGGTTTGGAAGCAATTCTGGAAGGTGTTTGAACATGGAGAATGCCTTGTAGGGGTTTTCTCACATTCAGAAGTCTACTGCAAAAACTGTTACTTGTAGGATTCATCTCAGGTTCACTTTTCTCATTATGTTATGTTGCGGGAAGTTTGGTTTATGTGCTTCAATGTGGAATTGAAGTGCTCACATGCTCATTTTAGCTCATTTCAGTTGGAGTATGGAATCTTTGTAGGAGATGCTTCGTGTTGCTGTTATTTGTGAGAGTTATTTGCAGGAGAATATTACCTTGTAGGGGTAATAGCCACATGTTTTCATCAACAACAATTTATGTACTTCATTTTTCTACTGAATATATGAGTGGTATAGCTATGTTGGCATACCCGAAGATGTAGCCCAAGAGGGGTGAACTTTGTCAACAAATATTTTGTTATCTATTCATTATGCCTTCTTGAGTTTGGTTCTATTATGTTTCTTATGTTAAGTTACATGTGAAGACTAATTCATGACTTGAAGAGACATTGGAAAAACCTATTTGTTTCAAGACCCATTTTACCTTACAAAGCGTCAACATGGTCCTATATTTTTATTTTATTTGATTGTGGAGAAAAGGAAGTAGACACTTACTCCATTTTCAGATCATTTGGTATTGGAGAAAAGCTGACCAAGTTGCAAGAATGGGCAGCACAAAGAGTCTCCAAGAGCTAGAGAAGCATAATTTGGCTCTTCGTACGGAGAACATAGATTTGAGAAGGATACTAGAGATGACTGAAGAAGAGAAGAGATGCATGTGACTTCAGTTGCAACATGTGTTTGAAGAACACGTTGCTGAAAGTTCTACTCCTATACCAACAAGAGAAACCTATAGAATGAAGCCAATATGTGGTAATGGTTCAAATAGTGGTTTTGGACCATATGTGGAAGATGATGCATGTGCATTTTGCAAATATCTTCAAGAAGAAAACCATATGCCAGTGGATAAGAGTGGGTGGCTAGATTCATCTGCAATATCATTATCGTCGTCATCAGAAGCCGAAAAATGAATGACAAGTTTAAGGAGGTAATTAAAATTTCAAGTACCATTCCTTCCGTTTATGTTCATAACACTTCTTTTGCATTTGAGCAACATACCAAAGGCATAGGTATGAAGTTGATTTTCAAGATGGATTATGAAGGTGGAGGCCTTGGCATAAATGGCAAAGGTATTACCAATCTAATTATGGTTGAGGAGAGACCAAAGTATTAGGGATTGGGATATAGTCGAAGAGAATTTGGAGAATGCTCTAAACGTCTTGAGGCATATCAACCATCTGATGATGAGATGTTACCACCTTATGACAATGTTCATTCATCTGCCAAGTGAGATGAATGCATGAAGGGACCTTGCATGGCATCATCCACTCCACTCCGTCAAAGCTGCAACCCTAGAGACATGTATAACTCTCATGGGTGTTTTCCAATGCATGGTAATTTTGAATACTTGTGGAATAAATACCCTTGTACTTTTTGTGATGCATTTGACCATTGCATCGCTGTATGTGAGAAACATATGATAATGGTTAAAATAATGAATCAAATTCTAGGCATCAAGCATAATGACTCTCCTTCGCATGAGAGAAATTATATGTCAGCAAACAAGAGAAAGTTATTTTGTACCCATTGCAAGATGCATGGGCATGGAACTGAACGATGTTGGAAGTTACATTCAGAGCTTCGTTCAAAGAAAATAAAAGAGATTGTGCAACATAATGCAAGGGAAATAAGAGGTGGCGAAGAGGACTCGAAACAATCCTAAGCAACCTTCAAAGCAAAGATGACGCAAGAAGAGAACCCATAAGCCTAGGAGAGGCAAAGTTTGGGTAGACTTACTGTAAAGTTGTTTTGTAAATTTTGTAACTAGTTGTCTTTAGTGAGACTTTTTGGAAGCTTTTTCGGTGGGATTTTCCTATCTAATTTCTCTAAAATCCAGTAGGAATTTATTGAAATCACAAGCTTGATGGGTAACCTTGCACAATCGAAGTGCCCTAAGAGTTTTTCAAGGTGTTGAATCCATATATACAGTAAAAAACCAGTTTAAATAATACAAATCAAGATTTCACCTCAATTTTTTTGGCCGGGTTCTGGCACCAGAAAATCCAAAAAGTCGCACTAAAGACAACTCCATTTTGTAATTACTTCTTGTTGTTTACTTGTTTAGGTATTTTTGTAAAGTGAACAATCATTGTCACTATGTTCAACAAGTAGATGTTTTTTGTTGATGTATGTATTGGCTTATTTATAGTCCACATGTTCAAGGACTTTTGTGAATGTATAAGAATGTCATTCAAAGTTGTCTACAAGTTTGTCACGTGTTCACTCATACAATTATTTGATATGAAACTTGTGTGAATGGAATCTTTGTTTTCAAGATTGTGCAAGATGACTATGTTTTGTAGGCAAGGCCAATTATATTATTGAAAATTTTGCAAATGTACTTTTTATGCACAAGCTCAACTTGAAGATGTTAAAGCAAATTTATGTTGTTTATGAATTCCAAGATGGAGTCAAGTTTGTCTTCAACAATTTAACTTCAAGATGAAGTGTTTTTGAGTCATGCAAAGATGAGATTAAAGAGAATGTTCAAATTCCACTCATCAATATTTTGTTCTTGCATCAACGATAAGAATGTTGACTCAATTCTTAACAGGACAATAGGTCTTCACGAAGAAGATAGGTGAAATGCCTTGATTGGGGCTTGAAGGGAACCAATTGAAAAGTAAGAATTTTGGATTGAATTTTTGGGTGTTTTTTAGTTTCAACCTCTTTATATTGACTAGGGAAGTAAACTTTTGGAGTCTAAAAGTTCCTAGCTAGGACGTGTGATCACATGATCAAATTTTTCTTCAAAAATTAAAGTGCCCAGAAAGTGTTGAAATAGACGTCAAGTCGAATTTATCGTCATTATGAATTCAACAACGTTTGTTTCACCTCAATCCGACACCGTATGCTCTAGATATTGTGTTCTAATCATTTACACAAATAGGTAAAATTTGAACAGGTCTATTCATTGGGTTGACCGTACTGTTGAGTTAGTAGGGTGACTGTGCAGGGTATGAGCCAACGAGAGGCTGCCAAGTGTCATCCTTTGGTTTGTTTTAATTGGGTGCATTTGATTGGTTTGTGGTCATTTGTGGTGGACCAATGAAGTGGTGCCATGTGGCCAAGTCATGCACTGCCACATGGCACCCCAACAAAGGCCAAAATTTCGTTATGGGTTAGGGTATGGCCGAAGAGGTTTGAACACAAGACCTCCCATCCAAAAACAGAGTGTCTTACCAATAGGCCAAGCAATGGTTCTTGATAACCATAGAACCAAAATTCTATTTAAACTTTATGTTGGCGCCCATCGAAGGAAGGGGTCGGGGTGCCAGCCCCGAACCTCGGTCACGTGAATCCATACGACCCTTGACACAACAGTGGACAGGGGGCTTGGGACCTTATCCTGACCCTTGATCACACCTACATCCAAATGACCCTCGGTGGAGTTTAAAAGGCACTATGGTGGAAGGGTGCTTGGTAATAGCCTCGACTCATGGGCATATGCTTCGCCAAATGACCACAAATCTAGGTCGAAGGCTCTTGCGAAAGAGCGCTCTGGCAAGGGGGCCAGCCCCAGGTCCTCTGGACGATCCACACGACCAATGCCAAAGTTTAAGGGGCCCGCCAGGAAGGACGGGTGGTTAGCACAACCCTTGGACTTGTGGCACCCATAAGACCACGACCCCAAATTTAGGGGCTAGGCTGGTGGGGGTGGGCATTAAGGTCCAACCCTCGGCTTCATGTGGCCTATATGACCACGATTTTCAAAGTTGAGGGGTTAGAGGAAAATTTAATGATCCTTCAAAATGCATTGGTAAAGGGCGAATTTGTCCCTCGATTAGCGGAATTTAGGGTGGAATTGTAGGACCGTTAGACATATGGTTCAATTTGTAGGATGATTAACAATAAAACTCATATGGGAGCTTGGAGAGCCACATATTTTGGTTTTTTTGGCCAAATGGAGCTCAGAAATAGTCCACTTAGGGGTTTTGGATGTTCTGAATCCATTGGTGACCTCTAATTTCTGATTTGAGTATATTTAAGTAGCCTTTTTGTATGTTTGAGACTAAGGGTGTATGGATCAATCAAGGTTTGGAAGAAGTTCTGGAAGGTGTTTGAGCATAGAGAAGGCCTTGTAGGGGTTTTCTCACCTTCAGAAGTCTATTGCAACATATGTTACTTGTAGGGTTCAACTCAGGTTCACTTTTCTAATTCTGTTATGTTAAGGGAAGTTTTGTTTATGTGCTTCAATGTGGAATTGAAGTGCTCACATGCTCATTTTAACTCATTTTAGTTGGAGTATGGAATCTTTGTAAGAGATGCTTAATGTTGCTGCTATTTGTGAGAGTTTTTTACAGGAAAAAATTACCTTGTAGGGTTAATAATTAACCACATGTTTCCATCAACAAACATTTATGTACTTCATTTTTCTACTTAATATATGAGTGGTCTAGCTATGTTGGCAGGTCCAGAGATGTAGCCGAGGATAGGTGAACTCCATCAACAAAGATTTTGTTATCTCTTCATTGTTCCTGCATGATTTTGGTGCTATTAGGTTGCTCATGTTAAGTTACATGTGAAGACTAATTCATGACTTGAAGAGAGATTGAAAAAACATGTTTGTTTCAAGACCCATTTTACCTTGTAAAGCATCAACACAGTCCTATTTTTTTATTTTGTTTGATTGTGGAGAAGAGGAAGAAGACACATACTTTATTTTTAGATCATTTGGTATCGGAGCCAAGTTGACCAAGTTGCAAGAATGGGAAGCAAAAAGAGTCTCCAAGAGATAGAGGAGTAGAATTTGGCTTTTCATATGGAGAACATAGTGTTGAGAAGGATGCTAGTGATGACTGAAGAGGAGAAGAGACACATGTGACTTTCATTGCAACATGTGTTTAAAGAACAAGTTTCTAAAATTTCTACTCCTGTACCAACAAGAGAAACCTCCAAAATTAAGCAAGTATGTGGTCATGGTTCAAAGAGTGGTTTTGGACCATATGTGGAAGATGATGCATGTGAACTTTGAAAATATCTTCAAGAAGCACACCATATGCCAGTGGACAAGAGTGGTGGCTAGATTCATCCGCAATATCATTATCGTCATCATCAGAAGCTAAAAAGACGAATGACAAGTTTAAGGAGGCAATTAACATTTCAAGTACCATTCCTTCCATTTATGCACATAACAATTCCTTTGCAACGTTTGAGAAACATATCAAAGGCATAGGTATGAAGTTGCATTCCAAGATTGGTTATGAAGGTGGAGACCTTGACATAAATGGCCAAGGTATTACCAATCCAATTATGGTTGAGGAGAGACTAAAGTATCAAGGATTGGGATATGGTCGAAGGGAGTTTGGAGAATGCTCCAAACGACTTGAGGCATATCAACCATCTGAGGATGAGATGTCACCACCTTGTGACAATGTTCATTCATCTCCCAAGTGAGATGAATGCATGAATGGAGCTTGCATGGTATCACCCACTCCACCCCATAAAAGCTGCAACCCTTTAGATAGGTCTAACTCTCATGGGTGTTTTCCAATGCATTTGAACACTTGTGGAATAAGTACCCTTGTACTTTTTGTGATGCATTTGACCATTGCATGGCTGTATGTGAGCAACGTATGATAATGTTTAAAAGAATGAATGAAATTGTAGGCATCAGGCATAATGGCTCTCCTTCACATGAGAGAACTTCTATGTCGGAAAACAAGAGAAATTTCTTCTGTACCCATTGCAAGATGCATGGGCATGGCATTGAACGACGTTGAAAGTTACATCAAGGGCTTTGTTCAAAGAAAGGAAAATAGATTGTGCAACATAATACAATGGAAACAAGAGGTTGCAAAGAGGACTCACATCAATCCTAAGCAACCTTCAAAGCAAAGATGATGCAAGAAGAGAACCCATAAGCCTAGGAGAGGCAAAGTTTGGGTAGACTTATTGTAAAGTTGCTTTGTAAATTTTATAATTACTTGTTGTTGTTTACTTGTTTAGTTATTTTTGTCAAGTGAACAATCATTGTCACTATGTTCAACAAGTAGATGTTTATCATTGACGTATGTATTGGCTTATTTATAGTCCACATGTCCAAGGACTTTTGTGAATGTACAAGATTTCCATTCAAAGTTGTCTACAAGTTTGTCACGTGTTCACTCATACAATTATTCGATATGAAACTTGTGTGAATGGAACATTTGTTTTCAAGATTGTGTAAGATGACTATGTTTTGTAGGCAAGGCCAATTATATCATTTAAAATTTTGCAACAATGTACTTTTTATGCACACGCTCAACTTGAAGATGTTAAAGCAAATTTATGTTGTTTATGAATTCCAAGATGGAGTCACGTTTGTCTTCAACAATTTAACTTCAAGATGAGGTTTTTTTAGTCATGCAAAGATTTGTTTAAAGAGAATGTTCAAATTCCACTCATCAATATTTTGTTCTTGCATCAACGATAAGAATGTTGGCTCAATTCTTAACAGGACAATAGGTCTTCATGAAGAAGATAGGTGAAATGCCTTGATTGGTGCTTGAAGGGAACCAACTGAAAAGTAATAATTTTGGATTGAATTTTTGGGTGTTTTTTAGTTTTAGTCTCTTTATATTGACTAGGGAAGTAAACTTTTGGAGTCTAAAAGTTCCTAGTTGGGAGGTGTGATCACGTGATCAAATTTTTGTTCAAAAATGAAAGTGCCGAGAAAGTGTTGAAATAGATGTCAAGTCGAATTTATCGCCATTATGAATTCAACGACGTTCGTTTCACCTCAATCTGACACCGTATGCTCTAGATATCATGTTCTAATCATTTTCACAAATAGGTAAAATTTAAACATGTCTATTCACTGGGTTGACCGTACTACTGAGTCAGTAGGGTGACTGTGCAGGGTATGAGCCAATGAGAGGCTGCCAAGTGTCATCCTCTGGTTTGTTTTAACTTGGGTGCATTTTATTGGTTTGTGGTCATTTTTGGTGGACCAATGAAGTGGTGCCATATGTTCGAGTCATGTGCTGCCACGTGGCACCCCAAAAAAGGCCAAAATTTTGTTATGGGTCGGGGTGTGGCCCAAGAGGTTTGAAATGATACCTCCCATCCAACAACAGAGTGCCTTACCAATAGGCCGAGCAATGGTTCTTGATAACCATAGAACCTAAATTCTATTTAAACTTTATGTTGGCACCCCTCGAAGGAAGGGATCGGGCTGCCAACACCGGACCGCGGTCATGTGAATCCATACAACCCTTGACACAACAGTGGAGAGGGGGCTTGGGACCTTATCCAGACCCTTGGTCACACCTACATCCAAATGACCCTCGTTGGAGTTTAAAAGGCATTATGGTGGAAGGGTGCTTGGTAATAGCCCCGACCCGTGGGCATATGCCTCGCCAAATGACCATAAATCCAGGTCGAAGGTGCTTGCGAAAGGGCGCTCCGGCAAGGGGCCAACCCTAGGTCCTTTGGATGATCCACATGACCAACGCTAATGTTTAAGGGGATTGACGAGAAGGACGGGTAGTTAGCCTAGCCCTTGGACCCGTGGCACCCATAAGACCACGACCCTGAGTTTAGGGGCTAGGATGGCGGGGGCAGGCGTGAAGGACCAACCCTCAGCCTCATGTGGCCTATATGACCACGATTTTCAGAGTTGAGGGGTCAAAGGAAAATTTAATGATCCTTCAAAATGCATTGGTAAAGGGCGAATTTGTCGCGCTATTAGTAGAATTCATGGTAGAATTGTAGGACCGTTAGACATATGGTCCGATTTGTAGGATGATTAACAGTAAAACTCATATGGGAGCTTGGAGAGCCATATATTTTTGGTTTTTTTGGCCAAATGGAGCTCAGAAATAGTCCACTTAAGGGTTTTTGGATGTTCTGAATCCATTGGTGACCTCTAATTTCTTATTTGAGCATATCTAAGTAGCCTTTTTGTAGGTTTGAGACTAAGGGTGTATGGATCAATCAAGGTTTGGAAGAAGTTCTGGAAGGTCTTTGAGAATAGAGAAGGCCTTGTAGGGGTTTTCTCACATTCAGAAGTCTACTGCAACATATGTTACTTGCAGGGTTCAACTCAGGTTCACTTTTCTCATTATGTTATGTTAAGGGAAGTTTTGTTTATGTGCTTCAATGTGCAATTGAAGTGCTCACATGCTCATTTTAACTCATTTCAGTTGGAGTATGTAATATTTGTAGGAGATGCTTAAAGTTGCTGCTATTTGTGAGAGTTATTTATAGGAGAACATTACCTTGTAGGGTTAATAACCACATGTTTCCATCAACGAACATTTATGTACTTCATTTTTCTACTTAATATATGAGTGGTCTAGCTATGTTGGCAGGCCCAAAGATGTAGCTCGGGATGGGTGAGCTCCTTCAACAAAGATTTTGTTACCTCTTCATTATTCTTGCATGATTTTGGTGCTATTATGTTGCTCATGTTAAGTTACATGTGAAGACTAATTCATGACTTGAAGAGAGATTGAAAAACATGTTTGTTTCAAGACCCATTTTACCTTGCAAAGCGTCAACACTGTCCTATTTTGTTTGATTGTGGAGAAGAGGAAGAGGACACCTACTCCATTTTTAGATCATTTGGTATTGGAGCCAAGTTGACCAAGTTGCAAGAATGAGAAGCAAAAAGAGTCTCCAAGAGATAGAGGAGTAGAATTTGGCTCTTCATATGGAGAACATAGTGTTGAGAAGGATGCTAGAGATGACTGAAGAGGAGAAGAGACACATGTGACTTTCAGTTGCAACATGTGTTTGAAGAACAAGTTGCTAATATTTCTACGCCTGTACCAACAAGAGAAACCTCCAAAATTAAGCGAGTATGTGGTCATGGTTCAAATAGTGGTTTTGGACCATATGTGGAAGATGATGCATGTGCATTTTGAAAATATCTTCAAGAAGCACACCATATGCCAGTGGATATGAGTGGTGGCTAGATTCATATGCAATATCATTATCGTCATCATTAGAAGATAAAAAGATGAATGACAATTTTAAGGAGGTAATTAGCATTTCAAGTACCATTCCTTCCGTTTATGTGCATAACACTTCTTTTGCAACATTTGAGCAACATATCAAAGGCATATGTATGAATATGCATTCCAAGATGGGTTATGAAGGTGGAGGCCTCGACATAAATGGCCAAGGTATTACCTATCCAATTATGTTTGAGGAGAGACCGAAGTATCAAGGATTGGGATATGGTCGAAGGGAGTTTGGAGAATGCTCCAAACGACTTGAGGCACATCAACCATCTGAGGATGAGATGTCACCACCTTGTGACAATGTTCATTCATCTCCCAAGTGAGATGAATGCATGAAGGAACCTTGCATGGCATCGCCCACTCCACCCCATCAACTCTGCAACCCTACAGACATGTCTAACTCTCATGGGTGTTTTTCTATCCATGGGAATTTTGAATACTTGTGGAATAAGTACCCTTGTACTTTTTGTGATGCATTTGACCATTGCGTGGCTATATGTGAGCAATGTATGATAATGGTTAAAAGAATGAATGCAATTCTAGGCATCAAGCATAATGACTCTCCTTCGCATGAGAGAACTTCTATGTCAGCAAACAAGAGAAATTTCTTTTGTACCCATTGCAAGATGCATGGGCATGGCATTGAACGATGTTGAAAGTTACATCAAGGGCTTTGTTCAAAGAAAGGAAAATAGATTGTGCAACATAATGCAATGGAAACAAGAGGTTGCAAAGAGACATCAATCTTAAGCAACCTTCAAAGCAAAGATGATGCAAGAAGAGAACCCATAAGCTTAGGAGAGGAAAAGTTTGGGTAGACTTATTGTAAAGTTGCTTTGTAAATTTTGTAATTACTTCTTGTTGTTTACCTATTTACGTATTTTTGTAAAGTGAACAATCATTGTCACTATGTTCAACAAGTAGATGTTTATCTTTGATGTATGTATTGGCTTATTTATAGTCCACATGTACAAGGACTTTTGTGAATATACAAGATTTCCATTCAAAGTTGTCTACAAGTTTGTCATGTGTTCACTGATACAATTAGTCGATATGAAACTTGTGTGAATAGAATCTTTGTTTTCAAGATTGTACAAGATGACTATGTTTGGTAGGAAAGACCAATTATATCATTGAAAAATTTTCAACAGTGTACTTTTTATGCACAAGCTCAACTTGAAGACATTAAAGAAAATTTATGTTGTTTATGAATTCCAAGATGGAGTCAAGTTTATCTTCAACAATTTAACTTCAAGATGATTTGTTTTTGAGTCATGAAAAGATGAGATTAAAGAGAATATTCAAATTCCACTCATCAGTATTTTGTTCCTGCATCAACGATAAAAATGTTGGCTCAATTCTTAACAGGACATTAGCTCTTCATGAAGAAGATAGGCAAAGTGCCTTGATTAGGGCTTGAAGGGAACCAATTGAAAAATAAGCATTTTGGATTGACTTTTTGGGTGTTTTTGAGTTTCAGCCTCATTATATTGACTAAGGAAGTAAAATTTTGGAGTACAAAAGATCCTAGTGGGTAGATGTGATCAGGTGATCAAATTTTTGCTCAAAAGTGAAAGTGCCCAGAAAGTTTTGAAGCTGGTGTTAAGTCAAAGTTCTCATCGTTCTAAATCCAACGACGTTCATTTCACCTCAATCCAGCACCGTATGCTCCCGATATCGCATTCTGATCATTTTCTCAAATAGGTAAAATTTGAACAAGTCTGTTGACTAGGTTGACCGTACTGCTGAGTCAGCAGGGTGACTATGCATGGTATGAGCCAATGAGAGGCTTCCAAGTATCATCCTCTAGTTCATTCGAATTCGGGCGCATTTTATTGGTTTGTGATCATTTGTGGTTGACCAATGAAGTGGTGCCACGTGGCCCAGTCATGGGCTACCACGTGGCACCCCAATAGAGGCCAAAATTTTGTTATGGGTGAGGCCAAAATTTTGTTATGGATCTGGGATTGGCTTGATAGGTTTGAACACGAGACCTCCCATCCAACAACAAAGCACCTTACCAACAATCCGAGCAGTGGTTCTTGATAACCATAGAACTGAACTACTATTTAAAATTTATGTTGGCGCCCATCGGAGGAAGGGGTTGGGCTACTAGCCCCGACCCCTAGTCACGTGAATCCATATGACCTTCAGCGCAATAGTGGAGAGGGGGATCGATACCTTAGTCACACCTGCATCCAAATGATCCTCGGTGCAGTTTAAAAGTTGCTACAGTGAAAGGGCGCTTGGTAATAGCCCCGACCCGTGGGCATATGCTTTGCCAACTGACCACAATTCCAGGTCGAAGGCGCTTGCGGAAGGGCGCTCCGGCAAGGGGGCCAACCCCATGTCCTTTGGACCATCCACACAACCAACACCAAATTTTAAGGGGCCCGATGGGAAAGGCGGGCGGTTAGCCCAACCCTTGGACCCGTGACACCCATAAGACCATGGACCCGAGTTTAGGGGCTACGCCGGTGGGGGCGGGCATTAAGGCCCCGCCCTTGGCCATACGTGGCCTATATGACCACGATTTTCAGAGTTGAGGGGTCAGAGGAAAATTTAATGATCCTACAAAATGCACCAGAGGAGAGTGAATTTGTCGCACAGTTAGCATAATTCAGGGCAGAATTGTAGGACCGTTAGATAGATAGTTGGATTTGTTGGATGATTAACAGTAAAACTCATATGAGAACTTGGAGAGTTGTTATCTCTTGGTTTTTTTGGCCAAATAGAGATAAAAAAAGAGTCCAATTAGGGGCTTTTGGATGCTATCAATCCATTGGTGACCTCTAATTTCTGATTTGAACACATCTAAGTTGTCTTTTTTGTAGGTTTGAGACTAAGGGTGTATGGATCAATCAGGGTTTGGAAGCAGTTCTGGAAGGTGTTTGAGCATGGAGAAGGCCTTGTAGGGGTTTTGTCACCTTCAAAAGTCTACTAAAACAACTATTATTTGCAGGGTTCAACTCAGGTTCACTTTTCTCATTGTGTTATGTTGAGTGAAGTTTTGTTTATGTGCTTCAATGTGGAATTGAAGTACTCACATGCTCATTTTAGCTCATTTCAGTTGGAGTATGGAATATTTGTAGGAGATGCTTTGTGTTGCTGCTGTTTGTGAGAGTTCTTTGTAGGAGAACATTACCTTGTAGGGGTAATAGCCACATGTTTCCATCAACAAACATTTATGTACTTCATTTTTCTGCTGAATATATGGGTGGTCTGGCTATGTTGGTAGGCCCAGAGATGTAGCCCAGGAGGGGTGAACTCTGTCAAAAAATCTTTTATTATCTCTTCATTATGCCTACATGAGCTTGATGCTATTATGTTTCTTATGTTAAGTTACATGTTAAGACTAATTCATGACTTGAAGAGACATTGAAAAAACTTGTTTGTTTCAAAACCTATTTTACCTTGCAAAGTGTCAACATGGTCCTATTTTATTTATTTTTTTATTTATTGTGGAGAAGTGGAGAAAGACACCTACCCCATTTTCAAATCAAAGATAATATCCCGACAATGGTGCAAAATGTTAGTAATAATGATGTAAAATCATGAGTAATCATAGGGAAAAAAGATGGATTAAATACAACAATTGCAAGGTCTGACACTTATAAGCACATGTTATGTAATTTTATTTTTGCCACTCAGGGATCTGGTTAGATCTTGGTGAACACACAGTTATAGGTGCGTATATGCAAAATGTATTTTCTTTCAACATGAATGGAAATACGAGTTTCTTTTCTTAGGAAAAAATAAGGCAGTGAAAGTTTTTCTATTAAAATTGCATAAAGTTTACATTAGACTTTGTGGTAGTTTAGATGATTTGATGAGAGTATTTGAGGGTTTAACAAGAAAGGAGGTTCCTTTATTTCAAACCTGAGGTATCACGAATTTTTTTCAAATGGTGATGTCATAGTCCATTGGTGGTGGAAACCTTTATGGAAGGTGAAGGCACTTACTAAATCCAAATTTCTTATGTAGTTAGTTCTATCGGACAAGGTCCTAACTTGGAACCATTTACAAAAAAAGATGCAAGGTGACACTTAGAAAGGGCTCCTCATGCAAACTTCATGAGGAAACAGACTATCATGACTTGGGACCATTTACAAAAGGGAGATAAGTTGGGACCTATAAAGTGCTCCTTGTACAAAATTCATGAGGAAACAAATTCCCATCTATCATTACACTGTGCTTCCCACTTTTAGGTTTGGAAAGAGGTTGAAGGGCTTTTTTGTTTTTGTCTCTCTTTGGCATTGGTTAACTTTTGAAGCTTGCTTCTATTCTTGGTTCTCAAGGAATAAATTAGAAAGTATTTGAGCAATGCCATATTTGGTCCTGCTGGGAATTTGGTTTGTAAGGAATGCATGTCTATTCGAAGATAACAACTCCCTATTTTCCAATTCGGTGTTTAGGTGATGGGATTACTTCTATTTTACGGGGAGGTCCCCAAACAAATTCCTCCTAGGGGCCTAGGTGAACTATAAGTGGATAAATTTATTTCTTGGTGACATTTTGATGGAGCTTGTCAAGGACAAAATAACACTATTGGTTTTGTTTTCTTTCCTCCTCCCTTTTTGATTCACATAACATTCCTTTAGAATAAAAATCTAGGCAGTGAGACCAATAACCTTGAAGAACTTATGGATCCTTTTTAGATGTTGAAATTTGCCTTAGGTAGGTTATGGGATCCTTCTAGGGATTTGGTGACCCCATCTTGGTCATAAACTGGATGAGTGAGCAAGCCAAGATTCAAAACATTGGACTACTTGCTATAGTTGGTTAAGTGAAGATGATTGCTAAAGCTTTCCAAGATATTAGGTTCACTTTATATAAAGAGAGAAAAATCAAATTTCTTATAAAATTTCTTATAAAATTTTCAAACAAAGCTTGAAGTTGATAAACAATCATTATTTATGATTAAATGTTGATGTATTTTGAAGTTATCATTTCTGATCAAGCCTATAATATATCAGATAGAAACTTAATTTCCTCTTTAAACACATTTTGGACAGTGTCGAGACCATTTTATGATTGTATTTTATATTCTACCTAAATGAAAGAAATCTTCAACTTTATTCATTGAGGGACTATCAACTCAAAGACATTATAATAAAGTTCATCATATTATTTGCATGAATTGAAATTGGTTGAGGAAAATAACAATCATTTATTGTAACCATTGGAGAAATCCAATTCACAAATTGAAAAATATTTTAGTAACCATAAGTAAGTGGAATATTTTAGTAACCATAAGTAAGTGGAACGTAAACCCAATTTAGAAATCAGAGATATTTGATTAACAATAAGCACCTGGAACATTTGCAATTGATATCAATTTGTTTTATCATAACGTTGCAATTGATATCAATTTGTTTTATCATAAAGTTGCAGGAGGTCGCAGGATTAGTTGATGCTGCAACAAAGTGTCACCTGCGTGTGTGGTGAGAGTAATTACCACTGTTCTACAACAAAAGGGGTTAAAAGTAATTAGTTTTATAAAAATATGTATGTGATGCAACGAGATTGACCTCAGTGAACAGAAGAGTGGAATTGTCGGTCAAGTAAAAACTATATTTTCTCACACAACAGAAATATAAAGTCAACACGTAAATTTGTTCTTTGACTAGGCAACCGATCTGACTTATTGCACCAATCAGAAATCAAAACCATGATAGTAACATGGAAAAATAAAATAACAGAGGTTTTATATGGTTTTTAATAATGATTTGCGGTTTTTGTTTTATTTCATTTTAATGAAATATTTATTTATTATTATTTGTAAATAAAAATAATAATGTTGTTGTTTAACTAATATATGTTTTGGAATTTTCCACTGGAATCCCACAAAATAATTTTTGATGATATCTTGCGTTTTTATGTTTAAAAATAATTATTGAATGCATAAATGGATTCACTGCCTTGAAAAACCCTTGTGGCATTCAGTGTGTGCAAAGTTCACAGGCCAAACTTGTGATTCCAGTAAATTCCTATGATAATTAAGACAATTTTGACCATAAATCGTGCCCTTGAACCCTCCAAAATGTAGGACAATTAAACAACACCATATAAATGTAATAATATATACCCACCCATTTTGAATGGTTGTAATGTTTTTAATAATATTTTCCTTCCATGAAATTTCTTTATAAATGTAATCTAAAAGTAACAATACATTTTCTTGTTTTCTATTTCAGGGTTTATGGGAATCTCTTTTCTCTTTTCTTACTTGTAAAAACCCTTGTCCAAAGGAATGAAATGTCTTTCTTCCTTTTACGTTGAATTTTATTCTAGTTTGACCCCAACCCATTTTTATGTTTTATAATAGACTCTTGGTCATAATTTAATTGGTATTCATCTATTAATATATTTTCATTAGATGCCATTACAGGAAGGAGGCCTAAAAGTATATTTAAGGGAAACTGAACAAGACAAAGGCAACATAAGTAGACATGATATGATGTCTAAATGCAAATTTTAAGAGGTATACCTAATGGGGAACCACCAACAATGTTTGTAAGGTGATGCCTCTCAGTCTTCGCTAGGTAAGTACTCTGGCAAGTACGTAGAGAAGACATCCACAACCTAAAACCATTTCTTTCATGATTCAATTATCAAGAAGTGCCATAAATTATAGGTTATTAAAAGGTGAGTTAACCAAGATCTTACTCGACACTAGAGGATTGCTTATTCTCCCACTATTCCCATCTTGATATCTCCACTACTCCAAAATGTTTATGAAGTTCAAGCTTCTAACTACTATGGAATTAAACCAAAATTCTAAATCCACCCAATCCCTTATTTTGTGTTATTGATATGTGATCCATTCCATTTCAATAGTTGAGTAGTTGAGAATTGATTGGATTGAGGATTAACATGATGATCACTGCCTTTTATGATCACCTTTTGGAATAGGGAGTATTCCTCTATCACGAGTCCAACATTTATAGTATGGACAATATAAAGACCTAAAGGAAATCCTTCCCTTGTATCAATAATTCTAATTTGGAAAATCTTCCCCATCCCATCAATCTTCCCAAGTTCTAAGTCAATTTCTTCAAAGACCATTGATCCTTCAAAGGCCATAGTACCTCCCTTCTTGTTTCACCATGTTAAGTTCTCTCTGATGGTGAGTTTCTTATAGGAAAATAAGAATCCCATTTCCAATGTAGCACTAATCCTTTAATCCCTTCGGATCAATTCCTCTAATAATCTAACACCATCATATTAGCATACCCCTTTGTTTCTCCATGCCCCAATTACTTCACCTTGAGAAATCAATAAATTTTCATCTCTCAAATTTTTTCCAACGGGTTTGTTGATGGTGCCATATCTCGCCAACATATAGGGGGTCTCTCCGATATCAAATCCTAATTAGACCTCACATAGTTTTTTATAGGAGCCCCATCCACAAATGTGGCTCAACTTCCATGTATTTAAATATTTGCCTTGGCTGCAATAGTTAACATAAGACAACAACACACATGTACTTTTGAATGAGCAAGTATGCCTTGTGATATGTTCAATTGTAATATATATCAAGGTTCTTTCACCGGAAAGGAATATAAGGTGAGATTTTAGAATAAAAGTATTGGTACTATTCCAATAAAGACACAAACACATACATAAGAAAAAATCATTGTCTGTCTAGCGAAATAGTTCACATGGACATAACAATGATTAAAACTATTAAAAAACACATTCAACAAGATGAGCACCAAAGCCAATGAAATAGTTCAATTTCTTTACTACATAAGAACAAAACACATACCACAAACATCTGAAGAGTAGTCATATAACATTCACGATATGTGCACGAATATGTGTTGTCTCAATGAGCTTCAAATATTAAGGGAAAGTTCCAAGATACATTGACACAATGAGACACCACTAGCTCCAATAGTGGAGCATTAAGCCACTACTTGCTCTCCAAAAGAACAATCTCTCTCTAATTCTTGGCTAGAGAAGCCAAGGTGAAAAATCCTTTGCTTGAGTAATGAGGCTTCTTTTATAACAAGAGGAATGAACTTTCATATTCCTCATGAATCTTGAACTACCTTCATGACTCTTGGACTTCTAATGTGACCTTTTGACTTCCATGAGACTTTTGGACTTTTTCTAATGACTATTTTTCCATATGTGACTCCTTGACTTCCACATATTTACATTTACAATATTTTCAAAATTACATCATTATTATCCACATCAACATGTGACGACAACATGGAAAGTCATAAACATTGATGACTTGGACCCATAGTGACTTGTAACAGGGAGTCCTTTGAGAAGTGACAACGTAGTCACTTTGTCTTCGATACTTGTAATAAATCTTGCATTTTTTTGCCTTCTACCCTCCAAAGGTTCTTGGGAAACTATGGAGTCTTCATGAGTCACTTTGATCACCTGAATCCAACGTTCCTTCAACTATCGCAACATGGTTCCTTTTTATTTGAGATGCTTCCTTGGATAGCCCATCTTGAAATATCTCCTCAAACATCTTTTCCATGCTTTATTGAACACCTGCAGGTATAGATCACTCATGGAAAGCAAACATTAGCCCATAAATTCCCTATTCTATTATTACTTGTGCATATTTTCTGACTATGTATCAGTAGTGCACAAAAGAGAGAGGGAGAGGACTTCTAGTAATAGAGCGCACTTGCAGGAGACAAGGCAGGGCATGACTACTCACTGAGACTGCACCATACGGAACTCCGAAGGAGGAGGAGTCAAGATGGGCACAGGTCACATTTGCAAGAGGAAAGCCAATAGGACTGTCCACTAAAACTGCAACATGCACTAGGGAGGAATGCCAAGGCCATGAGGAGGGTGCAAGTCGCAATCACAATACACAGGGGTAGGAATCACTGCCCACTAGAAGTGCGTAGTGTGCCACACTGGGAGACAGAGGATAGACTAGCGCAGAGAGGAAGGAAAACAAACAAGGAGGAGGGTCTACTGACTAGAATTGTGCAGTGCACAGGGGAGAAAGAGGGAGCTCATGCTGGCACATGTCACAGTTCTAGTTGATAAGGAGGGTCTCCATTAGGCTTTAGAAGTGCACATTGTGCTCTTCCTAGCCCGGTGGGCAAGTTGCAAAGTTAGAAAAATGTCTAAGTCTAGAAAGGTGAAACATAGAAAAACATAATGAGTTGGTGGGGAGGAATTAAGCGTAACACATATTAACTCATCACTAAAACTTAGACATGAACCGAAAATAAGAAATATACATCAAAACTCCAATTCACAAACAATCTCCTAATGCAACGAACAAAGTATGTGCAGTTGCGACCAATAAGTGTTGTTTTGTGACTAGGAAGGATACCATGACCACAAAGTGTGTTATTGATACTCTTGATGATTCGATGATGCTTAGGAAGGAACATGGACACTTGAAACATGTGTAAAAACATAAAACTAATCTCGAATACCAAAAACAACGCTTCACATGGCAAAAGGTAGGCTCCAAATTTTGAATATAGCAAAATTTTGGAGGGTGTTGTAGCAGCGACAACACTTGGCGACATACTAGGTGAAATTAAGCTTCTCTATCTAGCGGTAGCCTTTAGTAAAGAGTCAGCCCTTCAAGAAGTATTGATTCGTTAAGGGGTTCCCTTGGATTCCCCACTTAACCCGGTTATAGATGTAGTACCCACCATTCCCTTTCTTGGCCCAAGATACCAACAAATATTTCCTTTCGCAATTGTTTCGATCTAGGAGAGGGTAATATATAATTGTGAGTTGAAGATAATCAAAGTCTTAGTTTTCATCTCTGGTTTTTCTCTATTTCCAGCAAACCTAGACAATACCTTGTTAGAGTCACTACAAGAACACAAGCGTTGCTTTGCCGCCAGCGATCCTGAACAATATCTCAACGAAGTTACTTCTTTCACCTCTCTGCGCAAGAATCCTTTCTCTTCTTTCTCACTTTTCTTTTATAGAACTGTTCTTATGCACCTATTATTTCACTGGGGCATAAGAGGGATCCTGACTTATTGAGAGAAGAACACGTTGTTCCTTCATAGGAGGTTATATATATACCCTTGATATTGATTTACTCGCTACTAAGTTTCCCCTTCCCTTCTCTACTTGATTGGATTAGCATGTAGAACACCAAGTTAGGGAATAAGGATGCCAGAATAGATACAGAGGTCATTGTTCCACTTAAATATTTCCTCTTGAATGTATCATATTTTCCATCTAGACATTACTTGACCTAAGATATTTTCCCAAACAAAGAAGTAGAACTAACATATATCCAAGTGTTGGAGTTGTCACATTCCTTGTTCATTTCACCACATAGTCCTTCGAGCCATACATACACCCTCACACAAGGTCTTATTTATGTACACTGACCAAGACAAGGGGAAAACAAAAAAGACTTGATAGGAATAAACAACACAAGAGAAGCAAAGAAAATTGTACACAATAAGCAACACAACCTAGGGCTGCGACTGAAAGTAGTGTTTAAGATCTTGGTCATTAACAAGAAGAGGATTAATCCTCCATTATAATGATTTCAACCTGTACGAATGGTGGTCAAGCTTCTCAACAATCGTATATGTAATGTCCCCTAATAATAATAATAATAATTATTATTATAAATAATATAATATAATATTAAAATATAAGCAAATAAATAATAAACAATAAAGAAAAGATAAAAATAGTAAATAGATAATAAATAATAAAGAAATATAATAATAACAAATAAATAAAATAGTAAAGTTATATATATACATATAATAGTAACAATAAGTAAAGTTAACAAAAAGTAAGATAAAATAAGAAAGCGCTAACTAAGAGAACTATAAAAATAATAAAAATAAGTAAATTTATCAAAAAGTAAAAAACGGATAAAATAAGAAAGGAATAAATTAAGAAAAAATTTAACTTAAGTAAAACTTAAAATAAAAAAATAAACTTAAAATAAAAGTTGCATGTTGACACATGGAATGTGTGCATGCGGTTCCCTTGCCAATGTTTGGTCTATTTAATAGACAATGAGGAAGATGAGAGATCATTTCATCATCCATTCTCTTGGGAGAAAAGTGTTGTGAGACGAAGGATTCCTTGGCAGTAGTACGTTGATTGAAGGCTCGGGGTGGCCAGTTGTAGAAAGATTATATGCAGTTGAGCCTACGGTTGGGTGGAGAGTCGTCTCCAAAACTTTGTTGCAGTTAATGAGAATCAAATAGCGTTCAACTCCGAAATTACAAGTAAGGAATACCATTGCTATAGGGAAGTTGTCTTTGCTCCTATTTCTCAAAAATTCTATGCCAATTAGTTGATTAGAGGTGTATTGGTTGTAAATCGCATAATTGATCTAATTAGTTGCATGTTTTAATTTCAGAGTTGCTACATATGGTATTAGAGTGGGTTTCAACTCTATGTGGCCTCTAGGTAAAAGATTGAGGAAAATTTTTTTTTTATGATAATAAAAAAGAATTTAATCAAGCACTATTATTTTATTTATTTATTTTTTAATTAATTAATTTGTAGATTCAAAAAAATTAAATAATTTTAAATAAAATTATTATTATATAAATTAATAAATAAATAGTATTTCTAAAATAAATAAACTTTCCTTATTATTGAATATAAAATTGTGACGCTTTTTATTTGCATGTAATTATATACATGCGTATTTTTGAATCTAAAGTTATAGCTTTAATTTAGAAAAATTCCATTGAAAAATAACTTTATACAACTGCTGTTACAATATTGCATACATGCATATTTTAAACATGTTATAATTCTTAAAAAAAAAAAATCATACAACTAACTTTTCCTTTTAGAATAGTTACATCTTTATGCATAGTTAATAATAAAATTTTGTCTTTTAATTAAAAAAAAATATTGCAATGGCTTGCCATATAAACATGAAAACCTGTTGTGTTAAGAGAGTCACTTAGAGTGCTCTTGGTTCACTTAAAGTGTCGCATGTTCAAACCCTATTAGCACCAACACAAGTGGATTGACCCTTGAAATTTATGACCATGTTCTCGACAACCCTAGTTTCTGCCATGATTACGTTTTGTGTGGATGTTATCTTTAAAACCAAAGATTCGGTGCATGCCTATCTTTTCGTATGTATATTAGCGGTAAAATTTTGGGTTATACGGTGATTTTTTCGGTTTGTGAAATTTTTGGCGGTTTGGAAGTGTCTCAAAGGTTATGGATTGTACCACGCCTAGTTAACCCAAAAAAAAAAAAAATCATCAAAAGGAAAATAACAATATTTCAATGTTTTAAATCGTAACTTAAATTTCGAATACGGCATGGTTATTTTATGTTTGCTGATATCAAACACATCAAGAGAATTGTTTTCCATATATAAAAACAATAAAGAATATTCAAATTTCTCCAGTGTCAAAACTGCAAAACTATGTTGAGATTTTCTGTTAATTAAATTTGGAAAAAATCTCATGAATGTGACAACAATAGGATTTGTTGCTAAATTAGCTCCATTTATTCCTGAGGAGGAGTTATTGCATCCTATATTTGTTGTGAGAGAATTTATGATTCAGTTTTCTTCTCCCAGCTATAAAATGTAAGCCCGTAGAGAATATGTGAGCTGAGAGGGTGTGAGGAATTATGTTGTTGTAATCTCCTGTTGAATAATAAGATTGCCGATGCCTCTGTTTGGTGGATGTAGCCCAGATTGGTTGGGTGAACCACGTTAAAATCTTTGTGTTTTTTATGTTGGTTTGTGCTGTGTATGTTGATTTAGTTTCCGTTGTGAGATTGTTTGCTCCTACAATTGGTATCAGAGCCAGGTTGTTGAGTTGGTACGTGTGGCAGAGACCAAGAGACGCCAAGTCTGCTGCGTGGATCTGCGCAAATACCAGTGCGTTGGACCAGTGCGTTAGACTGACCGTGGACCAATGCGTTGGACCAGTGCGTTAGACTGACTGTGGACCAGTGCGTTGGAACAGTGCGTTGAACTGAGCATTGATCAGTGCGGTGAACTGCGTGGCCAGGTTGTCAACTGCTGGAGGTTCTGCAAAGACCAGAGCTATGCAAAGCGCGATGAAAGGTAGCGGCATGGTGTTTTCAAGTTTTTTTTTAACATCGAGTATTAAATGTCGTTCTGTTGAAATACCGAAATGATTTGGAACGTTTTTTGAAAATTGGTCGTTAAACAAAAGGTTTTGATAAAGCTATCATGAAAATATCTGTTGTGTCAAGCGAATTGCACTGGCACGACTCAATAGATTTTACTGCAACGTCGCATTCTTTGACTTGGTAGCTCTTGGATAATCTTCGCACAAATTACTTGATCTATTTGAAAATGCTTTCACACCAATCTTTTAAAGAAAACAAACAGTTTATACTTTTAATAGCACAACATATAGCCCATTAATTAGTAGTAGGCAATGATTCTGCATTAAAGTCGATTTGAAGGTTTTTTGATAAAAGTTATCTATATCAGATTTTGTTTTTAAATGGTAATATGCCATGATATTTGAAGGCAAAGGAATTTTATTGATGGAAGGCAATTTTTTTTAAATAAAAACTTCATTTATTAAAAGTTTCGATTGGAGATTTTGTGTAACAAAACATGGAAAAAACTCAAAGTGCTCGATTTGAGATCGAGAAGTTCAATGGTAAAAACAACTTCAAGATCTGGAAAGTGAAGATGTATGATCTACTCGTGCAACAAGGCGTGGCGAAGGCACTGTTGGGAAAAGCTAAACAGCCTTACACCATGACAGATGAGGAATGGAGTGACTTGGATGAAAGAGCACTGAGCGGTATTCGACTGTGTTTGGCGGATGATGTTTTGTTTAACATCGTGTCAGAGAAAACTGCTGCTGGTTTGTGGACAAAGCTTGAAAAGTTGTACATGACAAAATCCTTAACCAATAGGATTCTTCTGAAGCGACAGTTATACAGTTTGCGCATGAAGGAAGGTACATCTATTACTGATCATTTGAATACCTTTAATACTCTCCTGGTGTAGTTAGAAAGTATAGAAGTAAAATTTGAATCAGAAGATAAAGCTATAACTTTATTATGCTCATTGCCCAAGTCATGGGATCATTTTGTTACTTCTATAAGTCTTAGTTCATCAGAAACCCTTGAATTTGATGATGTTGTTGGAGCTTTGTTGTCCGAAGAAACAAGGAAGAGGTCAAATTCAGAAACTTCTACATCAGAAGCAATGATGGTCAGAGGTCGTTCTAAAGAAAGACGCTTCAGTAAGCACAACAACTCGCGTTCAAAATCGAAAGGGAAGAAGAGTAAGGTAAAGTGCTGGTTTTGTGGCAAATCGGGACATTTGAAGAAGGACTGTTGGAAGAGACAGCAAACATCCAAAGAAGACTCTTCGACAGAGAAGAAAGAAGCAAACACGACAGATACAGGTTCGACATCCATTTCAGGTATGAGTGATGAAGTGTTATCAGTTAGTTTGTCTAATCATGATCAACGTTGGCTGTTAGATTCTGGTGCATCAAATCACATGTGCATTCATAGAGAATGGTTTAAAACTTATAAACCAATCAATGATGGAGTAGTTTACATGGGAAATGATGTCACATGTAACATTGTGGGAATTGGAAGCATCCAGCTTAAAATGTTTGATGGGACAAATAAAATTCTAACTGATGTAAGACATGTACCTGAACTAAGAAAAAACCTCATTTCACTAGGAGTACTAGACACTAATGGATATAAAACTTTTATTCAAGGTGGAGTAATGAAAGTTTATAAAGGAATTTTACTAGTAATGAAAGCAAAGAAAGTTGGAAATCTTTTTCAGTTAGAAGGAAGAACAGAGTCAGATCATGTTTCTACAGTATCTGAAAACGACAATAATTCTATTCGTTTATGGCATCAAAGGTTGGGCCATATGAGCGAAAGAGGTTTAAAGATTTTATCTGATCGTAAGTTACTTCCTAATTTAAAGTCTGTTAAGTTAGATTTCTGCAAACATTGTCTATTTGGGAAACAAAGCAAGCAGAAGTTTAAAACTGGAAAACATACTAGTAAGGGAATCCTTGATTATATCCATTCTGATGTTTGGGGTCCATCTCCTACAACCTCATATGGAGGATCGTCATATTTTGTATCTTTTATTGATGATTTCTCTAGAAAAGTGTGGGTCTACATGTTAAAGAAGAAGTCTGATGTATTCACAGTTTTCAAACAGTTTAGAGCATTAGTTGAAAACATCATTGGAAGAACCATTAAATGTTTAAGAACTGACAATGGTGGTGAGTTTACTTCAAAGGAATTTGATAATTATTGCAAGGACGCTGGAATCGAAAGACATAAAACCACTGTATATACTCCTCAGCAAAATGGAGTTGTTGAACGCATGAACAGGACTCTTTTAGAGAGAGCAAGAAGTATGCTTAGTAACGCCAATTTGCAGAAGGAATTGTGGACAAAAGCGGTTTCTACAGCTTGTTATTTGATAAATCAATCACCATCAACTGCAATAGGATGCAAAATTCCTCAAGAGGTATGGAAAGGTCATCCTTGTGATTATTCTAAACTGAAAGTTTTTGGTTGTGATGCATATGCTCTAGTTCCGAAACATTAGCGTTCTAAATTAGATCCTAAATCAAAAAGATATATCTTTGTTGGATATGGTGATGGGACTAAGGGATACAGATTGTGGGATCCTACTACTCACAAGATCATCATTAACAGAGATGTTAAATTTAATGAATCTTCACTTGAAAATCCAGATGTAGATGATAAATTGAAACATGATAATGTATCTAAGCTTCAACACATTCAGTTTGAAACCAGTTCAAATACTGATGATAGTCAAGATGAACAAGTTTTAGATGCAGATCATGAACAAGTTTCAGATGTAGATCATGAACATGTTTCATATGCAGATCATGAAGAAGTTCCTACAGATAATAATCAACAAATTGTGGAAGTACCAGAAACATCTTTAAGGAGGTCCACAAGAATCAAACGTCCTCCTAAAAGGTATGATGATTATGTTACTTCAATTGCTTTAACCGCTAATGATGATGAACCTTTATGCTATCAGGAAGTTGTAGAAGGTTCTAAAAGTGAAAAGTGAAAAGAAGCTATGAAGGACGAGATGATGGCATTAGTCAAGAACGACACATGGGATCTGGTGGAACTTCCTAAAGACAGAAAAACTGTGGGATATAAATGGGTTTACAAATTGAAAAGGGGTGTTGATGATACAGAGGACAGGTACAAAGCAAGGCTGGTCACAAAAGGTTTTTCTCAGAAAGCAGGCATTGATTTTCATGAGATATTTTCACCAGTTGTAAAAATTGTTTCAATTCGAATTGTATTAGCATTAGTTGCTTTACTTGATTTAGAATTACAACAACTAGATGTTAAAACTACATTTTTACATGGAGATTTAGATGAGGAGATTTACATGGAACAACTGGAAGGGTTTGTTCAAAATTGCAACAAGAAATTTGTCTGCAGGCTCAAGAAATCATTGTATGGTCTGAAGCAGTCGCCTCGACAATGGTACAAGAAATTTGATTCTTTCATGATGAGTCAAAATTATATAAGAAGTGAATATGATCATTGTGTTTACTTTAAGAAATTAAGTAATGGCATGTTCATTATCTTAGTGTTGTATGTTGACGATATGCTTTTAGCAAGCAAAAGCATAATAGAGATCAACAGGTTAAAGGCTCAGATGGCTAGGACATTTGATATGAAAGATCTAGGAGCAGCAAGACAGATTTTGGGCATGGAAATTTTCAGAGACAGGAGCAATGGTAAGCTGTGGCTATCACAACAGAGGTATATTGAGAAAATACTCTTGAGGTTTGGTATGAACAACATGAAGCCTGTTTCAGTCCCTTTAGCTTCCCATTTTAAGCTTTCTTCTAGTTTATGTCCTAATACAAATGAAGAAAAAGAATATATGTCTCGAATTCCATATGCCAATGTAGTAGGTTGTTTGATGTATGCGATGGTTTGTACTCGACCAGATATTTCACATGTAGTTGGGGTTGTCAGTAGGTATATGGAAAATCCAAGAAAAGAACACTGGTCAGTAGTGAAATGGGTGCTTCGGTATTTGAGAGGCACAAGTGATTATTGTATCACTTATAACAGGAGTAGTGAATTTGTTTGCGGATATGTTGATTTCGATTTTGCAGGTGATTTGGATAAGAGAAGGTCAACATCAGGGTATGTCTTTACTCTTGCAGGTGGAGCTATTAGCTAGATGTCAAAGCTATAGAACATTGTTGCTTTGTCCACTACTGAAGCAGAATATATAGCTGTTTCACATGCTTTCAAAAAAGAGATTTGGTTGAAAGGTTTGTTTGGTGAGTTTGGTAGGTTACAAGACAACATCAAGTTATTTTGTAATAGTCAAAGTGCAATTCATTTGGCTAAGAATCCGGCCTATCATAGTAAATCAAAGCATATACCTATCAAGTACCATTTTGTAAGACAGGTTATCACTGAAAGGGGAGTCTCTCTTGAAAAAGTGCATACAAAGGAAAACTGTGCAGACATGTTCACGAAACCAGTTTTGTTAAAGAAGCTACGTTGGTGTCTGGCTTCTCTTGGCTTGCAGAAAACATAAAATAATAAAGGAACAGGGTATCAGTCTAATTGTTGTCAAGGTGGAGATTGTTGAGATTTTCTGTTAATTAAATTTGGAAAAAATCTCATGAATGTGACAACAATAGGATTTGTTGCTAAATTAGCTCCATTTATTCCTGAGGAGGAGTTATTGCATCCTATATTTGTTGTGAGAGAATTTATGATTCAGTTTTCTTCTCCCAGCTATAAAATGTAAGCCCGTAGAGAATATGTGAGCTGAGAGGGTGTGAGGAATTATGTTGTTGTAATCTCCTGTTGAATAATAAGATTGTCGATGCCTCTGTTTTGGTGGATGTAGCCCAGATTGGTTGGGTGAACCACGTTAAAATCTTTGTGTTTTTTATGTTGGTTTGTGTTGTGTATGTTGATTTAGTTTCTGCTGTGAGATTGTTAGCTCCATTTATTCCTGAGGATGAGTTATTGCATCCTATATTTGTTGTGAGAGAATTTATGATTCAGTTTGCTTCTCCCAGCTATAAAATGTAAGCCCGTAGAGAATATGTGAGCTAAGAGGGTGTGAGGAATTATGTTGTTGTAATCTCCTGTTGAATAATAAGATTGTAGATGACTCTGTTTGGTGGATGTAGCCTAGATTGGTTGGGTGAACCACATTAAAATCTTTGTGTTTTTTATGTTGTTTTGTGCTGTGTATGTTGATTTAGTTTACGCTGTGATAGTCAAAGTGCAATTCATTTGGCTAAGAATCCGGCCTATCATAGTAAATCAATGCATATACCTATCAAGTACCATTTTGTAAGACAGGTTATCACTGAAAGGGGAGTCTCTCTTGAAAAAGTGCATACAAAGGAAAATCGTGCAGACATGTTCACGAAACCAGTTTTGTTAGAGAAGCTACATTGGTGTCTGGCTTCTCTTGGCTTGCAGAAAAGATAAAATAATAAAGGAACAGGGTATCAGGCTAATTGTTGTCAAGGTGGAGATTGTTGAGATTTTCTGTTAATTAAATTTGGAAAAAATCTCATGAATGTGACAACAATAGGATTTGTTGCTAAATTAGCTCCATTTATTCCTAAGGAGGAGTTATTGCATCCTATATTTGTTGTGAGAGAATTTATGATTCAGTTTTCTTCTCCCAGCTATAAAATGTAAGCCCGTAGAGAATATTTGAGCTGAGAGGGTGTGAGGAATTATGTTGTTGTAATCTCCTGTTGAATAATAAGATTGCTGATGCCTCTGTTTGGTGGATGTAGCCCAGATTGGTTGGGTGAACCACGATAAAATCTTTGTGTTTTTTATGTTGGTTTGTGTTATGTATGTTGATTTAGTTTCCGCTGTGAGATTGTTTGCTCTTACAAACTATTGTTGATTTGGGCCTATTTACACTCTTGAACCATACAATCAGATTAAAACAAAGTCTTAAAAAAAAGGGTAAAAATAAATTTCATAGCATAAAATTATAACAACATAAATAGCATATCATAAATATTTGGTTATTTTGATGGCTGAAAAGATTTCGAATCTTTGTATGGACTTCAAGATTGTTTTGACATAGTTAATTATTTTTTATTTACTTCTAAATATTTAATGAAAATATATTATATTGTTGAATTGAGGCTTCTGTGATCCATATCAAGTTTATGAGAAAAAAAATTCGGCGTAAATCACATGATAATACATTTGTCGACGCGTTTTGAACTAACGAGTGTGTTTTATCGTCAGGACAAGTTGAAGAATCAGATCATGGCTATATGTTAAATAGGGATAGCAGATCGTCCAACGACTAGGTTCGACTAGAAAACGGCTATATTAGACTAGATTGGACAAAGGCTATAATTGACCAAGAAACGACTAGATTTGACTAGTTAAATTATTTAATTATAATAATATTATTAGATATATAGTTATTCAATGTATTAGGGTTAATATCATTATATTTTATAATGTTCTGAATGTCATTAAAGTTTAGAATACTGAAAACGAAAATAATTTTAATACTTTTTGGTTGGTATTGTGTGTTATTTTATGTAAAATGTGAATCAAATTTGAGTTAAAAATAATAAATCTAGGGAATATTAATAATAATAACGAGTAAAATGTTAACATATATTAATAGATCTAGGGATTATAACTATTAGTAATTGTATGGATTTAATAATATTAATTATTATTATATTATTATTATTATTCTAATAATATTATTATTCTTATTATTAATGGTTTGGGTAACTAATTAATATAAATTTATTAGTAAAGCTATCTAATGTGAACATAAACTTACTACTTAAATTTAAATAATTATCTTATACTAGATAATTTTAACCCATTCAGATAGTCATGAAAAGGACTATCTCATAAATATAAGGAAAAGAAAATGAGGGAGATTTCCAAAGAGGACCAAAAACTCAAATAAGAATTAAGGATAAAGAAAACAGGTTAGTTAGAAGCTTCACTATAGGATAATAAGGGAGAAAAAAAGGAAATAGAAATTTAGTTCAAGTCATTAATAGAGGGAGGGGAGGAAGGGGAAGAAATGACTAGGAAGAGAGGGCAGGGATCCAACAACTACTGATCTTCCAATCGTCATCTCTATTGAGATTGCTTGACCTTTTTTCAACGGGAACGCTTGCAAGTTTCGAAGTTGAAGTCAGATTTGACGTTTCTCAAAAGATGTAGAGACTCCTCCATCATCCCGGTCTTTGCCCAGATTAATCATCGCCTCCACACTCCTCAGAACCGTCGGGTTTTTCTGAAGGCCAGTTTAGCATTATTAAGATCTGAGATTAGCAGGGTTAGAAGATCCTTGGATCTGCTCTCTCGGAATCTTCTGAAGTTGCATTTGGAACTTTCGGGCTTGATTTCTGCCTCCCTTTGGGCCAGAATTGATGCATGTTCAGCATTGAAATCCCTGCATTTGGAAGATCTCCGGAGGCAAAAAAAAGCTACGAAATTTTAAAAATTAGCCCATAAATCTTCGGTGTTCGTCGGCCCTCTCGCGTCCTTGGAAGGAATATCCCATAGCCAGCTTTTGGCCAATCAGAAATCTTCCCTCCAGACTTGGGCATCCTCTGGCTCATCATCCCCGCCGATGGTTCAAGAAAATCCTTTAAAATCTGAGGTAGAGGCCGGCTCCCTTGGCAGCCTCAATCCATTCCAGATTGTATCAAATTCAAACAAGTGGACCGTAGTCCCTGACTTACCTTCGACCGACTCCCTCGTTCCTAAAGCGCTGTCCAGCTTGACTATAAACGCGGATCAATCCAGTCTCAACCCTTTGGACAAAATTTCCTCTATCGAGCCCAGCCTCGGGGTTTATATCGCACCGAGCCCCTCAGGAAATCTAGAGCCATTGCATGATGATAAACCACTCCCTTCTGGTCCGCCTGACCCTGACGTTGGATTACACTGCACAATCATCTCTTCACCTAGTCCCGATTCATCACACAACAATGCAACTCCCGTTGGTTTATCCTTGTCAAATGAGAGTACCCCATCCCTTCTGGTCCACCTAACCCCGACGCTGTTGCACAATCATCTCTTCACCTGGTCCCAATTCATCACGCAACAATGCATCTCCCGTTGGTTTATCACCGTCAAATGAGAGTACCCCCCTCCCTTCTGGTCCGCTTGTGAACCTCTCCGAGTCCATCAACCAGCTCTCAACCTCACCAAAGCCGGATCTAAACTTTTTTCCATTCGCAGGTGTAGAAAGCCCTATTTGCCTTTGCGGTGAGGGCGCAAATCTCTGTAATGAAAACCATAGCTGTGATCTTAATAAACTAGAAATAGGTTTAATAATAATGAATCAATTACTAATAATAATAACAACAATAATATATCCATTAATAATAATAATTTATTTCTTATTAATAATAATAATAATACTAATATTAATAATTTATCACTTAATTGTAACAATAAGAATAATAATAATTTATCGATTATTAACAGCTGTAATAATTTAAAATATAATAACAAATTTGACAAAAACAATGATTTTATGATTAATTATAATAAGAATTATAATGATAATAATATTAATCTTCCCCCTCCCTCTCGAAATAATAAAGTTATCAATCTTTCTAGTTTCTCCTTTCCCCCTTCTGTTTTTAAGCTTTTGGGTAAAGGTTTAAATTTTTCCCTGGCCCCTAAGAAGATCCCGGTAGATGACATTATCTGTGACATGGAATTCGGGATTAGAGGTTTACCTGATAATATTAAGGACACTATTAGACAGGATTGTGCCGTTGTCCTTAGGAAGGCAAAGCCCCCTTGTAGCAACCTCAACAAGGAGGAATTTGTTGCCCTCGGATCCTTAATCCAGAACAAATATGTCGTAGTTCTGAAGCTGACAAAGGAGGGGCTACTGTCATGCTCGAAAAAGAGGATTACCGCAAGAAGATGTTAGATCATCTGTATAATAGTGGAAGCTATAAAAAGCTTCCCAAGAACCTTCTAAAGAAGATATCTAGGACTGTGGCTCTTGCCATCAAGTCCAGTAGCTCCGTGACTTCCCTTTGCCATAAACTCATTGAGAGCAATCCCATTACCCAAGGATCTATAGGCTTCCAAAGATTCATAAGGAGGGGGCTTCCCTAAGGCCCATTGTCAACACCATTGGTGGTCCTACCTACCTCCTGGCTAAATACCTTACCTTAAAGCTTAGAGCCTTAGTTGGCCGTACGGAGTCCTTCGTCAAAGACTCTGCATCCTTGAAGATCTCAAGGGCATAGAGCTTGACACTGGGGACATTCTTGTGAGTTTTGATGTGGCCTCCCTTTACACTTGCATCCCTATAAAGGAGCCCATGGAGGTGATCAACCGTCTCACGGTTCCTGATACCACTCGGTTAGTTGAGATCTATCTCACTTCCACCTTTTTCAGTTTCGAGGGCGAGTTCTTTGAACAGACCTGTGGTGTTGCCATGGGCTCACCCCTATCCCCTGTTGTTGCTAATCTTTTTATGGAAGATTTTGAATCCAAGGCTTTGGCCTCATCCCATCTCCTACCCAAGCTCTGGAAAAGATTTGTATATTACACTAATGTCATCTGGTCTCGATCAGGAGGAGTCGGATCTCTTCTTCAAACATCTCAATAGTCAATCCTCCGCCATTAAGTTCACCAGGGAACAAGAAGTAGATGGTTGCCTCCCTTTCCTTGATATTCTTATTTCGAAGAATATTGACGGTTCCCTTTCCCACTAAGTGTTTCAGAAGAAAACACATACTAAGCAGTATCTACATGCCAGTTCCCATCATTTCCCTGCTCAAAAGTTGGATGTTCTCAACACCCTCGCTACTCGTGCCTCGAGGATCTATGATGAAAAGAGCTTTGATAAAGAGAAATCCCATCTCCTTAATGTCTTTGTTGAGAATGGTTATAATAGACACCTTGGTCAGAAGGTTTTCCTTAAAGCCTACAAGAATTCGGTAGTTAAAAAAGAACCTAAATATCGAGTCCCAAGGGTCCATCTACCTTTTATCCAAGGGACCACTGATAAGATTGCTAAGATTCTTAAGAAGCATAATGTTCCCTCGACCTTTAGACCCCTTAACACCATTCGTAATTCCCTCCGATCAGTGAAGGATCCTGTCAACCCTAAGGACATGAAGGGTGTCTATATTATTCCTTGTTCCTGTGGGACCCCCTACATTGGTGAGACTGGTTGCTCTATTAATCAAAGGATTAATGAGCACGCAACAAACCTAAAATGGGGGAGAACCAAGTCTTCCGCACTAGTGGAGCATGCAGAGAAGACTAAACATCATGTTTGTATTGAGGAGGCCCAGGTTATTGCTAAGGTTGCGCAGTTCCATCACCAAAAATTTAGGGAAGCCATTGAGATTGAAAAAAGGCCAAGCAATCTCAATAGAGATGATGGTTGGAAGATCAGTAGTTGCTAGATCCCTGCCCTCTCTTCCTAGTCGTTTCTTCCCCTTCCTCCCCTCCCTCTATTAATGACTTGAACTAAATTTCTATTTCCTTTTTTTCTCCCTTATTATCCTATAGTGAAGCTTCTAACTAACCTGTTTTCTTTATCCTTAATTCTTATTTGAGTTTTTGGTCCTCTTTGGAAATCTCCCTCATTTTCTTTTCCTTGTATTTATGAGATAGTCCTTTTCATGACTATCTGAATGGGTTAAAATTATCTAGTATAAGATAATTATTTAAATTTAAGTAAGTTTATGTTCACATTAGATAGCTCTACTAATAAATTTATATTAATTAGTTACCCAAACCATTAATAATAATAATAATATTAATATTAAATACATACAATTACTAATAGTTATAATCCCTAGATCTATTAATATATGTTAACATTTTACTCCTCATTATTATTAAAATTCCCTAGATTTATTATTTTTAAATCAAATTTGATTAACATTTTACTTAAAATAACACACAATACCAACCAAAAAGTATTAAATAATTTTCGTTTTTAGCATTCTAAACTTTAATGACATTCAGAACACTATAAAATATATTGATATTAACCCTAATACATTAAATAACTATTTATCTAATAATATTATTATAATTAAATAATTTAACTAGTCAAATCTAGCCGTTTCTTGGTCAATTATAGCCTTTTGTCCAATCTAGTCTAATATAGCCGTTTTCCAGTGGAAACTAGCCGTTGGAAGATCTGCTATCCCTATTTAACATGTAGCCATGATCTGATTCTTCAACTTGTCCTGACAATAAACCACACTCGTTGGTTCGAAATGCGCCGACAAATGTATTATCATGTGATTTATGCCGAAATTTTTTTCTCATAAATATATTATATTGTTTTTATGTGTGTTATTTATTGAAATTATTGTTTATTAATGGTGGATGCATAATATATTTTGAATGTAAAAAATAATTAAAATAATAAATTTTATTTTATTTTATTTAGATTGTTAATATAATATTAGATAATAAGAATATGATAATTTGCTTAGATATATGATTTATGAAAAATATATTTTTATATTTTTTGTTGTACATAATAAGATCATAAATTGCTTATTAAAAGTATAGTTTTCATTTTAATAATAAGAGAATAGTATGGATATATGGATATATGTATCAATGATTGTATAATATATATATATATATATATATATATATATATATATATATATATATATATATATGAATGCTTATTGAGTGTCTTATTATATGGTCACAATGTGCTAATTTTTTAAGTATGAATTTACTATACATGGTTGTATTGATAAGTGTAAAACTGGAAGTGATGTAAAATTCAACTGGATTCGATACAGGGGAGATCATGGCTCCTAAGCGTCGAAGACAAACCCAAGGCACCCCTGAGGTGGAAACTCCACCTTTCGCCACTACAGAGATTGGAACCCCAACCGAGCAAGCTATATTACGTTCCCTTGGGGAAATGACAAATATCTTTAAGGATTGGGTCACGAGCCAAGGACAAGGCCAAGGAATTAATCAAGGTAAAAGAGGGGAGTTGGAACGAAAACAGAGGCAAGAACTAAATTCTCAGTTCAATGCCGAAGATGGACAAACAAACCTTGATATTATGAAAGAAGTCCAAAAATCCAAATTACCAGAGTTCACAGGTCAAGAGGGGGGTTCAAAAGCAGAAGCATGGGTAATTGGTGTCAAAAGAGCACTTAGCTTTTAAGGTATAAACTTCAAGGGAAAAGGCCCTAATAACAATGAGTCTACTAAAAGGAGAAGCTCTATTATGGTGGGTAAATGAAGAAACAAAGATGCAAGTCAACCCATTGCAAGTTACTTGGGAATGATTGAGGAAGCCTTTAAAACTAGGTACCTATCAGAGGAGTACAAACACCAACAAGTAGGGGCTTTCCATGCATTGCGACAGAATGGTAGATCGATCAAGGAATATGAAGTTGAATTCTATGGGTTGGTCCATCATGTGGACTATATGGTAGATGATAAACATCAAGCTGAAAGATTCTTGCATGGACTCGACCCTTTGGTCTGAGCAGAAGTCACCATGTGGAAACCCACCACTAGTTTAGCCAAACAAGTCCCGAGGATGATAAATATGAAAAAGCGAATGGTGGTTGATGGGAATACAGAGAAGGAACACCCCACATCGAGGGTAAATAGACTAGGGGGCACCCATATGGATTCAAGGAAAGACAAAACAATGTTGCCCGGATTGCTAGTGCAACTTTTGGGTTGCCTCCAGGAGGACGTAGGGGTCAGCCCTACTTGAGAAGAACTAATAGTGGGGGTAGAGGATTTGGTGGCCAAGGACAAGGACAGATAGGGGATCAAGTTCAATTAGAATGTTGGGAATGTGGGGGTCCACATTATAAAAGGGATTGTCCAAAGTATCAAGTTGGGCTGAGACAACAAGGACATCAAGAAAAAGGAGAAAAACCACAGACCCAACATCGAATTCATGCCATTGTAAACCATCATCAAGATGAGCACCAAGCCACCGTTTTGGAGTCCGCAAATTTCCATGGAGGGATTCCTTCCGGTCGAACCATTCTGTATACTGTCGTTGGGAATGAGATCCCCCAAGGATAGTTTTGGGGCTAAAAGCCCATGTTTTGGGTCAAATTTTGTAATAAAGTTGTAAAATCTTCACATTTTATTGTCGCGGAGCGTGGAGGTGTCATGAGTCATAAAGGGTTGTCCGACCTTATTTTGTAAAGTGTAAAGTTAGTTGTAAAGATCTACCCATGGTCCGAGGACCATGGGATTGTATAAAAAGAGCTAAGTAAGTAAGCTCTTAGTAAGACGTGATAAGTTTTTGGTAGTGAAAGGCAAGGCTTGGAGTCTTGGTAGAGAAGTCTAAGTTTCAGGTCTTAGCGTAGATAGAGGCTTTGCAGCTGAGTGTGTAGAGGCCTAGGGTAGAAGTCCGCAGCGGAGTGCGCGGACCCTTCTAGTTGTGTGCGCAGGGTAGATAGAGTCTGTAATAATATGAAGATATCAATAAAGAGAAGTATTCCGCAATTTTTGTGCATTTATTCCCCGTTAATGCATCTTGTTATATTGTGTATGGGTTTCATTTACAATGCTTATGTGATGTGCGAATGTATCTAGTTATGTTGGTTAATTGAACGCAATTAAAAATATCCGATTGCGCGGTGCTAACTGTGCTAGTTTAGTAAGAAAAGAAAAACACTTAAGATAACTTGGGAACCTGTACAATACGTTGTCATAGCAGCGCAAAAGTACCTGGACCGCAGGTTAGGGCTGCGCGAAGGTCAATTGTACACCTTTGCAGAGGTATTGAAGGCTGGAATAAAGGGATAGACTGACAGAACCCTAGAGCATCGCGACCTGCGCGAAATCAAGAACAAAGGGTATAAACCGACATCATGACCATCTTAGGGTGCAGAAACTTGGTTCCAGCATCCCCCCAATACTTCTTCAGGTGAGACTTGGGTCTGCGCTTTGCGTGTTGATGCTAAAAGAGCTAGTAGTGTAGGGATTTGTTTGGCTAACTAACGCTGAACTTGGGTTAGGCCCCACGCAACCAACAAATGGTTCCGTTGTCGCGACCGGAATTTGCATAAGAGATGTGTGATGTCGTATCACTTGAATCCAAATAAGAAAGAGACCGGGGAATGGTTGGACAGGAAGATCCATGAATTCGCGGTGCAGGAGAACATAAATCGCGACTGACAAAAGAACAGTGGCTGGACAGGTACTTATATACAAAAATCCACGAGATCTTTTTTTGTTCCTTTCCAATTGAGCTATACGAGTGGATCGCGAAGATAGCGATAACCAAGGAAGGTGGAGACTTGATGGTCCTATTGTCTAGACCCTAGAGTTAGTACAGAGATTGGAAGCCTCTGAGGATAAGATTGCCCGCGCTGTCGATCATTGGCTCGATTGCATCATAGGAGGATTTGTGACTGAGTTCGCGGTCAATACCTTAGTTAGCTACAATGAGGCGGAGCAACACTTTTTCAAAGGTCCACGCGGTAAGTACTTGAAGTCTTTGAATACCTGGATTAAGATGTTATTGTGCAAAAAACGGGTTATGTAGTTACCTTGATGTTTGAAGCTATGCGAAGTGGAAAGACCTACAGGAACAAAGGGAGAAAGGGGCATGAATATAGCCCATTGATTTCACCTCCATTGGATGACGAAGAGGGAGTAGTGCAGCTCAATCACTAAGTGCATGAATGAATCAAGTGGTATAGGTCTGGTCTATCAATTCAGGTGGGTAAAAGCACTCGCTAGTCTTGCTGCTGGGATGATTGCTTGTCTGGCTGGATAGGATAGGATGGATGGGGTGGATGGCCGGTCTTGCTAATGAAAAAGGTGCTCGGTCCTGCGATGGCGGCCCTCTCCCTTATGGTCGAGCGATAAATCCCTCTCCTTAACAGTCGAGCCCCTCCGGTCCTTATGGTCGAGCCTGCTGTAGCATCCTGGAGATGATGAAAATCAATTTCCACCGGTTGCTTGCTTTCCCATTGCTCCCATCACTGGCCGAGAGGAAGGATAAGAAGGTCCCACCGATCCGCCACTGAATGGGGATTGATTATGTTTCCCATGTTACCCACTATAAGAATGACATTGAGCCACGCTTGTTTACTTACGAGCATATCGAGACATGTTAATAACAACTGACGAATGAGATTGAGTTCCACGGATTCTTGAATTAGAACTGGATCTTATGATGAGGCTGCTGGCCGGAAGAAGCGGCCAGAGGCAACTGATTAGTCTTCCGAGAGGGGCGCACCACGGACCGACGAATGCGGACTAGACAGGAGATATAAAACATAGCACCCATACCTTGACCCTCGAACTCACGATGGCGGCGATGGCGGCGATGGCGGCCCTCTCCCCTTAATGGTCGAGCGAGAAATCCCTAGCAGCAGCCGCCATTCAATAATGCCCTCTTTGAAAAGCTATTGAATTGAATAGCTATTTAAGAGGTCATTTAGATAGAATATGTTGTAGCCCATCTCCCCTTAGATGTTTCTAAAGTGTTAGACTCAATTAAGGCTAAAGAACTGGATGATCAAATAGAAAAGCCAGGACAGGTATGATTGAAAGGGCAAAAGGCCCAGCAGATACTTTTAGATTGTCTTAGTATAGATAGATGAACTACTCGCGCTCTGTAGGATTTGAACCCACGACATCAGGTTTTGGAGACCTACGTTCTACCGAACTGAACTAAAAGCGCGGCGCTTCCTTGCTTTCCTAACGTTAAGCAAGCAATAAATTCCTTGCTCTCCTAACGTCAAGCAAGCCCCTACTGGTCCTCTCCCGGTGGTCAAAAAAGTACTATACAAAAACACCCTTTCCCAGTAATAAATGAATAGTCAGATTAAAAATGATATAAATGAAAGAACGAATAAGAATGAAGCTATAAAATATGGCCTTAAATCATTAATTGGTAAGGTGTTGGGTAAATTTGACTTACTACAATTGATGAATCCAATAAAATCCGAATATGCTTAATCCAAACCCCCACTAAAGTTCTAAAATAGAGCCAAACAAATATGAAGCTGACACACCCCAAAATAATAAAGGAGTACACCCACCTACCCCCACTAAATAATTCTAGATAATTCCGATATTTCCCAAATAAGTATAGAGCGTCATAAGTCCACTATATCTGCACATACATGTCATGAATCTGACCCTCTACAGTAGCTATAATGAGGAAGCGGTACATACGATGATTCACCCATTTGAGGATCATACGCTAATAAGGTTATTGGAGGGATCTTTTGGATGTTTGAAGGTGGGGGGTCAAGGATGGGGCCCCATCAAGGCTGGCCGAAGGCTCACTCACTGAGCCGAAGGCTCAATCACTTGCCCTTCGGGCAAGTTCTAGTTAATAAGACAAGGATTCCCGCGACTGCCACCTCCACCCACACCACCTCCAACTTCACCACCATCACCTGCGACTTCACCCATACCACCACCACCTCCAGCGCTATTCAGAATGGAAAATTCAGTGAAGCTGCCTTTGTTTAAAGGCTTGGGAAATGAGGACCCGGACCAGTTTAGGTTCGTTGTGGAAGCTGTATGGGAATCTCAGGGCATCACAGATGATCACATGAAGAAGGCAACACTGTCGGCCAGATAAATCGTTCTTGCGGACAAGAACGATCTCCCTAGTATCAACAGATATCTAGCAACAAACAGGACAAGCAAATCTACCTTTCTCTAAATATATTGCGATTTATTAATAAAAACTAAGAGGTGTTTTAGACCCTACGTTAAGTCCAACGATAGTTTGTCGTAGCCACACTTCGGCTGTCCAAATGAGTTTCCTTTTGAGAACCTGCAATCACAAACAAGCACACATCAAATAACACCTGCATAGCTAATATAATAAATCATATTCATCATGGTGATCAAGGAATCCATGAAATAAACCATAAAACACAGCTTATTGAGAAAAATAAACTTGATTGTATTAACTTTGAAAATAGAATAACTTTACAACCTTTGGTGCCTTGATGTTGTACAAGCTCCTCCCAGGGTCCAAGAAAAAATCTCTTTTACTTTGACAAGCCTCACACTCTTCCCAATGAGATCAAAAAAGGTATGTAATCTCTCCTCTCAAGCTCAATTAGGAAGACTAAATTCCAACAGCATTTCACCTCAAAAATATTCAGCTTTCAACCTCCTCAGTAACCAGCCCAATGCCTCATTTTATAGTGCAAAGGAAGGAGGTTACAGGTCCACCTATGAAGGGATAGAGTCCTCCTTCAAAGGGATAAGCTCCTCACATCAAGGGGTTAGCTCCTTAAGGTATGGGATGCATGAACCTTAAAGGAGTGAACTTGCCACCTCAAGATTCCCTCTAGAAGCTTCCAGAAATAACCAAAAGTGAGTTTTTAGTAATGTACTTGCGCATTTTTTACTTTTACAGGGGTCTGCACCCATTACACAGAGACAGAGCGGTCAGGTACGCAGGGGACATGACCAATAGGTGCAGGACCGCAGGTAATGCTAAGAGAAAGTGCGGAACCAGAGTTTTAGAGATTTTGAAGGGCTTTCTCTTACTTTCAAGGCTTGACATGAAGAACTGAGGTTTAAGACTTGCAAAGGAGGAAAGTATGAGTGGCGATAGACTCACACAAATTGCAGAATGTCATGGTGACAATTTTTTGTGCAAGAAACACTGGTTAGTGCTCTGTAGGATCGCGTTCTAACCTGGTACATTAAGTACTCTAATGATAACCCAAACATTGGGGTGGCGGACATCCAGACCGCACTGAATAAAGAGTTCAGTAGGCCTAAATCCGAGGCACAGTTGATTGTGGGGTTCAAAGGAATCGTGATGAAACCAGGCGAGACACTTTGGGAATTGGATAAGAGGTTGAAATGTGAAATCCACGAAGCTAATATGAACTTAACGGATAGACAACACCGTGAGTGGTTTGTGGTTTCACTCCTGCCACACCTAAGGGTTGTGCTGTCACAATAGAAGATTATGACTCAGACAGAGGCCTTGGAGATTGCAATGAGACTGCACGAAACACCAATGCAAGATCCAAATATCGGGGTTCAACAGATCCATGCGTAGTTGCAAAATATTTGCCTTGAAATGCAAAGCTTGAAGCAGGATAGAACAGTTCAACCGGAGGTGCGCGAAGAGGTACGATGCCTAAAATGTAAAGGTCATGGGCATGACACAGACCATTGCCCAGTCTTTGCGAACTATATTCCAGGAGGAGGACTGATGCCTTTGAGGCTGGAAGCTCAAGCAGGACCAAGCATAGGGCCTGTGTTGTGGTGCGCTATATGTCAAGTAGCAAGAAAACATGCGACGCATAATTGTCATTTGCTGCAGAAGTTCGTACAAACACTGCAACAATTGTTCTGCAACTTTTGTAGGTTGGTAGGGAATGATGAGCACAACTGCAGAAGTTATGAATTGATGATGGACAAAACACTCGCCTATAGGGTTTAGGCAGAAACTCGGCCCCCTGAACAAAGCACAGGGATGGCGCGAATAGGCTTTCAGGGATGTGGACAAGGTCGAGGCAAAGAATGACTTGGCAGAGGTCGGGGAGAACTAATCTGCTACAATTGCGGAGGACCAGGACACTATGCCCGCGAATGCACTAACCCTACGTGACCATCGTGCAAATATTGTACTCAGTTTGATCATGAGACAGAAGACTGTCCTACGCTGATAGCAAGGATATGCGACAAAGGGGCGCTACCACCTCAACCGACTCAGAACCTGCAGATGATGAGGTATGAGCCTCACGAAGAGGATCTGAATGTGAATATAGTGCTCCGAAGTGGAATTGAAACAGGGGATGATAAGGGGAAACAACACGAAGATAGTGCATGGGTTCGCAAAGCTCGGACGAAAGAGGCTGAATTTGATTTGGAGTGCGCACGTGAAGCATTCATGGAAGCAAAGAAGAGCTTCGCTGAGGCATCCACCTCAAGAAGCAAGGATAAACCTGATCAGGAAATGGACCCTTCTATGCTTACGAACTTTCTAGAAACCTGAATGAAGCTGTTGCACAATAACAAGGTTGTGAAGGGATTATAGGAGCTTATAAATAGATGTGTCGGAAACACTCCCGGTGAACCACGCATGGTACAAAAGATTGGTAAACATAAAGAAAGGATAGGACGAGAGATGAGACTGACCGCGCAGATAGGATAATATGAAATGGATCAGGTTATCTTGGATCTGGGGTCATACGCGAACGTTCTACCAAAGCAGACTTGGGAGCGGATGGGAAGGCCCACGTTGCAGTGGTACCCTATTCAGTTAAGGATGGAAAATCAACAAAATATCATCCCCATGGGATGGTTGCAAGTGGTGACTGTAGATATTGAAGGCACGAGCATGTTAGCTGACTTTGAAGTAATAGAAATTGTGGATGACAACAACCCCTACCCTGCACTCATTAGAATTGATTGGGCTACTGACATGAATGGGGTAATCAACCTAAAGAAACGAAAGGTGATATTTGAGAAGAAATCGCTTCACGTAATAGTACCCCTAGATCCTACTAAAGGATTGCGCTATACCGAACCAGTCCGCGATTATGAGAGTGATGACGATTTGGACTGTATATATAAGATAACAGTGCGAGACCAAGATTGGGTGAATCCAATAGTGGATGGACAAATCACGTGGGATTGTGAGAGTTCCTGCACCTCAGACTCCGATGAAGAATTAGGGCATTGGCATAAACGATTACACGAAGTAAGCACACTGAGTTGTAACATGAGGACCTGCTCGCTGCATTGTGTGTCATCAGAGGTAAGAAATATGACCACTTATGATGGTCTGAATGATGTAGATATATTTTTGGATGCATTTGAGAGGGAGGTACCAGAGAAGCAGTGCTTCCAGGCTTTGGACTGGGCCCTGCACGCTATGCCCACAAGATGGTGGGGTATGCACAAGGGTAGCTTTGACGATTGGCACGAGTGTAGGAGGATGATGAGAACACGCTTTGGGAAGCTGAAGGTACGAATCACAGACAAGTATGACGGGAAGGACGATCTGCGTGCACACTTGGCCAAATGGGCTTAGGTTTATGGTGCAAAGCCCCAACCTGAATGGGTGCACTTATTCTGTCACACCTTAGATCTCATCCCGATGAACTGGTACTTAGAAACAAAGCTCTTCCATGGTACAGGTGAATGGGATATTCTGCACGAAGGATTCATAATGACATTCAAGTTTGAAGATGGGTTTGACTGTATCGACGAAGCGCTACAAGAAGTGAAAGCAAAAATCTTTAGGATACTGCAAGATCCTTTGGATTTGATTCAACCTGATTGGACTACTTAGCTAAGCCATGCGCTGGAACACTATAATGTGACCATTGAAGAAGAAGATGAGGATTCACGAAAGATTAACATCCCTGAAACAAAGGGTCACCGCAAGGTTGAGGGACCACAAATTAAGAATCTTGATATAACCGCGCCACTGAAAACGAAACAGGTAAATATTGGTACAGAGGTAGAGCCCAAATTCGCGAAGATTAGAGATTACTAGGATGACACGACGATGGATAAGGTTGCTGAATTGCTTCGTGAATACCAGGATTTGTTCCCTACCAAGTTTACGGAGCTAAAAGGGATAATAGGAGACCTGGGTGTTATGAAGATCATGTTAAAACCTGACGCGAAGCCGGTTAAGCAAAGACCTTACCACCTCAATTTGAAGTATAAGGAGAAGGTCCGCTTAGATCTAGACAAGATGCTCACGACAGGTATCATTGAGCCCGTAGAAGAATCTGATTGGGTAAGCCCAATGGTGGTACAGGAAAAGAAGTTGAAGGATGAAATAAGAATATGCGTAGATATCAGGAAGTTGAATGATGCTTGCGTACGTGATCCTTTCTTGACTCCGTTCACTGATGAGGTATTGGACAATGTAGGTGGCCCGGAAGTGTATTCCTTCACTGATGGGTTCTCTGGGTACCATCGGATCAAAATCACACTGGAGGATAGAAGCAAGATGACCTTCGTGTCTGAGTGGGGATGTTTTCAATACACTGTAATGCCTTTCGGATTGAAGAATGCGCTTGCGATTTTTTCGCACGTAGTCATTGTTGCATTCAAATAATTTATTCATAAGTTTTTGGAAGTGTAATTTGATGACTGACTGTGTTTGGGCTGGCGGAACGCCATGTCGCAAGTTTGCGCCTGATGCTAGATACTTGTCAAAGGTACCAGATCACGCTCAATCTGAAGAAGTGCCTGTTTTGTGTTCCTTTTGGGACTCTGTTGGGTCTTGTGGTTTGTAGATAGGGACTGATCTTAGATCCCACAAAGATCGTGGTGATACTTAACTTGGAAGCGCCGAGGAGTGTGAAACAACTGCGCACAACCTTAGGACATAGTGGGTATTACAGGAAGTTTATTAAGGGCTATGCCTAGATCACCGCGCCTATGGAAAGTTGTTGAAAAAGGATGTCACGTTCTGTTAGAACGAGGACTATAAGAAAAGCTTGGATGTATTGAAAGAAAAGATGGTCACCGCGCCATTTTAGTCTTCCCAGATTGTAAGGAGTTTCATGTACATGTTGATGCGTCATGTATTTCGCTGGGAGTAGTGCTGACACAGGCTGGTAGAGGAGAATTGGACCATCCGATAGCGTTCACAAGCAGAAGGTTATCCAAGGCTGAGAAGAACTATTTCACCACCGAGCGCGAAGGGTTAGCCATGGTATACGCGCTCTAGAAGTTTAGACACTATTTGCTGGGTGGACATTTCAAGATGTATACATATCATTTTGCGTTGAAACACCTGGTCAATAAGCTTGTGTTGGGGGGGAGAATCAGTGGATGGTTGTTATTTTTCCAAGAGTATGATTTTGAGGTTATTATGAAGCCTGGACAACTGAACGCAGGACTAGACCATCTATCGCACATCGAAACAGGGGAAGAGCCCACTAATTTGGAGGAGGGATTGCCTGACGCACAGCTATTTGCTGTGCGTGTTGCAGATGGTCATTTTGAAGATATCGTACACTTCCTAATGATAGGAACTGCCCCGGAAGGTTACACCGTCCAGCAGAAGGAGTTAGTGGTCCGCGCGAAAAACTTTTCTTTCATTGTTGAGCATCTGTAAAAAATGGGGTCTGATGAAATATTGCGACGATATGTACCAGGGTTTGAAAGGAGCAGTATCCTTGTGGATGCTCATGGGGGCACCGCGGGAGGTCAGTATGTGGGGAGAGCGATCGTGCAGAAGATTTTATGTGCAGGGTTGTGGTGGCCAACCCTCCATCAGGATTCCAAAGCTTATTGCAAGGCGTGTGATGTGTGTTAAAGGATAGGCAGGCCATCGTGTAGGGATGAACTGCCTCTAAACCACATATGACGTTACAACCCTTTGAAAAATGGGCGATAGATTTTGTGGGACCCATTCAGCCCCAAGGAAAGAAGACGGGAGCGCGGTACATTATCACTGCGACAGAGTATTTGACTCGATGGGCGGAGGCACAGCCTGTGAAGGATTGCACAGGCATGACCGCTACGAAGTTCCTCTTTGAGTATGTACTGACATGATTAGTGTGTCCAAATATTTTGATGAGTGATCGCGGTACACACTTTCTGAATGAGACGATCAATGCGCTGACGAAGGAATTTCAGTTATATCACCAGAAGAGGACACCTTATCACCCATAGGGTAACGAGACAGTGGAAGCATTTAATAAAGTGCTAGAGAACGCACTGACCAAGGTTTGCAATGCTCAACGAAGTGATTGGGACCTACGTATACCTGCAGTACTATGGGCCTATCGGATGACGTGCAAAAAATTGACTGGATAGACACCCTTTAGGCTTGTATATGGTGTTGAAGCAGTTATGCCCATGGAATATATTGTGCCTAGTCTGCGCATAGTGGCACTCATGGGTATGACAGATCGTGGAGCCCTGGAAGAGAGGCTCGCGCAACTGGCTAAGCTTGAGGAAGAAAGATTTCTAGTTGGATTTCACCAATAGGTCCAAAAGCAGCGCGAAAAAGCATGGCATGATCGACACATTAAGCTACACACCTTTAAGGTAAATGACCTGGTTTTGTTATATGACAACAAGTTTGATAAATTTCTAGGGAAATTAAGAATGTATTGGTTAGGGCCCTATGTCATTAAGGAGATTACCGACAGAGGAGCGGTTTAGCTGGTTAAACTGAATAGAGATCCCTTCCCAGGAAAGATGAATGGTGGCCGATTGAAGCCATACACCGGTGGTCCATACATGTGACTATATGAGGGTAGCACAGTCTTAGCACTCCAAGCAAGTGAAAGGAGGTGTGGGACTATAGACTACGCGATTGGGGAGCTGCGCGATTGGAGGATTGTACGAAGCAAGGAAGTGTCAGAGGGTTCACGAAGGGAGCTGCGCTACCCAGGATAAATCGCGAAGATCATCCAGAAAGTGACCGTTAAAGTCACTGCTCATGATTTGACAGTAGAAATGCATCCAAATGGAGTGGGCGGCCAACATTTAAGACTCAATTTATCGGTCAGATCCTTGAAAATCTGCCGCTAATCCGACATTAATGAACCGAATGTGGGGGGAAAGATCGGATTTGAATTCAAAATGCCCTATGAATTACAAGTGGCTTCCCAGCGAAAAACACTTGGCATTTTGAGAATTGAGTTGTTGAGCTCTCAGGCAGACATGAACCTTGAGAACTTTGAAGCTTTGATAGCCAGTTCAGTATTTGAGACATTGCCGAAGGTGACACAGGAGTTATTGCAAAACATTGTGTCAGCACCTGCAGAAGCTATGGACACCTAAGCAGTGACAACCGAGGATGATATGCCGGAAGTGGTTAGGGAGGCAGAAGAAGCTGCTCAAGAGGTTGTTGAAGTATTAGCGGAAGTCCCCAAATCACCACGGATGCCGAGACCAAAGCCGACCCCAACCAAGGAGAGCATGAAGGATAAAAAGGGCAAGCAACCTGCGATACCGGTGTGCGCATTGCAGAGAAGAAATCCATCGAAGGACAAACCCACCACACAGGAAAATGGCAAAGACATCAATTTGGAGCTGGAGGATGAAGAAATTGAAGACATCCTGATGGATGATGAGGGCTTCATAATAGATGTGGAGGAAGTTGAAGTCCAGGGCGCTGATCCTATCACTTGGTTGCTTAAGTACATCCCCTCGTGCAAGGGAAAGACTAAGGTGTCGAAATATATCGATGAGAGAAAGGTCCCCTTGCGAACCCCTTTGTTGCCGGAAGAGATTGTCTTCAAAGGACCGCGCTTGGGGTGGGTTCCTCTATTAAAGCTCAAAGACTGGGACTTAGCTGACCATGAGAAGTTCCTGCACCTGGCGACCGAGCAGCTAATGTGCCGCATTATTGATACAACCACTAGGATGACCGCATTAGAGCCGTGGAAGTGGCTCAGGGGAGTAGACAAGGTAGGTCTGCTCAACCTGTTATGGGTGCCGCACTACAACCACACCCCGATTACAGTATTGGTCATCAAGCAGCTGCTATGCTTGGTGCATGATGGGTGTCTGTGGCTAGAGGAGCCAATACCCATCACTGACATATTGATCCATAGGATCACACAGTTTCCCTACACAGGAGAGAATCCAACCATGATGTTTGGCGGAAAAGGTGGTGAGCAGGCCCTCGTGGAGGCCATGAAGGAGAAATTTAAGCTTGTGAAGAAGCCGCACGGGTATGCCATATCAAGTATCAATGACCCTGCCATAAAGGTGGCCACGCAGATTTTTGCAGGGAAGGTGATGAGGAAGTGTCACCTTGATGAGGTGTTGACACCTGTCGTCGCTCTATCAGCCCAATGTGCCGAAAGAGTCCAGGTCAATTGGGCGCACTATCTCTGCGGTGAGTTCCTTTCAAACTTCCGTGAGGCATAGGAGCTCAACAATACTTTCCACTATGCGTGGCTCTTGCTGTCGATTGTGCTGGTAGCATGGGAGCTGCCAGAAGACAGTCAATTCTCATCGGTCGTGCCAGACCTACCAAAGGCAGCGAAGTACGCTTCACTGTGGGCGACCAATGATGCGCAACACATCAAAGACAACAAGATCTTCTAGATCTTGATGGAGATGAACATTCGCATGGATATCAATCGCAAACCGCAGTTGTTGCCTACTGTGTTTGCCAACCTCCAGGGCTATGCGAAGTTCAAGGTAGATTTTTACCATGTGTCCATCAGGGTGCGGAAGGGCCCTGCGCAGACATGGTATGAATTTCCTTAGTTGGAAACAACAGATGATGCCATTGATGTAGTACTTGATCGCTGGCTAGCAGAGTGGCGCACTACATTAGATGTTGTGGTGGGGGCGAGCAAGTCCGCTGCGCAGCGCAAGAAGGAGGAGGCCAAGCTCAAGATAGCGCAGCTAGCCGAGAAGAGGAATAAGGAGGCCATTGATAAGGCCCAGGAGGAGTGTGATGCCGCTCAATAGACGGAGAAGCAAACAGGTGGAACAAAGTGAGGCTCTGACAAAGGTGCGAGGTCGCCTTTGCCCGAGACAGAGGAAGAGACGGATGAGCAAACAGAGCAGCACGACGCAAACCCATAGGCAACGTCCGCCCACATCAAGCATCCAAGGGAACAAGAGAAAGGAGGGTCGAGGAAGAAATCCAAGGCCACTAAGACGTCGTTGGACCCAATCACCCTCATAGAGGGCGATTTGCATGACATTGGAGACACGGTGCAGGATGTCACCGCGGAGGCCCTACAACAGTTTGAGCAGCAACAACAACTAATATTGGGGGCCATCCAGATAGGTCTGCAGGAGCTGCAGACCCACACATCACAGGCTGGCACGGTGTCCACCAGCCTTGCTATCGGCACTTCAGAAGCTGCCAAGATGCTACGCGCAAAGGTCTCCAGTACGATAGTGCTACTAGATGGAGCACTGACCACAGAGAATGAAGCTGACAGGCCCACTGTCAGCGCCCTCAAGGGAGTAGGGTTGAACTTGGCAGCACTCCCTGGCGAGGCGCTCCACCTATTGCAGGATGGAGTGATCGCGGAGCTGAGGGCCCGTGAACACCGTGCTCTATAGGTGATTAGCGAGTAGAGGATTAATAACAAACAGATGGCCCTACAGAGAGACTCTGCCATCGCTGACGTGATCGAGGTGACTGTGCAAAACAAGCGTATGATTCAAGTCGTAGAGGAGGCATGCCGAATGGTCCCAGAGTTGGCCATTCCCGAGGAATAACAGGTCGAAGTGCGCGTCTGCAAGCTAGCTACAGGGATGCACAACGCTCGCACAAAGATGGTGAGGGTTCAGTTGGAGTTGAACCTGCAGATCACTGAATTACAGTTGAAGGCCCAGCCTTCAACTCCGCCAGAAGTAAAGGAGTAGCGTGCAACCGGTGTCATAGAGGCAATAACGGCAGTTGACACTGCAGTAGCAGATTGCAAATAACTTTTTGAGTAGTCGTTCTAGGTCCCGACGAGCTTGCAAGAGGACCCTAATGTACAACGACTGGAGATAGAAGCATGAGAACTGCAGCAGTGCTATGACGAGGTCAAAGGCACATCGCGAACTGTCGCACTCACACAGAGACTGGAAAAGCTGTAGGAGGCCAAGCAGCTGAAAGAGCAGGTAGATGCAGCGCAACACAAGGAGGCAATGTTGAAGGCACGACGGAAGCCCGGGTTGGATGAGGCTATGCGGTTACGACCTATATTGAAGGAAATCTTGTGACTTTGCAATCAACTCAGTAAAAGCTTCAGGTCGACAGTTCAGGAGCAGTGACTGAGAAGATGGTTGAAGAAGCGAAGCAGGCAGCTGCACAGTGCGCTGCCGAGGTTGCGGTCATACAGGTTGAGCTAGGAGGTCTTTGCACTAAGATGTCCGTGCCCGCATAGTGACTCAAGGGTGAGTCATGATGTTTGTGTTGGGGGCATGTTGGGAAAGAGATCCCCCAAGGATAGTTTTGGGGCTAAAAGCCCATGTTTTGGGTCAAATTTTGTAATAAAGTTGTAAAATATCTACATTTTGTGGTCGCGGAGCGCGGAGGTGGCATGAGTCATAAAGAGTTGTCTGCCCTTATTTTGTAAAGTGTAAATTCCACTGTAAAGATCTACCCATGGTCCGCGGACAATGGGATTGTATAAAAAGAGGTAAGTAAGCAAGCTCTAAGTAGTAAGAAGTGATAAGTTTTTGGTAGTGAAAGACAAGGCTTAGAGTCTTCGTAGAGAAGTCTAAGTTTTAGGTCTTAGCATAGGTAGAGGCTCTGCAGCTGAGTGTATAGAGGCCTAGGGTAGAAGTCCGCAACTGAGTGCGTGGATCCCTACAGTTGTGTGCGCAGGGCGGATAGAGTCTGTAATAATATGAAGATATCAATAAAGAGAAGTATTCCACAATGTTTGTGCATTTATTCCCTATTAATGCATCTTTTTATATTGTGTATGGGTTTCATTTAGAATGCTTATGTGATGCACGAATGTATGTAGTTATGTTGGTTAATTGAACGCAATTAAGAATATCCGATTATGCGGCGCTAACTGTGCTAGTTTAGTAAGATAAGTAAAACACTTAAGATAACTTGGGAACCTGTACAATACATTGTCATAGCAGCGCGAAAGTACCTGGACCATAGTTTAGGGCTGCGTGAAGGTGAATTGTACACCTTCGCGGAGGTACTGAAGGTCGGAATAAAGGGATAGACTAACAGAGCCCTAGAGTGTAGCGACCTCCGCGAAAGTAGAAACAGAGGGTATAAACCGACATCATGACCATCTCAGGGTGCAGAAACTTGGTTCCAGCATCCCCCCATATTGCTTTGGGTGAGACTTCAATCCGCGCTCCACAGGTTGATGCCAAAAGGGCCAGTAGTGTAGGGATTTGTTTGGCTAACTAACATTGAACCTGGGTTAGGCCCCATGTAGCCAACACCTGGACTGTTAGGTTCATTAACTTACGAATTGTGAGTTATAGCAAGTCAAGGCCAGTGGGACCACTATAGCCTAGGGTTAGCAACATGGTAAGATACAAATGTTATTTTAATGACCTTCCTTATCTATTTGATTACATTGTGTGATGAACTAGATAGGAGTGCATAGCTTAGCTAAGGTAGATACTTTTATGGAGCATCTATATCATGTCTTATTGTTTAAATTTTATTGATACATATAAATCGTACACTATGATTTCAATTATGGTTTAGTTAGCTGTTATGTCAAATAGGGTCATTGAGTATAGTGTTGTATGAGGTTTCATGATATGATGGTATGAGGATAATGATGCACATGTGGTTCTTATTTATTTATTTTTGATATGATAATGATGTTGTATGCTCATGATGGATACGATATGAATAATGTGGCATAGGGATTACGATGTTCTGATATGAGGTTACATTGACATGTGCTTCGTTTATTATGCGATGTCATGATATGTCTTTGATGTTGGTCTGTTTATGTTGTAATTTATGAGGGTAATTTATGTGGTAATCGCGTATTGATTTTATGATATGCAAGAGTATGCAATACTTTACTATTCAAAATGTGATGATTAACAATGATGTTTTGTTATCACAATGAAATGCAAGAGTCGGCATGTGGATTTTTCTATGATACTATGGTTATTGCTAATGCATTGGATGTATGTTGAGATGTGGTGATGGATAGGAAATCCACAAATGGGCTGAGAGGGCCGGTTTATTTGATGATCTCGTAGGAGCCCATACCTGCGAGGGAAAATATGTAACACCATATGGGCTGGGGACATACTCAATCAACACTACATAAGCCAGTGGTTCCTTTATCTTGTATAACTCTTGATGGATAGCTCTTGAGGGGCTATGGGAGCATCTTGAGGAGGTTAAGTGCCTGATATTGTAGGCTAGGTGCCTGGTATTAGATTGGGATGCCGAAGTCTGGTGGGGGTGTAAGGACTTCGATGCCTGGGGCTGTGCACCTTAGTAGTTGTGGAGGGAGTGGGCCAGCCTTGCGAGATGCTCGGAGTCATTAAGTATGGTATCGGATGCCTGCCTTGGGGCAGATGAGGTCTGAGTCAGGCACGAGCCTTGGGGCCAGCCTTGGACTAGGATACAAACCGATGAGGCTTATGCCTGATTCTGAAAGTGGGAAAAAGGACAGAGATTCCTTGAGATTTCTCGGGTGTTGTGAAAACTTTCGATGCCTACTGGTTATACTAGTTCAGCAGAGGGTGTAGGGAAAACATGAAGTAATAAATAACTAAATAAATAAAATGTTAAATGATTCAATTTAACTTCGAGATGAAGTTCCTTAAAGAGGGGGGTATGTAATGTCCCCTAATAAAAATAATAAATAATATAATATAATATTAAAAAATAAGCAAATAAATAATAAACAATAAAGAAAAGATAATAATAGTAAATAGATAATAAATAACGAAGAAATATAATAATAAAAAATAAATAAAATAGTAAAGTTATATATATATATATATATATATATATATATATATATATATATATATATATATAAGTGAAATTAAGAGAAAATTTAACTTAAATAAAAATTAAAATAAAAAAATAAACTTAAAATAAAAGTTGCATGTTGACACATGGAATGTGTGCATGTGGTTCCCTTTCCAATGTTTGGTCTATTTAATAGACGATAAGGAAGATGAGAGATCATTCCATCATCCATTCTCTTGGGATTTCCAATGTTTGGTCTATTTCATAAACAATAAGGAAGATGAGAAATCATTCCATCATCCATTCTCTTGGGAGAAAAGTGTTGTGAGACAAAGATTCCCTGGCAGTAGTACGTTGATTGAGGGCTTGGGGGTGCCCAGTTGTAGAAATATTATATGCAATTGAGCCTATGGTTGGGTGGAGAGTCGTCCCCAAAACGTTGTTGCAGTTAGCAAGAATCAAACAACGTTCAACTCCGAAATTACAAGTAAGGAATACCATCGCTACAGGTAAGTTTCCTTTGCTCCTATTTCTCAAAAATTTTATGCCAATTAGTTGATTAGAGGTGCATTGATTATAAATCTCATAATTGATCTAATTAGTTGCATGTTTTAATTTCGAGGTTGTTACAGTATGTGTTCCAATCCACAGAGATTGAAATTTGTTGTGCTTGCCTTTCTCCTTGTGGGCTTTGTCCCACTTCAATACTAGGTCACCCACATCGAAATATTTGTTCCTTGCAGACTTCTTATCAAACCAACGCTTGATTTGGTTTTGGTGTATGGAAAATGTTTCTTTTGATTTGAGCCTTTCTTACTCAAGCTTATGAAGAGTATCTATCCGAATCTGAACAAGGAGACATGGTTTGCCTTGAGATTCCTGAGAAAGGTGCAAGGTCAGAAGGTATATGTTTAGCAGAAGGATAGCCTCTTTTCCTTGTACAAGGAAGTAGGGGTAGGTTTTTAGAGAGGGTTTGGGAGTGACACGATCAACCCATAATGAATTCACCAAAGCATTATGCCAGTTATTTTTCTCAGAGAAAGCGACGTTTTTTATAATGTAGATTAAGTTCTTGTTTGTGGACTCAGCCAAACCATTTCCTTGAGGGTAAAAGTTTGATAAATGCTTTAAAACGATACCATTTTATAATGCAAACTCATAAATATTTAACGAGGAAAAGCAAGTCGCATTATAAAAACAAACTATGTAGGAATGTTGAACCTGATTATGATGTTATGTTAATAAATTGGATGAATTCCCGATCATTAAACCGTATTAATGGAACTGCTTTGGTCCACCGAGTAAAATATTAATCAGTTACGGTAAGAATGTATCAATTTTTCTTCGATGAATGGGGAAAGATTTCGCCAATATGGTTCCTCAACTGCTATGGGTAGAAATAGGGTGTCTAACTTCTGATCACGACCAACACATCTGTAACAACCCCTGGTTGATTTTCTATGTAAATAAAATAAGACCAAGGTCATGGGACACATATTCCATGTTGAATGTTGGGAAAAAAATAGTGATGGGTATCATTTGTGATTAATAAATGGCTATGGAAATTGGCAAAGGAAAAGATACATTAATTGACATTTTATTTATAAAATAAAGGAAAATAGGAGGAAAGGAAGGTGAAGAGACACATATTTTCATGAGAGAGAAAGCGAAGGAAAAATGAAGGAAAATGAAGAAAATAGAGGCCTCAATGATAAAAAGGCTTCTCAGGACCAATTAAGAACCTTTTGTCCGTTCAGTTTTGGACCTTTCTTTTCATTCTCTCATTATCTCATACTCTTGCACGCGTAGAATATTCTTGGAGCATTCTTGAAGCACTTTGGCATACATTGGATTCGGAGAAAGAAGACAAAGGAAAGTAGGAAAGCATAAGGGAACAATTGGATCAACAACGACAACTAGATTGATTTGCAGGTAATAGGTTGCATGTGTGATTTCCTTGTTGATTTCTAGATGCATGGTATAAGCATGTGATTGTTTGGTTGTGTGTTGTCATTGGCATGGATATTTTCCTAGATTGATAGTGGTTTCAATCTTGCCTTGCCATTTCCTGGATAGCCATGGTGTTGTTGGTTTTTCCAATTGATTGTTTTTATGATTGGTGTTCATGTTCCTTATGGTTGTGGGTTGGAACAAATGCTCTAGAACCCCTGAAATAACTTGGGTTGAGTTACTAGTCTTTGAGCCTAGGTTGGGAAAAACGCTCTGGAGCCCTTGGTGGGTTGAATTTGTAGTCCTTGGAGCTGGGGTTGGACAAACACTTTAGAACCCTAGAAGTTTGTGGGTTGAGTTACTAGTTCCTGGACCCCTGGACAACTTGGGCAGAGATCGATCTAGTTGGTGTTAGTAATGTCCGACTGTGGAGGTGGTTTGGGCCCTGGAAACTGGTTTTGTCCTTGTTTATTCCATGAGATACCACATTCATGCTTGGAATATGGCACGGGGGGTGATTGGTTGAAAGAGAGATTTGGTTCATCCCTATCTATGATAGGGTGGTACATGGAAGTCCCTAACTTGCTTGGAATTTTCATATGTTAATATGAGATATTTTCCTATTGTGATCTTTGAGCATTTATTTTTTTTCTCTTATTTTTCACTTTGTTTTTTTTGTTTTTTCTTCTTCTACTCTATCCTCCTTGAAAAACAAAATCACTTTCAAATATAAAAATACTTCCAATGGAGCCATGTGCACATCAAGATGATAGACAAAATGATGTGGAGGCTTGAAATGTATTCGTTGACATGTACGTGGATTTCAAAGACCAAACGATTTGACTTTGAAAGAATCAAGCATAGTTGAGGAAGAGAGTGATGCTGCAACTTACTAACTCTCTCGAACCATATTTCAATATAGTTGTGATGTCCTTGGTCCTTTTGCTGATCTGGATCATTCTTCATGTGTCTTCTTCTACCATGACCTTCAAATATTCCTCTTTTTACTAATTGTTCTCTTGAATACATGGAAGATTTGATGGTAACCATGAGGGAGTTCTCTCAATCTCTGATTTTTATGTTTGCTCTTCATCAATCGCAGCCCATGGTTCTGTAGTCTTCTTATTTGAATCTTCTTCTTCTGGATGTGGTCCTTCAATGATATCAAGATAATCTCTTTTTTGCAATACTCTTCCTGAGCTATGGTGAATACCATTGAGCTCAAGAGGAGATGTTTGGAAGTTTTATACCTCAGCATTGTAAGTGGGCTAAGCTACTTCAATGTGTGGGTTTGGAAATGGTGGTACAGGTAGTTGAGTTGGAGTGTATATTTGAGATGGATGTGGATGGGGTTGTGGTTGTGGTGGAGGTGAATGGTAAAGATAACATGGAGTTTGGTATGGAGGATATTCAAGAAAATAATGAGGATATTGTGGATGGCTCCCATAAGTTCCTTTCCAACCTTGTTGCCAAGATTGGTTTTGGGGTTGAGATGGCCAATGTTGCCAAGGAAAGGGTGTGTTCCAATTACTTTGAGGTGGATGTGCATAAGCTTGAAATTGTGAATTAATGTCTTGCATCATATCAGGCTGAATAGGCTGCCATGGTCCTCTTGGAGCTACATAACATAGCTACATTGGTGATTGATTTGCTCCATTGTCCTCTTGGTGAAATTCATTCAACCTTGGTAGTGATGGACAATGTTTAACATCATGTGATTCTGCAACACAAATATCAACATTTTCTTTTCCCTTATCTTGCATTCTTAACATTTCTACTTGTTTTGTTAGATTGCTAAGAATTTATGTTTTAAAATCATCAAACAAATTTCCAAGTTTAGCTTGACTTACTGATCTTGATGCTGATTCACCTACTCTTGCTTTTCCTCTTGATATGTGTTTGCATGTTTCACAAATTTCCTCAAATGATAATTGATAAACATCACCTCTACTTATGAGATTAAGGAGATCAATCCATTCATCCCTAATTGTTCTAAGTAAGATGGTTTTTAGTGTGTCAGATCCTAAATGATGTAGCTTTGCCCTCTTAACATTGTACATGAACCTCTCTATTAGATCCTCAAGTGAAAATTCAATAGGGTAATTTTTGTTATGAACTAGAATGTTTTTGTGATCTAATGCAAGTGGAATCAATTCTATTGAAGCTCGTTAGCATGCTCTAAAAGATAGCAGAAATTTACTGTTCTTTGTTAAAAAGGAGGTCCAACAATCTAGATTTGGGAATAATAAGACTAATCCAAGCAGCTCAATGATTACTATGTACTTCCAAAGATTTTCCAAGGATGAAATAATGCTTTTGATCCTAACAAATAACTTACATCAGCCATTTTACTCAATCCTACAACAAGAAATCACTAATACTAAATGCAGAAATAGAAATAAATAAAAACTAGAGATGCATGTGAATAAGCAATGAAAAGAAGGAAAGATAATGATACAAAAGGGCTCTGAGGTTCCTGGGATGGCCAAGACCAAGGAAAATCAGAGACTTATGGAGGAGAACAAGATTTAGAAGCTGAACATGACGCCAATCTTCATTATTTTCATCAATAGAATTACATCCCTACAAGAAAATACAATGGAGCTGCAAAAATACAAGCTCTCTCCACAATAATAATAATGAAAATCCTATATCTAAAGGCAAATTCGACTTGGTACTTATACAAAATGATTAAAAATAATTCCCCATGAATGGAGGAAGCTTTCCCCACCGAAATCCCTTGATTAGTGGATCTGCTCCCTTGATTAGTGGAACACATTCCTAGATTTTCTCAATCATTGGAGTTCCACAATTTGTGCCATAATTCCATAATATCTTGTTGACTTATTATTTATTATTGATCCTCCAGTAGTAGGGAACAAGTCCCTAAATTATCTCCTCCTCCAACTCTTCATAATCTGCCCAATATTCTCATAATATTCCACAAAAAATAAATAATATTAGGCACAAATATTCAATTATTCATAAACCTTCATAATGAATATATTAAAGTTAAAAATAAATTATCTAATGCAAAAAAAGAGGTTTAATGTGCTGAAGGATGGTCATGGGCCTTAATTTATGTTTTAAATTATAGGCATGGGGCTTAATTTATGTCTAATTTAAAGGCCCATCACCATGGTTGACCATGAATGATCATAGTTATTGACCATGGATAACCATGATTAACCATGGATGACCATGGTAGATTTTCATGTTGAGACAATCTTTGTCACAATGCGACGTTGGACAATGGTTAACTGTTGTTTTTCATGATTGACCATGGTTGACTATGGTTGACCATGGTTGTTCATGATTGACCATAGTTGACCATGGTTGAGACAATATTTATCACAATATGACGTTGGACCATGGTTGACCATGGTTGATGTCCATATTGAGACAATCTTTGTCATAATGTGACAGTGGACCATGATTGATTTTCATATTGAGGCAATCTTTGTCACAATGCAACATTGGGCCATGGTTGACCATGGTTGATGTCCATATTGAGACAATCTTTGTCATAATGTGATAGTGGACCATGATTGACCATGATTGGTGTCCATATTGAGACAATCTTTGTTAGAATATGACGTTCGACCATGGTTGTCAAAATGTGACGTCAGACCATGTGACAATCTTTATCACAATGTGACCATGATTATTGACCATGGTTGACCATAATTTACCATGGTTGTCAAAATGTGACGACATACCATGAGATAATCTTTGTCACAATGCGACCATGATTATTGAGCATGGTTGACCATGATTGATTTTCATATAGAGAAAGTATCTCTCACAATACGACATTGCACCTTGGTTGATATTCATATTGAGACAATATTTGTCACAATGTGGCATTGGACCATGGTAGACCATAATTGACCATGGTCAACCATGTTTGACCAATGTGGACCATGATTAACCATGGTTGACCATGATTGACCTTGGTTGGCCATGGTTGACCATCATTGCTTTCCATATTGAGAAAATCTTTGTCACAAACCCATATTGGCATTATTATAAACCTAAGGGATTAATAAACCCAATGAATTTATATTATAAACCCAATGGATTATAAACCCAAGGGATTTATATTAAACCCTAGGAATAATATTATAAACCCTATGAATAATATTATACCCTAAGAATATGAACCCTTAGATTAATAAACCCAAGGGATTAATACTAAAATCCTAAGGGAATAATATTAAATCAAAGGGATTAATATTGTAAACCCAAGCTATATAAAACCTAAGATAAATATTAAAAACCTTAAAACAAACATGGTTGACCACGATTGACCATGGTTGATTTTCATATTGAGATAATCTTTGTCACAATGCGACATTGGACCATGGTTGACCATGATTGATTTTCATTTTGAGAGAATATTTATCACAATGAGACATTGGACCCTGCTTGACCATGGTTGTCTATGATTGACGATGGTTGACCATGGTTGATTTTCATATTGAGACAATCTTTGTCACAATGTAACATTGGACCAAGGTTGACCATGGTTGTCACAATGTGACGTTGGATCAAGGTTGACCATGGTTGTAACAATGTGACGTTGGACCATGAGATAATATTTGACACAATGTGACCAAGGTTATTGATCATTGTTTATTTTCATAATGAGACAATCTTTGTCACAATGCAACGTTAGACCATGGTTAACCATGGTTCATATATGGTTGATGTTCATATTGAGACAATATTTATCACAATGTCACGTTGGACCATGGTTGACCATGACTGACCATGATTTACCATGGTTGATTTCTATATTGACCATGATAGACCATCGTTGACCATGATTGATTTTAAGATTGAGACAATCTTTGTCACAATGTGACGTTGGACCATGGCAGACCATGGTTTATTTTCATATTGAGAAAATCTTTGTCCCAATGTTATCTTGGACCATGGTTGACAATGGTTGATTTTCATATTGAGACAAGCTTTGTCGCAATGTGACATTGGACCGTGGTTGACCAAGATTATAAACCCAAGGGAATAATACTATAAACCCAAGGGAATTCAATATTAAACCCAAGGGAATTCAATATTAAACCCAAGGGATTAATATTATGAACCCATGGTTGACCATGGTTAACCATGGTTGACCATGATTAATATTATAAACCCTAGGGATTAATACTAAAATCCCAAGGGAATAATATTAAACCCAAGGGAATAATATAAACCCAAGGTATACCAACCCAAACATAAATATTAAAAACCCTTAAATAAACATGGTTCACCATGGTTTATTTTCATATTGAGGCAATCCATGTCACAATGCAATGTTGGAGCATGCTCGACCATGGTTGACCATGATTTATTTTCATATCAATACAATCGTTGTCACAATCACAAGTTGGACCATGGTTGACCCAAGGTAATAATAAACCTAGGTATTATTACTTAAAACCCAATGGATTATAAACCCAAGGGAATAATATAAATACAAGGCATATTAACCCTAACATAAATATTATAAACCCTAAAATAAACATGGTTGACTATGGTTGACCATGGTTGATTTTCATATTGAGACAATTTGTGTCACAATGCGACGTTGGAGCATGCTCGACCATGGTTGACCATGATTTATTTTCATATCAAGACAATTGTTGTCACAATCACACGTTTGACCATGGTTCATTTTCATATTGAGACAATCTTGGTCTCTATGTGACGTTGGACCATGGTTGTCACAATGTGATGTTGGACCATGGTTGACCGTGGTTGACCATGATTGATTTTCATATTGAGACAATCTTTCTCACAATGTGACGTTGGACCATGGTTGACCATGGTTGATTTTCATATTGAGACAATCTTTGTCACAATGTGGTGTTGGATCATGGTTGACGTTGGAACATGCTCGACCATGGTTGATCGTGGTTTACCATGATTGATTTTCATATTGAGACAATCTTTCTCACAATGTGACGTTGGACCATGGTTGACCATGGTTGATTTTCATATTGATACAATCTTTGTCACAATGTGGTGTTGGATCAAGGTTTTCATATCAAGGCAATCGTTGTCATAATCACATGTTGGACCATGGTTGACCGAAGGGAATAATCAATTGTAGGGATCAATACTAAAAACCTAAGGGATTATAAACCAGAGATGGCCATGGTTGACCATGATTAATATTATAAACGCAAGGGAATAATAAACCCAAGGGATTAATACTAAAAACCCAAGGGATCATAAACCCAAGGGAATAATATTAAACCCAAGGGAATAATATTAAAACCAAGGTATAAAAACCCCAATATAAATATTATAAACCATAAAATAAACATGGTTGACCATGGTTGATTTTCATATTGAGACAACCTTTGTCACAATGTGACGTCAAACCATGGTTGACCATGATTTACCATGGTACATCATGATTGATTTTATAAAACATGGTTGACCATGTTTGATCAAGATTGATATTATAAACCCCAGGGAATAATAAACCCTAGGGATTAATAGTAAAAACCCAAGAGAATAATATTAAACTCAAGGGAATAATATAAACCCAAGGTATATCAACCCTAAAATAAATATTATAAACCCTAAAATAAACATGGCTGACCATGGTTGATTTTCATATTGAGACAATCTATGTCACAATGAGACGTTGGAGCATGCTTAACCATGGTTAACCATGATTGATTTTCATATCAAGAAAATCGTTGTCACAGTCACAAGTTGGACCATGGTTGATCCAAGGGGAATGATAAACCCTAGGGATTAATGCTAAAAACCCAAGGGTTTATAAACCCAAGGGAAAAAATTAAACCCAAGGGAATAATATAAACCCATGGTATGTAAACCCTAACATAAATATTATAAACCCTAAAATAAACATGTTTGACCATGGTTGACCATAGTTGATTTTTATATTGAGACAATTTGTGTCACAATGTGACATTGGAGCATGGTCAACCATGGTTGACCATGGTTCATTTTCATATTGAGATAATCTTTGTCTCTATGCAACATTGGACCATAGCTGACCATGGTTGTCACATTGTGATGTTGGACTATGGTTATTGACCATGGTTGACCATGATTGACCATAGTTGACCATTATTGACCATGGCTGACCATGATGGATTTTCATATTGAGACAATCTTTCTCACAATGTGACGTTAGATTATGGTTGATTTTCATATTGAGACAATCTTTGTCACAATGTGGCGTTGGACCATGGTTGACCATAATTGGCCATGGTCGACCATGTTTGACCAATGTTGACCATGATTGACAATGATTGAGCATGGTTGATTTTCATATTGAGATAATCTTAGTCACAATGTGACGTAGGACCATGGATGACCACGATTATAAACCCGAGGGATTTATATTAAGCCCTAGGTTTAATATTATAAACCCTATGAATAATATTATACCCTAGGAATATGAACCCTTAGATTGATAAACCCAACGGATTGATATTATAAATCCAAAAGTATAATAAACCAAAGGGATTAATTCTAAAACACCAACAGATTATAAACCCAAAAAAATAATATTAAACCTAAAAAATAATATTATAAACCTAAACTATGTAAACCCTAAAATAAATATTATAAAACCTAACACTAACCCTGATTGAACATTTATAGTTAAATTAGTATACCAATATATTATTTAATATTTCAATTTACTATAATATATTAATTTAAATATTATATATAACATTTAATTATTAATTATTAAAATTCAATTATAATAATTGTAAAACGATTTATTATATATAAATAATTGGTTATATATATTCACTTATATCATGTTTTAGATATCATATTATTATAATTGTAGATTCTATATATCATATTATTATAAGTAGATATTTTAGATATCTACTTATTATTTAATAATTATATTATATATAGCATTATGAAATTTGTGATCTTCATAAATTCACGTCGTGTATAAATAGTATTGCAATATTAAGGTTATTTATTCCTTTAAGAAGAAAATACGTAAAATAAATTTAAATCAAATACATAGTATATATTAAACTCACAAAATTTTCAATAACTTTGACCAATATTATACATATTAAGAGTGTTTATCAACCATGCCAATAATGAAATTAATAACACCTCTAATATCGCATGTATTATTCATTTGTCATTCAAATTACTTCGTTGCTTTTAAAAAAATTATAATTTAATATTTATTTATTATATATTATAAATTTATTTTAATATTAAAATTTTAATTAGATATTGTTATCAAATTTAATTACTAGTATACTTAAATGAATAAACAGTTTACTTGTTTTATAGTTATTAAACCATTTATAAATATAAACTAAATTATACAAACATTTTTGGCATGATGTGATTTATAGATTTGCAAGATTGAAGGTCAATAAACACTTTAATGATGTTTAACAAAGGGTAACCGATTTTTGTTTTAATGAAATTGATGAACATCCCTTAGGAGTAGAAAATATCGAACATCATCTTTATTATCTTTACGGCGGCAGGTATAACGTATTCATAAATGTTTTCAATTATCAATTATTTTTAGTTGACAAAAAATTAAATCAAAACTTTATAAAGTAAATATGAGAGAAAATAAATAATTTTTTTTTGATTGGTGCATAGAATTGGAGCCTTATTAGATAATTATTATTTCATCAGGGGCTCTTGTCACGAGCTTGCTACTTGTTGCGTCTCTTCGTTCGGCTCTGATAACCAACTCCTTGTGAACCAGTGGTGAACCTACTCAGAACTTTCACGCTCTTACGGCCTCAACAACGACTTCCTCGCCCAACAATGGCCTTGGTGTCCCTTCGTTCCTTTGGCAAACTTCTTGTGAACTTCGGATGAAAGCACAGAGACAACTACTACCACAGTAGACAATGCTCAAGCGCAGACAAAGTGTTCAGATGCAGAATGGTGCACTCATTTTATTTCAGAATGGATTAACTGATTACAAAGAGATTCTTTACAGAGATAGACTATCTTCGCATTTATCGGACTTTATGTCGTTCTCAAGGAACAAACGTTACCGAAGGCTACCTGGAAATAGATAGGCTCTGCCTCAGAATATGACACAACTCATTTACAGACTGGACGACTCTCTAAATGATTCGGCCACTTTAGGTTCTCACCAATGTCGAGCACACTGATGCGCAGGTTCCCAAATCACCTAAGGACTTGAGTTCTTCTCGTGTTGCAAGCAGATCAGACAGAATGTCTGCAGATGCAGAGCAGGAGAGGCACTCGACTCAAAACACACAAAGACTCTAACTGACTCAAAATGCGAATGCCTTGGTCATGAGCCTTACCCTCCTTTTATAGGAAATGAGGGGGGACAAACATTACTGTAGGTCATCCGTGAACTGTCCTAAAAATGGATGGTGGAATCATTTCTTTTCGGATAGTGCTAAGGCAACGTCCACACAAAGATTCCAGTCCAATGGATGGAATGATTGCTTTCGGGTAATGCCAGAGCATCATCTGAATATAGATTCTCATCCGAAAAGTAAATCTTACGGAAAATAAATTTGACAGAACATAGTGGATACTTTTATCAAAGCCCACGAGAAAAGATAGACCCGACAAGACAAAGTGGATGCTTTTCGTAAAAGCCCACGGGAAAATAATGCATGAATTATTTACATAGTGGAGGCTTTAGTACAGCAAAGCCCACGAGAAATCTAGTCACAATTAAGCCCTTGTGACTGGTACTTGTGTTTACAATATGGATACTTTTAATGGAAAGCCCATGAGAACCATCAAAATACTGTTAAATCAAGGAATCTACCTCTTTTATACAACATTTCGTCCCAGGCTTTTGTATAAATCCTGCGGACAATCATCAGTTTCCCTAGTACAATCTGGTATTGGACTTTAGTTAATACAAGCCACTCCATATGTTCTCTCATATACTCTTGCAGGGAATTATTATAGGGAGATGACCTGTAGGTCGTCCATTCTTTTTCTGTCATTTCTTTGACAGTACTATAAATGGGATGATTACATTCGGCATTTTGTTGATTACATATATTACAATGGGTCTGACAATACTTCTCATGCCATATTGGGTCCATTGCGGTCCTACTTACACCATAATCAGTCCACCAGTCTCTAAACCATTTACACTGTTGATATCCTTGATAATGGCCAGTGGTACTGAATTTTAATTTGGTGTAGTGGGTTCCTACCTTATCATCAATGTTCAGGAAGTCCCACCAGAGCTGCTTGTAGCCTGCGAAATTGTACACTGTATCTGGAAAAATGATCTTGGGATCATTTCTTGGCCATCTAGCAGCAGGTTGTGTTCTGACATGTCCCCGCTCGTTCCAAAGGTCTCTTGTCCTGTATATGCAGACATACCTTTCATGAATTCCTGTGCTAGGTCCACCATGGTACCAAATAGTGGCAATGTCATGAAAATTTTGCTCTAATGCCCATTGTGCAATGTCAGCATCTCGTCTTGCTTTGTCATATATAATATCATGGATCCATTTGCCTCCTTTAGGGTACACTTTTCTTTCTGGGACAAAGTGTTGAATATCTATATGAGGCTGCAAATTGGCGTCCAAGACTTTTGTGTTTCTCAGCTGCCAAGTGAGTCTCAAGTTTCTCTTGTAGGTCTCCCAGTCTTGGTCGTGTGGGATAGTCCTTAAGACTTCTTGTTTCTGGTGCTGGTCCCACTCAGTGATGATCATCATGACATGATCTCTTGGTTCAATGTATTCTCTGCTTAAAAAGTCAAGGAGATTATTGTCTTTACCTTTGATATGCTCTACCTGAAAATCAAAGTTTGCAAATAAAGCTTGCCATCTGGAAAACTTGGCTTTCCATCCTTCTTGATATCTTTTGTTAACACCTTCTGCAGAGCAGATGCATCAGTCCTTAATAAAAAAGGTTTATTAATGAGATAAACTTCAAACGTACTGATGCAGTTCCATGCTGCCTTGACCTCTTTCTCTATTGTGGAGTAATTTAATTCCGCTGGGTTCCATACTCCAGAAGCAAACGGAACAACTTGTTCATCTTTTTTAACTTTTTGCTTCAAAACTCCACCCTCTCCAATATTACTTGCATCTGATTCAACAATTTTGTAAGCAAAATCATCAGCAGCATACAAGATAGGCAATGATTTTACTTTTGCTTTGATGTTCTGGACTGCTCTTGTATGGACTTCTGTCCATTCTGGAGGATTATTCTTTAGCCTTTTGTTCAGTATCCTTCTGTCACTGGCACAGTCCTAGTAAAAATTGCTGACATAGTTGAGGCAGCCTAAGAACCTTTGCAGTTGGTTCTTATCTGTTATGACATCTGGAAACTTGTCTGCAAACTCTAAAGCATGTTTCTGCAGAGATATCTGCCCATTGCAGATTGTATGACCCAAAAATTTGATAGTGGTCTGAAAGACCTCTATCTTCTTCTTGCTAAGCACCAAGCCATTGTGCTTAACTAAATTCTTAAATATATTTACATGTTTAAAATGTTCCTGAATATTCTTGGAAAATATTAATACATCATCAATATATACAATCGGCCAGTCAAAGTATGGCTTGAAAATATTGTCCATCACCTTTTGAAATTTTGATGGTGCGTTCTTGAGCCCAAAAGGCATGACATTCCATTCATAATGTCCTGCTGGTATACTGAAGGCAGTTTTGAATTTATCTTTTTCAGCAATGGCTACTTGCCAAAATCCTGCTTTCAGGTCGAACTTTGAGAAGATCTTAGCTCCAACTATCCTTCTGATTAAATCTCCTTTATGTGGTATTGGATAGGTGTCATCAACTAAGACTAAATTTAGGGGCTCGTAATTGATGACTAACCTTGGGATGCCCCTGATTTGTTCAGCTCTTTTGTTCACATAGAACCCATAATAGTTCCAAGGACTATCAGATTCTCTGAACAATCTTCTGCTGAGGAGCTGCTGAATTTATTTCTGACATAGATTTCTGTATTCTTGGCTCATTAGGATAGCTCTGCTCTCACAAGGCTTACCAGCATATCCTTCCTTGTAAGGGAGTCCCACTGTGTGCTGCTTCCTATGCCAAAAGGCATTAGGTTCCTCCGAGCAGCATTCTTATTCTAATTGTTTCTTCAATTCTCCAATTCTGGTCTTGACCTGGGGCAATTTATGTTGTTCTTCTACTCTTAGAGTTGATTTCATATCTTTTAGATCTATTAGTCTGGCTTCATCTCTATCCAGATCTTGCACAGTGTGTACCATTGTAGAAATTCTGGGATTGGAGATATATGGAAGTTCAATTTTCTTTCTTGTCCCTTTGGAAGTGGGGACAGAAATAAAATATCCAGCTTTGCCTCCTTTGAGTTTGAGTGACCCATGAGGTTCTACTGCTGCAAGAAAGACATGACCAAGTATGCAATCTACTAGAATGTCAGCTACTGCAAATTTCAAACAAATACAGTGGCTATCAAAACAAATAGGTGCTTTGGGTACTTCATATCTGAGCTTTTTATTACCCAAACCTACCACTTCTCTTTCTGCGGTCACCCAATATTTTGTTGGAATATTTTTCATATTTAGAATGTTAAGATCTGCTCCTGAGTCAATGAGGGCAATCATTTCAAACATTTGCCCTTTTATGCAGATATTTATCAGAACATGGCGCTGATGATATGAGATAGTTAATAGTCTCATATCTCTGAATCCAAAATTTGGATCTTTCATACCTTCAGCAATTTGAACTTCTTGGTTACTACCATATGAAACAGTATTCCATGGTTGATCATCATCTTCTTCTTTTGCAAAATGTTTTTCTTTTCTCATTTCTGCAACTTGAGTTTTTATTGCAGAAATTTCTGTCTTGAGATTATGAATCTCTCGAATGACTTCTCCTAGAGTAAGTGATCTTACTCTATTAGGTTTATGCTGATGCCTCTGAAATGATTTTGTGTTACGTTCAAATGAAGCATCAACAGGTAAAGACTTCATACTTGAATTATTTGAAGTTTTTGCTTTGAGTTGATCCATAAAAGCTTCAGTCAAGCAGTTTTTCATCTCTCCATCCTCCATGGCACGGATCTGGGACAGGATCTTCAACTCTTCTTCTTCTGTTGCGGCCATAAGGACTTTTTCTTTTTTGGGGCTTAGGTTTTTCTCCTTCTTCATAACTGGATTCACTGAGATATTCAGAATCAGAATTATATTGAATTTCACAAGCACATTCTTCAGAGTTAGAACATAGACAATCTGAAGAACCAGAGTCTGAATATTTTTCCATATAAGCATGGAGTTCTTCTGCAGATGAAGAACTGAAAGAATCATAAGAAGATTCTTCTATTTGATGCTGCTGAGCTATATCTCTGATTGTGACATTCGGGCAACGTTCTGTGCTGTGAGCATGAGAACCACATTTCATGCACACGATTGGTCTTCTTCCTTCCTGTTTTACTTGTTTGTTTCTTTGGGAAAAGATTTGGGATTTCTTTCCCTTGTTTAGCTTTGACTCTTCACCCTCTGGACATCGAGAGGAAGTGTGTCCAGTTTTCCCACATAGCCAACAAGTAATTTTGTTCCATTTTTCTTGCTTACTGGTGTGCAGGTGAATATCTGAGGGGTTATAATAATGTGTTCTGGGAATGTATTTATAATACCCTCTTTTTGGTCTGGAGGCTTGACTTTGCCTCGGCTTTGAATATCTTCTTTTGGTTTTTGGATAATTTCTTCGGTTTTTGTAGAAAGTTTCTTTAAACTCTCTTTTGGCTCTTTTCTTAGCCTTCCTTCGTTTTACCAAAGGATCATCCAATGTTAATTCATACTTGCCGCATATGGATTTTCTATCAGGCAATCTAGAAAGTTTTTCCAGATACTTATTTACCTTTGAGCTAGTACAAAGATTGACCAGTGTCTTTGTAATGAGAGCATAAATCTCTCCCCATGTATATGACTCAAAAGGTAATTGAAAGACTTCCTGCATTCTTATATAATCAACAAATTTAGATGGCAGAGTTGCCAGATATACCTGTTTCCATAACAGGTTCTTTGAGTCTTTTACTTCATATATCATCTACATCCAATCCCTATGGAAGTCATCATATTGAGACATTTTATGGCACTTTAAATTCATCAAAATAACTTCATTTTTATCAGCAATTTCTGTTTCACTTCCACACCAATGTTCCAGAATCATTGATGTTAATGCCCCTATCATGTTGCTGATAACTGAGCCATCAGAATTATGTATTACATCTCCTTTCTCATCTTTAAGAACTTCTGCTTCCATTGTTTCTATGAGCTTCGGAGATGACTCTGTCTCCCACCACCTGAGGAGTGTCCCTGTAAAACACTGAATAATGGTCCTGCAAGCATCTATTTCAGATTTGCCCCTGAGACACATGAGTTTATATTCTGTATACATCATGTCAATCATTTGGCGTATTTGGCCAACACTCATGTTATCTATATTCCACTCTCTGTGGGAATCTGCAAAGAATGTGTGTGCTTCAGGAAGTTTTCCTTTTCCTTCTATGTCAGGTGTTGGATATCTGGTGAACCTATGTTCAAGTGGTTCATATATAGGAAAGATTTGTGTATCCTGGTCTTTGTGTTCTTTCCTTTCATCTGACTCTTCATCCTTGAATAGGGATGCTATTGTGATTTTATTTGTAGCCTCAGTATCTGAAGATGACATGGCTACCTCTTTAGGAAATAAAGCAGGAAACCTGTCTACAGATTTCACAGGATCCTGGATTCTTATGCTTCTTTTTACAAGAAAGGAGTTTGGAACTGGTTTCTCAGTTTTAGACATATTCAACTTTTCAACTTGGTTTGTTAAACCAGTTATATGTTGTTTAGTTGTATCCAATTGATCAACTAACTTCTCTTCGACTCCTTCTATTTTATTCAAAGAATCTCTTGCATAAGAACAAATCATACTAGATTCAAACTGTACATTGTTTAAACATTTATTCACATCATTAATTGATACTTGAATAGTATCAATTTGTTCCTTGACTTCTACAGATTTTGCAACATTCATTTCTAAGCCTTTTACTGCAGTATTTGTCCAGTTCAGCTATTCACTAGCTTTCTGTATCCGGCCATCAATGCCTAAAGCATTGTCATCTTTCTGGACCAAAGGGATAGCTTTCGATGCATTTTGATTTTCTCCTATGACAATTCCTTTGTAAGGAGGAAAGGTCGTAGGGGTTTCAGATTTAGATCCATCTAGTGCAGTCCAAGCATGTTTGCTTGCTTAAGTGCTAGTAGAACCAGTAAAAACATTTAATGGAGCAATATTATCTTTCCATGAATAGAAAGATATCCAAGTGTTATTCATTTCCATATAATGCTTCCAATCTTCAGCAAATTGTTTCTTCTCTATGGGTGTATAATTTTGATCAAACTCATCAGCCTGAGGATTAGTGTATAGATCCCAATTTAACATAACTTTCATCCATTGCGCACTAATCTCGGATTTCAAGCATCCATCCATAAGAGAGAAAAATTGATGTATCTCCATTACTGCAGGCTTTTTACAGTCAGAAGGAACAGGGCGAAATCTGCAATCTAGAATCAGGCCATGTGCCTACTCAAGGTATCCCAATCCATATCTGGGCTTGGTTGGTCTCATTGAGCACATCATTTCAGTCATCCTTGGATGTTCTCCTTCTACAGTAACAATTTCATGCATCATAAGCACATGATCAGCATCCGGTTCATGCGGGAAAGGGATGTCTGAGCATTTGGGATTTGGGCATGAATTTACAGATGTGGAAGGTGGGGCTATACTAGTCCTTGGATTATGATTTGCATGGATGTCAGATTCTACCACAGTAAGCAGATTTACATGTTCTTGACAATCTGGGCATTTGACCTCTAAAGAACAATAATTTACAAGTTGGGCTAATTCATACAAAGATTTATGTCTACAAGAAGATGAAGTAGAACAAGCTATATCTACAGTGGAAGGATCTCTGTAAAACTTGGATTGTTTACAGGCCAACTCTATACGTCTTCGGTCGATGGTAGATATTATGGGAAAAGAAACAATTGCAGAAGATAGGTTTTCTGTGATATCAGCAGAGGTAATATTTTTCAGAATAAGAGGCTTAGGATTATTCACAACCCAGTGTTCTGGAAATGTCAAGTCTTCCCAACGGATGGTCTGATGCTCAATCTTCTGGTTTTTGGCATCTGTAAGGACAACTATGCTTGACTTTGAGTCTCTGCTGGGTGTACAGCGGATGGCTGGCCAAAGGGTATTGGTGTGACGGAAACAGCCTTTGGTCTGGATGGCAATATTATTTCTATTTTTCTTCATATCAAAACCAGTGGTCTGAATTTGGAGTTGCAGAATCTGGTCTATGGTTTCGTCAAAGGTATACAAAGAGAAATTTGGGTAACAATGAAAGTAGACTGGGCCATCGGATAGGGGAGCAACAATCCCGCCTATTAGGGAATCTGTATACTTATTGTGCATCATATCCCTGACAGTAGCAAGCACAAAAGTATTTAAGCCTTTGTGGTTTAAGGCGTTAATCCCTACTCAAATGCATCCTAAGTGCAAATAGTTTGTCTTTAGTCTCTTTGCTTCTGCCTGTAGTTCTTTGGGTTTTAACAGAGATATGGTCTGTATATTATCTGAATTCTCTCTGATCTGGCTTACAGACTCTTTAATGCTTATTCTAGTAGCAGCTATTAGATGAAAAGTTGAAAGGTCACTATATACTTCTGAGGGGGCTATCGAGGGTAGTTCCCATCAGACCGAAGGCATAAATTCTCATCCGAAAAGTAAATTTTACGGAAAATCAATTTGACAGAACATAGTGGATACTTTTATCAAATCCCACGAGAAAAGATAGACCCGACAAGACAAAGTGGATGCTTTTCGTAAAAGCCCACGGGAAAATAATGCATGAATTATTCACATCGTGGAGGCTTTAGTACAATAAAGCCCACGAGAAATCTGGTCACAATTAAACCCTTGTGACTAGTACTTGTGTTTACAATATGGATACTTTTAACAGAAAGCCCATGAGAACCGTCAAAATATTGTTAAATCAGGGAATCTACCTCTTTTATACAACATTTTGTCCCAGGCTTTTGTATAAATCCTGCGGACAATCATCGGTTTCCCTAGTACAATCTGGTATTGGACTTTAGTTAATACAAGCCACTCCATGTGTTCTCTCATATACTCTTGCAGGGAATTATTATAGGGAGATGACCTGTAGGTCGTCCATTCTTTTTCTGTCATTTCTTTGACAGTACTATAAATGGGATGATTACATTCAGCATTTTGCTAACTACATATACTACAATGGGTCTGGCAATACTTCTCATGCCATATTGGGTCCATTGCGGTCCTACTTACACCATAATTAGTCCACTAGTCTCTAACCACCTGAGGAGTGTCCCTGTAAAACATTGAATAATGGTCCTGCAAGCATCTATTTCAGATTTGCCCCTGAGACACATGAGTTTATATTCTGTATACATCATGTCAATCATTTGGCATATTTTGCCAACACTCCTGTTATCTATATTCCACTCTCTGTGGGAATCTGCAAAGAATGTGTGTGCTGTAGGAAGTTTTCCTTTTCCTTATATGTCAGGTGCTGGATATCTGGTGAACCTATGTTCAAGTGTTTCATATATAGGAAAGATTTGTGTATCCTGGTCTATGTGTTCTTTCCTTCCATCTGACTCTTCATCCTTAAACGGGGATGCTATTGTGATTTTATTTGTAGCCTCAGTATCTAAAGATGACATGGCTACCTCTTTAGGAAATAAAGCAGGAAACCTGTCTACAGATTTCACAGGATCCTGGATTCTTATGCTTCTTTTTACAAGAAAGGAGTTTGGAACTGGTTTCTCAGTTTTAGACATATTCAACTTTTCAACTTTGTTTGTTAAACCAGTTATAAGCTGTTTAGTTGTATCCAAATGATCAACTAACTTCTCTTCGACTCCTCCTATTTTATTCAAAGAATCTCTTGCATAAGAATGGATCATACTAGATTCAAACTGTACATTGTTTAAACATTTATTCACATCCTTAATTGATACTTGAATAGTATCAATTTGTTCCTTGACTTCTACAGATTTTGCAACATTCATTTCTAAGCCTTTTACTGCAGTATTTGTGCAGTTCAGCTGTTCACTAGCTTTCTGTATCCGGCCATCAATGCCTAAAGCATTGTCATCTTTCTGGACCAAAGGGGTAGCTTTGGCTGCATTTTGATTTTCTTCTATGACAATTCCTTTGTAAGGACGAAAGGTCGTAGGGGTTTCAACTTTAGATCCATCTAGTGCAGTCCAATCATGTTTACTTGCTTAAGTGCTAATAGAACCAGTAAAAACATTTAATGGAGCAATTTATCTTTCCATGAATAGAAAGATATCCGAGTGTTATTCATCTCCATATAATGCTTCCAATCTTCAGCAAACTGTTTCTTCTCTATGGGTGTATAATTTTGATCAAACTCATCAGCCTGAGGATTAGTGTATAGATCCCAATTTAACATAGCTTTCATCCATTGCGCACTAATCTCGGATTTCAAGCATCCATCCATAAGAGAGAAAAATTTATGTATCTCCATTACTGCAGGCCTTTTACAGTAAGAAGGAACAGTTCAAAATCTACAATCTGGAATCAGGCCATGTGCCTGCTCAAGGTATCCCAATCCATATCTGGGCTTGGTTGGTCTCATTGAGCACATCATTTCATTCATCCTTGGATGCTCTCCTTCTACAGTAACAATTTCATGCATCATAAGCACATGATCAGCATTCGGTTCATGCGGGAAAGGGATGTCTGAGCATTTGGGATTTGGGCATGAATTTACAGATGTGGAAGGTGGGGCTATACCAGTCCTTGGATTATGATTTGCATGGATGTCAGATTCTACTAGAGTAAGCAGATTTACATGTTCTTGACAATTTGGGCATTTGACCTCTAAAGAACAATAATTTACAAGCTGGGCTAATTCATACAAAGAGTTATGTCTACAAGAAGATGAAGTAGAACAAGCTGTATCTACAGTGGAAGGATCTTTGTAATACTTGGATTGTTTACAGGCCAACTCTATACGTCTCCGGTCAATGGTAGATCCTCTGGGAAAAGAAATAACTACAGAAGATAGGTTTTCTGTGATATCAGCGGAGGTAATACTTTTCGAAATAAGAGGCTTAGGATTATTCACAACCCAATGTTCTGGAAACATCAAGTCTTCCCAACAGATGGTCTGATGCTCAATCTTCTGGTTTTTGGCATCTGTAAGGACAAATATGCTTGACATTGAGTCTATGTTGGGTGTATGGCAGATGGTTGGCCAAAGGGTATTGGTGTGACAGAAACAGCCTTTGGTCTGGATGGCAATATTATTTCTCTTTTTCTTCATATCAAAACTAGTAGTTTGAATTTGGAGTTGTAGAATCTGGTCTATGGTTTCATCAAAGGTATACACAGAGAAATTGGGGTAACAATCAAAGTAGATTGGGCCATCGGATAGGGGAGCAACAATCCCACCTATTAGGGAATCTGTATACTTATTGTGCATCATATCCCTGACAGTAGCAAGCACAAAAGTATTTAAGCCTTTGTGGGTTAAGGCGTTAATCCCTACTCGAATGCATCCTAAGTGAAAATAGTTTGTCTTTAGTCTCTTTGCTTCTTCCTGTAGTTCTTTGGGTTTTAATAGAGATATGGTCTGTATATTATCTGAATTCTCTTGGATCTGGCTTACAGACTCTTTAATGCTTATTCTAGTAGCAGCTATTAGATGAAAAGCTGAAAGGTCACTATATACTTCTGAGGGGGCTATCGAGGGTAGTTCCCATCGAGCCAAAGGCTGGGGCTCTTCATATGCTAATTCAGCAGAATTTAAAACTCTGTTGGAACTAGTAGCAAACATTTCCCTTAAAGGGTTTTCTTAAGCCTTTGAATCTCTTTATTCAAGCTCTCGGAAAGAAACAGACTTTCTGAAAGATTCCATTCCTTATGAGTATTAAGATTTGAATACCAACCTCAAGAACCAGACGTTACTGGCTCTGATACCAATTTTAAGCAGGGGCTCCTGTCACGAGCTTGCTACTTGCTGCGTCTCTTCATTCGGCTCTGATAGCCAACTCCTTGTGAACTAGTGGTGAACCTACTCAGAACTTTCACACTCTTACGACCTCAACCACGGCTTCCTCACCTAACAACGGCCTTGGCGTCCCTTTGTTCCTTTAGCGAACTTCCTGCGAACTTCGGATGAAAGCACAGAGACGACTCTCTAAATGATTCAACCACTTTAGGTTCTCACCAGTGCCGAGCACACTGATGCGCAAGCTCCCAAATCACCTAAGGACTTGAGTTCTTCTCGTGTTGCAAGCAGATCAGACAGAATGTCTGCAGATGCAGAGCAGGAGAGGCCCTCGACTCAAAACGCACAAATACTCTAACTAACTCAAAATGCGAATGCCTTGGTCATGAGCCTTACCCTCCTTTTATAGGAAATGAGGGGGGACAAACATCACTGTAGGTCATTCGTGAACTGTCCTAAAAATGGATGGTGGAATCATTTCTTTTCGGATAGTGCTAAGGCAATGTCCGCACAAAGATTCCTGTTGGGTTGTGTTATATTCTTTCCACGACTAACCTACATTAGGTTGGGCGAACCTACCTATGGTTTTGTGCATGATTTTCGCACATGGTATTGGACGCGATGGTTTTTCGGTCCATGGTATTGGATGCTTCGGTATGTATAAATATGTATTGTAACATTGAAAGGAACATAATGAAAAATCAAGCTGGTAGTCCCGGTTTTGGGATCCAGGGAAAAATCTCTGTGCATATGTGTTTTATGGGTTATGCTCTCGCATTGTTTATTTTCTTTGTTTAAGAATTCGTATGCAGGTAATTTCTGTACAGGGTTAAAACCTACATTTGGTATCAGAGCTGTTTTGGCTTCAAGGGGACGCCTTTGTTGCTGAGGGGTTTCGCTCGGGCCTGTGGTAGACCCTGTTCAGTGGGAGATCTGCGAGATCAATTCTGGTGGTGAAAGAAGATGGCGAGCAGTGGAAAGATCGAGATTGAGAAGTTCAATGGTCAGAGTTTTGAGTTGTGGAAACTCAAGATGGAGGATCTGTTGGTAGATAAAGATCAGTGGATCGCGGTAGATCTGGGTACTAAACCATCGGGAGTGATCGATGAAGAATGGAAGAAATTGGATCGGAAGGCAAAGAGCACAATACGATTGCGTGTCTCAGATTCAGTATTGCTGAATGTATCAGGGGAAGCTACGGCAAAGGCTTTGTGGGTCAAGTTAGGGACTTTGTACCAATCTAAGTCTCTGGTGAATAAACTGTTCCTGCGGAAAAAGCTGTATAACCTGAGGATGAAAGATGGAGACTCGGTGACAGAGCATCTGAATGCGTTTAATACTGTGGTAAGTCAATTATTATCTGTTGATATTAAAATTTCAGATGAAGATAAGTGCATCAGTCTATTGTGTTCTCTACCAGATTCGTGGGATAGTCTGGTTATTGCAATAGGTAGCAATGCAACTGCTTTGCAGTTTGATGAAATAGTCTCAGCCTTGCTGACGGAGGAGATGAGATGGAAGAATATGGACAACCAGAATGGTGATGCCTTGTCTGTACGAGGACGGTCCCAAAACAGAAAAAAAAATAAGTCATCGAGTGGGAGATCTAAATCTAGAGGGAGATCTAAATCTCCAGGAAAACCTACAAAGGTGGTGTGCTGGAAATGCGGAAAGGAAGGACACTTCAGAAGGGATTGTATATCTAAAGCTCCTGATAAAGGAAAGGGATCTGATGATGCTCCTTCTGCAGAGGCGAAAACCACCTCAGATGAAGGTGGGGATGTGTACTTGGCTTCTTCAAGTACACATGTAGATCATGAGGCATGGTTGATTGACTCAGGTGCATCCTTTCACTTCACTCCCCATAGAGAGTGGTTCTGCGAGTATGAGAAATACGATGGTGGTGATGTCTTATTAGGAGATGATAGGAAGGCTAGAATCATTGGTCGGGGAAAAGTAAAGTTGAAGTTGCAAGGTGGAAGGGTTAGAACACTTCCGGGTGTTCTACATATTCCTGCATTGGCCAGAAATCTGATTTCTGTAAGCAAGTTGGATGATGCAGGTGTAAAGACGGTGTTCGAGAAAGATACCTGCAAGATGGTTCGAGGAGCACTGATATTGATGCGGGGAGTTCGGACTGGAACTCTGTACAAACTGCAAGGTAGCACTGTTGTTGATGGGTGCAATAGTTCTATGGTTCCTGAAAATGGAGTAGAAAATCTAGTGGTCTCTGGAGAGAAGACCATGTTGTGGCATCAAAGGCTTGGACATATTGGAGAGAAGGGCCTTCGAATACTTCATAGTAAAGGTATGGTAGAAGGTATGAATGATAGCTCTCTGGATTTTGATTTCTGTGAAAATTGTGTGTATGGGAAGCAGAATCGAGTGAGTTTCCCCTCTGGTGGTAAGAGGACGAAACAGATATTAGAGCTTGTGCACAGTGATGTGTTTGGACCTGTGAAGGTTCCATCACTGGGTAAGTCTATGTACTATGTATCATTCATAGATGACTTCTCAAGGAATACATGGATATATTTCCTTAAGAAGAAATCTGAAGTCTTTGACAGGTTTAAAGAATTTAAGGCTCTGGTGGAAAATCAGACAGAGAAGAAGATAAAGGTGCTGAGGACAGATAATGGTGGAGAATTTTGCAGCAAGGAATTTGAAGAATTTTGTAAGAAGTGTGGTATAGCACGGCAGAAGACTACTCCATATACACCTCAGCAAAATGGAGTCGCAGAAAGAATGAACAAGACGTTGATGGAAAGGGCAAGAAGCATGCTCAGTGGTGCCGAGTTAGGACAAGAATTCTGGGCAGAGGCGGTGGATACTGCACATTACCTGATCAACAGATCACCCTCATCAGCGTTGGAGGATAAGACTCCACAAGAAGTATGGACTGGTAAGAAACCCTCTCTTTCACATCTGAGGGTATTTGGATGTGATGCATATGTACATGTTCCAAAGGAGAAACGAACCAAGTTGGATAGTAAATCTAAAAAGTGCATCTTTATTGGGTATAAGGATGGTTTAAAGGGTTATAAGCTTTGGAACCCAGTCACACGGAAGGTTGTGTACAGCCGAGATGTGGTGTTCAGAGAGATAAAAGATGTTATTCAACATGAAGTCCAACCAAAGGAACCTGAGAAGATAGAGTTTGAGCCAAAGGAGGAAGAATCAGACTCTGCAGCAGAGGAGGAATCAGAAGATGAAGAGCCACAAACTCCGGCTGTGAGAAGATCAGGTCGAGAAAGAAGGCAGCCAGAAAGGTATAATCCATCTGCTTTCAGTTCAAATTTTGCTTTGTCTATTACTGATGATGATCCCAGAACTGTGAAGGAAGCAATGGATTCAGAGGATGGAAAACTCTGGAAAGAGGCCATGGTTGATGAAATGGCATCTTTGCACAAAAATGAGGCTTGGGATCTGGTAGAGTTTCCGGCTGGAAGGAAACCCATTGGCAGCAAATGGGTGTTCAAGAAGAAGACTAATGCAGAAGGAAAGGTGGAGAAATACAAAGCTCGGTTGGTAGGAAAAGGTTATTCCCAGGTGTCGGGAATTGATTTTGGTGATATTTTTTCTCCTGTTGCCAAGGTAGCTTCTATTAGATTACTTTTATCTGTTGCTGCTGCTTTTGATTTTGAGGTAGAACAGATGGATGTGAAGACAACATTTCTTCACGGGGATTTGGAAGAGGAAATCTACATGAGGCAACCTGAAGGCTTTGCGGTGAAGGGTAAGAAAGAACTTGTATGCAAGTTAAAGAAGTCTCTGTATGGGTTAAAACAGTCACCAAGGATGTGGTATCAGAAATTTGATACATTTATATGGGGACTTGGCTTCACCAGAAGCAAAGCAGATCATTGTGTGTATTTTAAATTAATTGGTGACCGTGTTATTTATCTGGTCTTGTATGTGGATGATATGTTGCTGGTTGGAAATGACAAAGAAATTATCCAGGATTTGAAGACCCAATTGTCCTCCAAATTTGACATGAAAGATCTTGGTGCTGCAAACTATATTTTGGGCATGGAAATTAAAAGAGATCAGGCAAAGAGGAAGCTCTGGTTAAACCAGAGGAAGTATGTCGAGACAATACTACAGAGGTTTAATATGCAGGATAGTAAACCGATGAAGGTTCCTATTCCTGTAGGTGTGAGGTTATCTGCTGAACAGTGTCCCAAGACACAAGAAGAGGAAGAGGACATGTCTCGTGTTCCATATGCAAGTGCAGTCGGTAGCCTGATGTATGCAATGGTCTGTACTAGACCAGACATTGCACATGCAGTGGGAGTATTGAGCAGGTTTATGTCAAAACCTGGGAAGGAGCACTGGACAGCAGTGAAGCGGGTTTTCAGGTATTTGCGTGGCACTAGTGATTATGGTTTGTGCTACCAAGGAAGACCAGGATTGGACAGAGTGTTGGATATTCATGGTTTTGTTGATGCAGACTGGGCTGGAGATCTGGATCAGAGAAGATCTACAAGTGGGTATGTGTTTAACCTATTTGGAGGTGCAGTCAGTTGGATGAGTAAGAAACAATCTGTAGTGGCACTATCAACTACAGAGGCAGAATACATGGCAGCCACTCATGCAAGCAAGGAAGCAGTTTGGTTGCAAAGATTGTGTTCAAGTATGGGGTTAGTACAGGGAGCTATAAGAATAGATTGTGACAGCCAAAGTGCAATTTTCTTGGCAAAGAACCCTGCTTATCATTCAAAGACAAAGCATATTGATGTTTAGTATCACTTTGTGAGGGATATGATAGAAGACAAAAAGGTGTTGCTGGTAAAGGTGGACACTTTGAAGAATACTGCAGATGCATTGACAAAATCTGTGAGCTCTGAGAAGTTCTCTTGGTGTAGAGAAACAATGGGTGTTTCAGGGCTGGAAAAATGACTAAGCTCTCCTGTGGCCCCCTGTGGAAAGAAAACAACAAGTGGGAGATTGTTGGGTTGTGTTATATTCTTTCCACGACTAACCTATGTAGTTAAACAGGGGGTTAGAGGGGGGCGGTAGCCCCCCCTGTCCGGGGGGTTTGAGGGGGGCGGGTAGCCCCCCTCTACGGGGTTCGGGGCAGCGCCCCGGGAAAATTTTTTTTGGACCCTATATTAGGTTGGGCGCACCTACCTATGGTTTTGTGCATGATTTTCGCACATGGTATTGGACGCGATGGTTTTTCGGTCCATGGTATTGGATGCTTCGGCATGTATAAATATGTATTGTAACATTGAAAGGAACATAATGAAAAATCAAGCTGGTAGTCCCGGTTTTGGGATCCAGGGAAAAATCTCTGTGCATATGTGTTTTATGGGTTATGCTCTCGCATTGTTTATTTTCTTTGTTTAAGAATTCGTATGCAGGTAATTTATGTACAGGGTTAAAACCTACAATTCCAGTCCAATGGATGGAATGATTGCTTTCAGGTAATGCCAGAGCATCATCTGAATATAGATTCTCATCCAAAAAGTAAATCTTAAGGAAAATAAATTTGACAGAACATAGTGGATACTTTTATCAAATCCCACGAGAAGAGATAGACTCGACTAGACAAAGTGGATGCTTTTCATAAAAGCCGACAGGAAAATAATGCATTAATTATTTACATAGTGGAGGCTTTAGTACAACAAACCCCACGAGAAATCTGGTCACAATTAAGCCCTTGTGACCGGTACTTGTGCTTGCAATATGGATACTTTTAACGGAAAGCCCATGAGAACCATCAAAATACTGTTAAATCAGGGAATCTACCTCTTTTATACAACATTTCGTCCCAAGCTTTTGTACAAATCCTGCGAACAATCATCGGTTTCCCTAGTACAATCTGGTATTGGACTTTAGTTAATTCAAGTGACTCCACGTGTTCTCTCATATACTCTTGCAGGGAATTATTATAGGGAGATGACCTGTAGGTCGTCCATTATTTTTCTGTCATTTCTTTGACAATACTATAAATGGGATGATTACATTCGGCATTTCGTTGATTACATATATTACAATGGGTCTGGCAATACTTCTCATGCCATATTGGGTCCATTGCGGTCCTACTTACACCATAATCAGTCCACCAGTGTCTAAATCATTTACACTGTTGATATCCTTGATAATGGCCAATGGTACTGAATTTTAATTTGGTGTAGTGGGTTCCTACCTTATCATCAACATTCAGGAAGTCCCACCAGAGCTGCTTGTAGTCTACGAAATTGTACACTGTATCTGGAAAAATGATCTTGGGATCATTTCTTGGCCATCTAGAAGCAGGTTGTGTTCTGACATGTCCTGGCTCGCTACAGAGGTCTCTTGTCCTGTATATGCATAAATACCTTTCATGAATTCCTGTGCTAGGTCCACCATGGTACCAAATAGTGGTAATTTCATGAAAATTTTGCTCTAGTGCCCGTTGTGCAATGTCAGCATCTCGTCTTGCTTTGTCATATATCATATCATGGATCCATTTTCCTCCTTTAGTGTACACTTTTCTTTCTGGGACAAAGTGTTGAATATCTATATGAGGCTGCAAATTGGTGTCCAAGACTTTTGTGTTTCTCAGCTGCCAAGTGGGTCTCCAGTTTCTCTTATAGGTCTCCCAGTCTTGGTCATCTGGGATAGTCCTTAAGACTTCTTGTTTCTGGTGCTGGTCCCACTCAGTGATGATCATCATGACATGATCTCTTGGTTCAATGTATTCTCTGCTTAAAAAGTCAGGGAGATTATTGTCTTTACCTTTGATATGCTCTACCTGAAAATCAAAGTTTTCAAATAAAGCTTGCCATCTGGAAAACTTGGCTTCTCCAGCCTTCTTGATGTCTTTTGTTAACACCTTCTACAGAGTAGATGCATCAGTCCTTAATAAAAAAGGTTTATTAATAAGATAAACTTCAAACTTACTGATGCAGTTCCATGCTGCCTTGACCTCTTTCTCTATTGTGGAGTAATTTAATTCCGCTGGGTTCCATACTGCAGAAGCAAACTGAACAACTTGTTCATCTTTTTCAACTTTTTGCTTCAAAACTCTACCCCATCCAATATTACTTGCATCTGATTCAACAATTTTGTAAGCAAGATCATCATCAACATACAAGATAGGCAAGGATTTTACTTTTGCTTTGATGTTCTGGACTGCTCTTGTATGGACTTCTGTCCATTCTGGAGGATTCTTCTTTAGCCTTTTGTTCAGTATCCTTCTGTCACTGGCACAGTCCTGGTAAAAATTGCTGACATAGTTGAGGCAGCCTAAGAACCTTTGCAGTTTGTTCTTATCTGTTATGACATCTAGAAACTTATTTGCAAACTCTAAAGCATGTTTCTGTAGAGATATCTGCCCATTGCAGATTATATGACCCAAAAATTTGATAGTGGTCTGAAAGACCTCTATCTTCTTCTTGCTAAGCACCAAGCCATTGTGCTTAACTAAATTCTTAAGTATATTTACATGTTTAAAATGTTCCTGAATATTCTTAGAAAATATTAATACATCATCAATATATACAATCAGCCAGTCAAAGTATGGCTTGAAAATACTGTCCATTACCTTTTGAAATTTTGATGGCGCGTTCTTGAGCCCAAAAGGCATGACATTCCATTCATAATGTCCCGCTGGTCTACTGAAGGAAGTTTTGAATTTATCTTTTTTAGCAATGGCTACTTGCCAAAATACTACTTTGAGAAGATCTTAGCTCCAACTATCCTTCTGATTAAATCTCCTTTATGTGGTATTGGATAGGTGTCATTAGCTAAGACTGAATTTAGGGGCTTGTAATTGATGACTAACCTTGGGATGCCTCTGATTTGTTCAGCTCTTTTGTTCACATAGAACCCATAACAGTTCCAAGGACTGTCAGATTCTCTGATCAATCTTCTGCTGAGGAGCTGCTGAATTTCTTTCTCGCAGAGATTTCTGTATTCTTGGCTCATTGGGATAGCTCTGCTCTTACAAGGCTTACCAGCATATCCTTCCTTGTAAGGGAGTTCGACTGTGTGCTGCTTCCTGTGCCAAAAGGCATTAGGTTCCTCTGAGCAGCATTCTTCTTCTAATTGTTTCTTCAATTCTCCAATTCTGGTCTTGACCTAGGGCGATTTAAGTTGTTCTTCTACTCTTAGAGTTGATTTCAGATCTTTTAGATCTATTAGTCTGGCTTCAGCTCTATCCAGATCTTGCACAGTGTGTACCATTGTAGAAATTCTGGGATTGGAGATATATGGAAGTTCAATTTTCTTTCTTTTCCCTTTGGAAGTGGGGACAGAAATAAAATATCCATCTTTGCCTCCTTTGAGTCTAAGTGACCCATGAGGTTCTACTACTGCAAGAAAGACATTACCAAGTATGCAGTCTACTGGAATGTCAGCTACTGAAAATTTCAAATAAATACAGTGGCTATCAAAACAAACAGATGCTTTGGGTACTTCATATCTGAGTTTTTTATTACCCAAACCTACCACTTCTCTTTCTGCAGTCACCCAATATTTTGTTGGAATATTTTTCATATTTAGAATGTTAATATCTGCTCCTGAGTCAATGAGGGCAATCATTTCAAACATTTTCCCTTTTATGCAGATATTTATTAGAACATGGTGCTGTTGATATGAGATAGTTAATAGTCTCGTATCTCTAAATCCAAAATTTGGATCTTTCATACCTTCATCAATTTGAACTTCTTGGTTACTACCATATGAAGTAGTATTCCATGGCTGATCATCATCTTCTTCTTTTGCAACATGTTTTTCTTTTCTCATTTCTGCAATTTGAGTTTTTATTGCAGAAATTTCTGTCTTGAGATTATGAATCTCTCGAGTGACTTCTCCTAGAGTAAGTGATCTTACTCTATTAGGTTTCTTCTGATGCCTCTGAAATGTTTGTGTTACGTTCAAATGAAGCATCAACAAATAAAGATTTCTTACTTGAATTATTTGAAGCTTTTGCTTTGAGTTGATCCATAAAAGCTTCAGTCAAGCGGTTTTTCATCTCTCCATCCTCCATGGCACGGATTTGGGACAGGATCTTCAACTCTTCTTCTTCTGTTGCGGCCATAAGGAATTTTTCTTTTTGGGGCTTAGGCTTTTCCCCTTCTTCATAACTGGATTCACTGAAATATTCAGAATCAGAATTATATTGAATTTGACAAGCACATTCTTCAGAGTCAGAACATAAACAATCTGAAGAACCAGAGTCTGAATATTTTTCCATATAAGCATGGAGTTCTTCTGCAGATGAAGAACTGAAAGAATCATAAGAAGATTCTTCTATTTGATGCTGCTGAGCTATATCTCTGATTGTGACATTTGGGCATCATTCTGTGCTGTGAGCATGAGAACCACATTTCATGCACACGAATGGTATTCTTCGTTCCTATTTTACTTGTTTGTTTATTTGGGCAAAGATTTGGGATTTCTTTCCCTTGTTTAGCTTTGACTCTTCACCCTCTGGACATCGAGAGGAAGTGTGTCCAGTTTTCCCACATAGCCAACAAGTAATTTTGTTCCATTTTTCTTGCTTACTGGTGTGCAGGTGAATATCTGAGGGGTTATAATAATGTGTTATGGGAATGTATTTATAATACCCTCTTTTTGGTCTAGAGGCTTGACTTTGCCTCGGCTTTGAATATCTTCTTTTGGTTTTTAGATATTTTCTTCAGTTTTTGTAGAAAGTTTCTTTAAACTCTCTTTTGGCTCTTTTCTTAGCCTTCCTTCGTTTTACCAAAGGATCATCCAATGTTAATCCATACTTGTTGCATATGGATTTTCTATCAGGCAATCTGGAAAGTTTTTCCAGAGACTTATTTAAATTTGAGCTAGTACAAAGACTGACCAGTGTCTTTGTAATGAGAGCATAAATCTCTCCCCATGTATATGACTCAAAAGGTAATTGAAAGACTTCCTGCATTCTTATATAATCAACAAATTTAGATGGCAAAGCTGCAAGATATACCTGTTTCCATAATAGGTTCTTTGAGTCTTTTACTTCATATATCCTCTGCATCCAATCCTTATGGAAGTCATCATATTGAGACATTTTATGACACTTTAAATTCATCAAAATAACTTTATTTTTATCAGCAATTTCTATTTCACTTCACACCAATGTTCTAGAATCATTGATGTTAATGCCCCTATCATGTTGTTGATAACTGAGCCATCAGAATTATGTATTACATCTCCTTTCTCATCCTTAAGAACTTCTGCTTCCATTGTTTCTATGAGCTTCGGAGATGACTCTCTCTCCCACCACCTGAGGAGTGTTCCTGTAAAACACTAAATAATGGTCCTGCAAGCATCTATTTCAGATTTGCCCTTGAGACACATGAGTTTATATTCTGTATACATCATGTCAATCATTTGGCTTATTTGGAAAACACTCATGTTATCTATATTGCACTCTCTATGGGAATTTGCAAAAAATGAGTGTGCTTCAAGAAGTTTTCCTTTTCCTTCTATGTCAGGTGCTGGATATCTGGTGAAACTATGTTCAAGTGGTTCATATATAGGAAAGATTTGTGTATCCTGGTCTTTGTGTTCTTTCCTTTCATCTGACTCTTCATCCTTGAACAGGGATGCTATTGTGATTTTATTTGTAGCCTCAGTACTTGAAGATGACATGGCTACCTCTTTAAGAAATAAAGCAGGAAACCTGTCTACAGATTTCATGGGATCCTAGATTCTTATGCTTCTTTTTACAAGAAAGGAGTTTGGAATTGGTTTCTCAGTTTTAGACAGATTCAACTTTTCAACTTTGTTTCTTAAACCAGTTATAAGCTGTTTAGTTGTATCCAAATGATCAACTAACTTTTCTTCGACTCCTTCTATTTTATTCAAAGAATCTCTTGCATAAGAACGAATCATACTAGATTCAAATTGTACATTGTTTAAACATTTATTCACATCATTAATTGATACTTGAATAGTATCAATTTGTTCCTTGACTTCTACAAATTTTGCAACATTCATTTCTAAGCCTTTTACTGCAGTATTTGTCTAGTTCAGCTGTTCACTAGCTTTCTGTATCCGACCATCAATGCCTAAAGCATTGTCATCTTTCTGGACCAAAGGGATAGCTTTGGCTGCATTTTGATTTTCTCCTATGACAATTCCTTTGTAAGGAGGAAAGGTCGTAGGGGTTTCAACTTTAGATCCATCTAGTGCAGTCCAAGCATGTTTGCTTGTTGAAGTGCTAGTAGAACCAGTAAAAACATTTAATGGAGCAATATTATCTTTCCATGAATAGAAAGATATCCAAGTGTTATTCATCTCCATATAATGCTTCCAATCTTCAGCAAACTGTTTCTTCTCTATGGGTGTATAATTTTGATCAAACTCATCAGCCTGAGGATTAGTGTATAGATCCCAATTTAACATAGCTTTCATCCATTGGGCACTAATTTCAGATTTCAAGCATCCATCCATAAGAGAGAAAAATTTATGTATCTCCATTACTGCAGGATTTTTACAGTCAGAAGGAACAGGGCGAAATCTGCAATCTGGAATCAGGCCATGTGCCTAATCAAGGTATCCCAATCCATATCTGAGCTTGGCTGGTTTCATTGAGCACATCATTTCATTCATCCTTGGATGTTCTGTTTCTACAGTAACAATTTCATGCATCATAAGCACATGATCAGCATCCGGTTCATGCGGGAAAGGGATGTCTGAGCATTTGGGATTTGGGCATGAATTTACAGATGTGGAAGGTGGGGCTATACCATTCCTTGGATTATGATTTTCATGGATGTCAGATTCTACCAGAGTAAGTAGATTTACATGTTCTTGACAATCTGGGCATTTGACCTCTAAAGAACAATAATTTACAAGCTGGGCTAATTCATACAAAGAATTATGTCTACAAGAAGATTAAGTAGAACAAGTTGTATCTACAGTGGAAGTATCTCTGTAATACTTGGATTGTTTACAGGCCAAATCTATATGTCTCCGGTCAATGGTAGATCTTCTGGGAAAAGAAATAACTGCAGAAGATAGGTTTTCTGTGATATCAGCGGAGGTAATATTTTTCAGAATAAGAGGCTTAGGATTATTCACAACCCAGTGTTCTGGAAATGTCAAGTCTTCCCACGAATGGTCTTATGCTCAATCTTCTAGTGTTTGGCATCTGTAAGGACAACTATGCTTTACTTTGAGTCTCTGCTGGGTGTATGGCGAATGGTTGGCGAAAGGGTATTGGTGTGATGGAAACAGCCTTTGGTCTGGATGGCAATATTATTTCTCTTTTTCTTCATACCAAAAACAGTAGTCTGAATTTGGAGTTGCAAAATCTGGTCTATGGTTTCGTCAAAGGTATACACAGAGAAATTGGGGTAACAGTGAAAGTAGACTGGGCCATCGGATAGGGGAGAAACAATCCCGCCTATTAGGGAATCTGTATACTTATTGTGCGTCATATCCCTGACAGTAGCAAGCACAAAAGTATTTAAGCCTTTGTGGGTTAGGGCGTTAATCCCTACTCGAAGGCATCCTAAGTGCAAATAGTTTGTCTTTAGTCTCTTTGCTTCTGCTTGTAGTTCTTTGGGTTTTAACAGAGATATGGTCTTTATATTATCTTAATTCTCTTGGATCTAGCTTACAGACTCTTTAATGCTTATTCTAGTAGTAGCTATTAGATGAAAAGCTAAAAGGTCACTATATACTTCTGAGGGGGCTATCGAGGGTAGTTCCCATCGGGCCGAAGGCTGGGGCTCTTCATATGCTAATTTAGTAGAATTTAAAACTCTATTGGAACTAGTAGCAAACATTTGCCTTAAAGGGTTTTCTTCAGCCTTTGAATCTCTTTCTTCAAGCTCTCGGAAAGAAACAGACTTTCTGAAAGATTCCATTCTTTATGAGTATTAAGATTTGAATACCAACCTCAAGAACCAGACGTTACTAGCTCTGATACCAATTTTAAGCAGCAGCTCCTGTCACGAGCTTGCTACTTGCTGCGTCTCTTCGTTCGGCTCTGATAGCCAACTCCTTATGAACCAGTGGTGAACCTACTCAGAACTTTCATGTTCTTACGGCCTCAACAACGGCTTTCTCGCCTAACAACGACCTTGGCGTCCCTTCGTTCCTTTGGTGAACTTCCTGCGAACTTCGGATGAAAGCACAAAGATGATTGTCTAAATGATTCGGCCACTTTAGGTTCTCACCAGTGCCAAGCACACTGATGCGCAGGCTCCCAAATCACCTAAGGACTTGATTTCTTCTCGTGTTGCAAGCAGATCAGACAGAATGTCCGCAGATGTAGAGCAGGAGAGGCCCTCGACTCAAAACACACAAAGAATCTAACTGACTCAAAATGCGAATGCCTTGGTCATGAGCCTTACCCTCTTATTGGAAATGAGGGGGGACAAACATCACTGTAGGTCATTCGTGAACTGTCCTAAAAATGGATGGTGGAATCATTTCTTTTCGGATAGTGCTAAGGCAACGTCCGCACAAAGATTCCAGTCTAATGGATGGAATGATTGCTTTCGGTTAATGCTAGAGCATCATCTGAATATATATTCTCATCCGAAAATTAAATCTTATGGAAAATAATTTTGACAGAACATAGTGGATACTTTTATCAAAGACCACGAGAAAAGATAGACCCGATAAGACAAAGTGGATGCTTTTCGTAAAATCCCACGGAAAAATAATGCATGAATTATTTACATAGTGGAGGCTTTAGTACAGCAAAGCCCACGAGAAATCTGGTCATAATTAAGCCCTTGTGACTGGTACTTGTGTTTACAATATGGATACTTTTAACAGAAGAAGCGAGACTTTGGATTTGCGAATCCGAAGCAAGGGAAAGGTGCCCCCAAACTATAGAACAAAGGACAAAGCCAAGGCGGGGTGGCCCAAGTTATCCTGCCAATGTTGTAAGCAAAGAACAACACCGCGAAGCCAAAAAAGGACACAGGAAAGTGGTGTGAGTTCCATAAGAGCTCCACTCACAACATAAGTGAGTGTTGGGCCAAGCAGTCATTGGTGGCTGAGCTAAAGGTTTCAAAATTAGATGCATGTTCTGACTCTGAGTCAGAACCCGACAAGGGGAATGACAAAGGGAAGTAGATTATTAATGCGAAGCCCAACGCCATCGTTACCACCATGAAGATCCAGAAGGAGGAACCCAAAGATCCAGAGGAGGAGGAGCGTCTCTTCCACTCTGAGATGTGGGTAAAGGGCTCCCCACTACAGTTCATTATTGACAACGGGAGCCAAAAGAACATCATTTCAGCAGAGGTCGCGAAGTGGCTGGGCTTACCGACCACAACACATCCACAACTGTACACCATCGGGTGGCTTCACCAAGGATGGGATCTTTGCATGAGCTAGTAGTGTCACCTTCCATACAACATCAAGCCCTCCATGGATGAGGTATTGTGTGACATTGCTCCCCTTGAATTTTGTGATGTATTATTAGGACAACCATACTTGTGGAAGCAACATGCTGTGTATGAATCAAGGCCCCGTGTTGTTATTATTACTTTGGGAAATAAGTTATACAGGATACCGGAGGTAGCACCGCCTACCACCATCTCTTTGATTATTGCAAAACAATGCAGTAAGCTCATTTCCAAAACTGGGAAATTTGTTTTCCTGATGGTACGCCCTCATCTTCACCTCCCCCGTAGGGTTTCCTCTGCACTGTCAGGTCAAGCACTCCATCAATTTGACCCCAGGTGCGCTACTGCCCAATGGGCCAATCTATCGGCGCTTTGTTCTAGAAAACGATGAAATCAAGAGGTAGATTCAGGAGCTACTGCAGAAAGGTCACATACGTCCAAGTTCGTCGCCCTGTGGGAGCCCGATCGTGTTGGTACAGAAGAAGGATGGGACTTGGAGACTACGTATTGACTATCAGGCGCTGAACAAGATCACTGTCCATAATAGGTACCCAATCCCACGAATTGATGACCTCCTGGACCAACTGAAGGGGGCAAAATATTTCAGCAAGATCGATTTGAAACAAGGATACCACCAGGTACCAATCGAACCCTTCGATGTGTGGAAGACTGACTTCAAAGCCAAGGAGGGCCTTTTCGAATGGTTGGTTATGCCTTTCGGATTGATGAATGCTCCTGCAAACTTCATGAGGCTAATGGATGACATATTGCGGCCATTCACCAACTCATTTGTAGTGGTATACTTGGATGACATCTTGATCTTCAGACAGAGTTTGGAAGAGCGCCTCTACCACATCCGATAGCTTCTCCAAACACTGTGGCGACACAAGTTATGTGCCAATTTGGAGAAATGCACTTTTGGCATGACCCAGGTTCAGTATCTAGGATACATTATAGATGAATAGGGGGTGCATGTGGATCTAGTCAAGATCCAAGTCATTTGGGAATGGCCATCTCCAATCACTCTGACAGAGCTCCGCAACTTTCTAGGTATTGCCAACTTCTACTGCAGGTTCGTGTTGTGATTTTCTAATATCACTTGGCCCTTGAGTCAAGTCACCAAGGGAGGAGCGAACTAGTGGTCGCCTCTGCTCAGCACTAGTTCTCGCATTACCAGACTTGCAACAACCATTTGAGGTCAAGGCAGATGCCTCTGACTATGCTATTGGGGCACTCCTTACTCAACACGGGCATCCAGTGGCATATCACAGTGAGACACTTTCAGAAACAATTTGGAAGTATCACACTTATGACAAAGAGATGTATTCCATTGTGCAGGCCTGCCAACAATGGAAGCATTACATTTTGGGGAAGGAGATGGTCATCCACACATACCACCGACCCCTACAGTTCATACAAACCCAAGGGAAATTACAAAATGATCGCCATCAGAAGTGGTCCACATACCTGCAACAGTTCCATTTGAATATCAAGTATAAGAAGGGTAGCACCAATAATGTTGCATATTGCCTTAGTCGACCACTAATCATAGCATTAACCACTGTTATCAACTATTTTGGGCACGAGACTTCCGATTGGCCACTTCTCTACAAAAGCAACCCAGAATTCAGCCACACATACCAGACACTCTTGGAGGGTCAGCATGTCCCAGATTTTCACCTCCAGGATGCCCTTTTAAGCCACCTGGGTCACCTTTGTGTCCCTTCAAGCGAGTGTGCCAAGATGATTTGGGAAGCACACTATAGTCGGGCTACTGGGCATTTCGGGGTCGAGAAAACGGTGGCAATACTGCAGAATTATTTCTATTGTCCGAATCTTCGACATGATGTCGGGAAGTACATTAGATCATGCACTGCCTGGACCATTGCCAAATCGACCATCAAGAAGCAAGGCCTATATACCCCGCTGCCTACCCCGAGTCGACCTTGGGAATCCATCTCCATGGGTTACATGTCAGGACTTCCTTCCACTAAGCATGGAAACGACTGTGTTTTTGTGGTCGTCGATAGGTTCTCGAAGATGGCCATTATGGTGGCTTGTAAGAAAAATATCACCGTAGAAGCCACTGCTAAACTATTCTTTGAATGAGTGTGGGTACACTTTGGGATCCCATAGTCTATCATCTCAGATCGAGACAACAGGTTCCTCAGTACATTTTGGTGTAGTCTCTAGTCGATGCTGGACACCAAACTCACTAAGTCCACAACCTTCCATCCTCAAACTAATGGCCAAACAGAGATTGTCAACAGGATGATCGTACACATTCTGCGCATGTACAACTCAAAGTATCCACGCACATGGGACGAGAGCCTCCCCTATGTTCAGCATAGCTACAACCGTGCTCTCCACAACTCGACTGGCCACAACCCTTTGCAGGTGGGCTTGGGATTCCAGCCACTATGTCCCATTGATGTGGCCATGCCATTTGCAGCTACTCACGCAGATTCGGCTCATGTCCAGTCTGAAACCGATAAGGAAAAAAAATTCATTGAGCATATCCAACATATTCTCCAGTAGGTCCATGACATTCTAGAGAAATCAAATGCCAAGTGCAAGCAGCGACATGATCAACATCGGGTGTCACACAAGTTTCAGGTGGATGACAAAGTCTAGTTGCATTTGCAAAAGGAACGCCTTACCGGAGCCTATCAGAAACTCAGACCATTCCGATATGGTCCTTACACCATTACCAAGGCTATGGGAGACAATACATTTTAGCTCAACATTCCCCCATTCCTTGGCCTGCACCCAGTGTTCAATGTGGACCACCTTCGGCCATACTTTCCACCATTAATAGACAGATTCGACATTGCAAAACAACTCACACCCACAGAGTTAAATCCAGATTGCATGGAACAAGCTGCAACTGATCGGATCATGGACACACAGGTCAAGCACACTCACCAGCAGAATATCCAATGTTATCGAGTTGTCAAAGTAGGCCAACTTCTTCACCAGGGCAAGTGGCTCACCAAGGACCAAGTTCAGCAGAAGTTTCCTCATCTCATGCAAGAAATCAACGCAATGGGGATCATTGCTTCCTAAGGGGGGAGGAATGATCCAAGTGGATATTGGTGACCACCCACCAAGTCCACTTGGACCCCCACCATTGTTTCTTTCAACTTTTCAGTTTCCTTAATTGTAGCACAATTTACTATTTTTAGTAGTTTTTCAGGTCGTGAACTTTCAGAGCCATTTTGAGGCCCTAAACGACATTTTTGGGAAAAATGGGAGTAACATTGGTCCATGGATAGATTTTTCTCTTCCCAAAGTTGTAGCTCTCAGATATATCTTTCTAACGAGATATTGTGCGCGTCAAACAGAGATCGTATGCCCAAGTTACGACCCCGGGAAGTTGATGTACCAATTTAGCCAAACGGGGCCCACAGTTTGGCGTTTCATCTTCTAGGGTTAGGTTTTTGGATGTTTAGGGTTTTCCATTGTTTCTCAACAATAAATAGGCCTTCGAGCCTCATTGTAACATAGTTCAGAGGCATGTAGCTGCCACATCTCTTCTCAGAGATAAGATACCATCGCCCTAGCTGGTTTATTTCCATTTCTATTTGTAAGCATATTTCAGTATTTTACATTAATGAAATGAAGTATTATTTCTGCTGCATCTTTGTGTATATGGTTATCATTGCATTTTTTTGCGTTCCTATTTAAGTCCGAATCAAATGTCGTATTGTGAGAGATACTTTCTATATATGAAAATCAATCATGGTCAACCATGCTCAATAATCATGGTCGCATTGTGACAAATATTGTCTCATGGTCTGACGTCACATTTTGACAACCATGGTCAACTATGGTCAATAATCATGGTCACATTGTGACAAATATTGTCAGATGGTCCAACGTCACATTTTGACAACCATGGTCGAACACCGAATTCTAACAAAGATTGTCTCAATATGAAAATCAACCATGATTAACCTTGTTCAACCATGTTCAATCATGGTCAACCATGGTCAACCATGGTCCAACGTTGCATTTTAACAAAGATTGTCTCAATATGAAAATCAATCATGGTCCAATGTCACATTGTGACAAATATTGTCGCAATATGGACATCAACCATGGTCAACAGTGGTCCAACATCACATTGTGATAAAGATTGTCTCAACCATGCTCAACCATGGTCAATCATGAAAAACCATGGTTAATCATGAACAATAATGGTCAACCATGTTCCAACGTAGCATTGTGACAAAGGTTGTCTCAACATGAAAATCTACCATGGTCAATAACTATGGTCATCCATGGTCAACTTGATGAGTGCTAGTATTGCAGCAAGGATGCTGCAACTCCTGGGCTACCGGCTTTACTTATCAACCCAAGGTTCGTACAAACTTGGAGGTGAGAGTGCTATATGCAAAAGTAAAAGTAAAGGTCCTGCCTGTTGTCACTATTCATCCAACGATAGACCCCAAGGTTCCAAGCCAGACTTCTATAGAGTCAGAAGAAGCTTGATTATTTTATGGTAGAAGAGCAAATCTATTCTAAGAGAGCTACTCTACTACAGTAATGAAGAAACCAACATGTAATGCTAAATCACACCATATCCTAATTAACCATTTAAAAAGTTATGCTAAGAAGAATGTCTAAATCAACACTAAGCTAATGCTGCTATTTAAGCTACAGAAGTAAAGAGCATCAAACGATACTAATGTGTAAGCAAGAAAACTAAGCTAAATCTGTTTTCACCTTTTTGGGTTTTTTTGGCAAAATCAAGTATGGCAACTAATTGTTCTTGTGGATGTGACAGGTGGATAGAAGGTGATTGAGGATGGATAAAAGGCTTATGGAGTGGTTGGATGGTGTGGAAGGGTCCTAGGAGGCTTTTTGGGACTTCCTAGAGGTTCCTTGTCAATTCGGCCTCAAAACAAGTTGTTTCAGGACAACCTACAAGATGTACTAGAAACCTACAAGATGATCCTGTAGGAATTATAGAAAACCTACAGGATACGGCTGAGAGCTAATTGTGAGGTGTTGGGAAGCTTGGAAAAGGTGTGTGATGAGTGAGATGGGGTGTTAGAAGGTCTAGGGGCACTCAGGAGTCGATATCCAAGATCATAGATGGCTAGATTCACTCAAGGTATCTAGGGGAATTTCAACAACAAAAAAATGACAAAAAATAGTGAGAGTGATGGTGGCGCAAGAGAAGGTTAGGGTGGTTGAAGTGGAAGGTGGTTGTTGGTGACGAAGTCTGGGTCTCCTCCTGAAGTACCTGTTGTGCTTAAACATAGGTGTTTCCCAAGAATTATGCAACAAAACATTTTCATAAACTAGAAAAGCATGAATCAATTTCCTATATTATTCATGAAGAGAGTGCTAAAGGGAATGAAAGCATGAGTGAGATCTTATTGCAGAAATGGAGTAATGGAAAAAGATGACAATGAAATGAACCAAATGCTGAATTAAGACAACAAACTCCAAAGCTCATGCAAGAACTAGAAATCTATGTTTTTGGGGTTGCTGAAGGGTCTCTTCCACAAGTCATGGTCCCAGAGGGAGGACGTGAGGCCGAGACACCTGCTAACAACCTTATGGTGATACTTTTTCTCCTTGCTAACCTGCTAATTGAAAGAAGGCACAAATGGAAGCAAACTAACATACAACCAATCTAATCTACACTGTTGTAATGGAAATGCAACTACTTAAGAAAATGAACAATTAAACCATGAATCTATGCTAACATACATGTACAATAAATAGGAGCCTTGGCTGCTAGGGTTGGGCCCTAACCCAGGAGCTTCAGCCCTCTGAGTTAACTCAGTGCTGGCTCAAAACAAAACTCATTCTTATAATCAAAACAAGGGATTACATCCAAAAACTGTCACAAGCCTTGCAGCTCGAAAATAGAGTAGAGTTTTACGATCAAAAATCTGAATCCTACTGAGGTCTTAAGCCTTTCTACTTATACATCTGAAGTCTCCAACGACTTCCTTAAAATTAGGGAGGCTCGACTCCCAAACTTGAGATAAGTTGGTGCTTTGTCTTTCACTTGCTCGATTGCCTTCTAGTTCTCATGATTTGGTTGGTTGCACTCCGAGCTAATGGAGGAATATTCAAATGGAGGGGTAGTAAATGAGGAGGATTTACCTCCTATAATTCCTCTCCCTTGTCCCATTCGAGTTTTGACCAAGGACTTTGCCAAAATTCCTGGCTTTTATCTCCTAATCCTACATTAAATGCACATTAGACCACAAAGAAAAATATCCAACTCTAATTCATCTCATAAACAAAATATAATAAAAAGTATGCAATAAGTTATGAGAATAGTTGGTTTGACTAAGCTAGGAGGTGAATTAAGGCCCATATAATTACCCAATGATGAGGATCATCATCACCCCCCTACTGAAAGTGTTGGTCATCCTCTAAGCAACTTAGTCAATGTCCATGTCCTTCATGGCTCTAGTAGCCTCTCTGACATCCCATGCCTTTGTTGTGGTCTCTTCTTCTTGTTCATAGAAGCCTACTTTCTTTTTTACCTCTTCCCACGGCCTCTTTTCTTCTTCTTCTTTTCTCCCTTCTAGCATCCCTAGGAGCAGTCATGGAATGAGTTTTAGGCCTATCCAATTTACCTTCAACCTTTGCATTGTTTGCTTATATATAGGTGTCCTGTTGAGTGCCTCTCTCAACCTTTGAGGGGGGTGATATTCTCTGATCTTCAAGCTGTGTGGCAGTGTGTTCCATCTTCTTAGGCAGACATGTATACTATCATCTCCTAGTATCCTAAACATATCCTCAAAATGTGAAATTTCTTGTTCTTGGGCAACAAGATATCTAGGTGCTAATTGAGGGTCATTTGAAATCAAATTATGGGTGCTAATTAGGGCCATGGGATTTGATTGTTCAGCTCTGATGAAAAGAGGTTCATTTTGCTCTCTAGCCAATATTCTTTTCATCTCTGCAGCCCTTGACTCCTCATGGTTCATCCATGATGCCAAAGCCATTAATTGTAGATCTCCTAGCTTGGCATTAGGATCCCAAACATTCATGTCTGTGAGTTCCATGTTGTGCAAATAAAACTCAGCCATGTTGGCCCTATCCTCTAGTGTACTTTGATCACAAAGATCAATAAACTGCCTGTAGTCCTGAAATGGCATGGTGCCCCTTTGTGCTAGTGTTTTAATCTGAAACTGCAACCATTGTTCTTTGAGGTAAAGAGCATAGGATTTAGCTGGCATCCTACACTGGATGGCCTCCAAGGAGAGGCTGGCCATACATGCTAGTTGGTTCTCCCTTTCTTGCAGTTGTCCCCTCAGCCACGCATTTTCCCTCTTAGGATGATCTCTCGTTATTGCTTCTCTGTCCCTTAAGCCACTTAGCTCCTTTTCCATTTCTTTGAGTTTCTCTTCCATGTGCCCAATGTCTTCCACCCCTTTTGACTTGGCAATTTTCATCCATCGATGGGTTCTGGCCCTCTCCTTCTCAAGTTCGAAAAACAATGGGATGGAAAATTTTTGAGGTATCACCCTGCCTCCTTCAATAAATCGGTAGTAGGAGTCTAGGTTAGGTTGGGGGCTTGGTTCCTTTGTTTCAGGGTCTTCTTATTTTGTTTCTTGTTGTTCCCTTACCTTGATTTCCAATTTCTGTGCTTCTTGTAGTTTCAGCAGAGTATCATGCAGGACTGTTTTTTTTTCCTGTAGGTTTTGTTGTGGATCCTGTAGGATTTGCTGTGGAATTTGTAGGATTGCCTTACCCTTTGAGGAAGTTGATTTAGTATTAGGCCTCCTTACATATGTGATTGGTGACTTAGGGGAAGGAATTTTGTCTCTTTGAGTAGGGGAATCTTCAATCTCAATAGGAATTTTTGTTGAAATTTGTGGCTTCCCTTGTTTGATTCTTGTGCTCTTTCTTGTTCTGAAATATAGGGGGGTTTGCCTCCTTTTTCCTTTTTGCTTGACTGGGGTACTGAGAGCAGTGACGAAAGTTGCTGCCTCTCTCTCAATGGCCTCTGGGGACACCTTAGGTGACCCCTCCTTGTGTTGTTTCCCCTCTGTTTCAATGCATTCTTCCTCTCTATTTTTCTTATCTTCTTCCTCTTCTTGTTCTTCCTCATTTCCATCAGTTTCTTCCTTAGTTTCCTCCTCTGTTCCATCATCATCCTCCTTCTCTTCTCCCTCTTCTTCTTCTACTTCATCATGTTCCTCTGTGCCATCTTCTTCTTCATCCATCTCATCCTTATCTAGCTTTCTATCTTCTTCTTCCTGTTTTGCCTCCTCCTCACTGACAGAAGGACTAACATCATAAGTGAGGGTTTTGATGTCATCCTCTACTGACAAGTCTTTGAAGACTTGCCATGTTATAGGGATTTTGATGCTTTGGAGAGCATCCTCAATGAGGATCCTGATCAACCCATGGTGAGCCAAATGTTGGGAATTCACTTCCTTTACTTTTTTTTTGGAGTCTATGAGTGATTGCATCAAGAAATAGGGTATGCTGAGTCTTTGGTGAATTGGTGTTTCTACCCCAAATCTTAATTCTTTAAGGATCTTGAAATGGTAGCCATAAAAAAAACTATATCTACCCTCACATGAGATATATTTGATGAGTTGGTAGCCTACCTCACTCCATGGGTATGGCAGACAATCCCTTCTTACTCCATTTTTATCCTCTGTGGGTTCTTCACCTTCTAAAAATAATTTCCTTTTTGCCACTTGATTGTCTCCTCTCCATGGAATTCCTAGGGGAAGTGTGGTGACCCTACTAATGAGATCTGGGGTAAGATCTATAGTGAGGCCTCTAACTAAAACAATGGCATGGATTCTGTTGTGTGGAGTGAGGGAATGAGAAAATTCTTGAGCCACCTCATCATCATACCCTGTGAATTTTTCGAAAAATCCCATCCAATTCTTTCTTGTAAATATTTCAAGCACTTAGGGGTGTTGTTGTATCCTCATAATGTTTACGGGTTCTCTCCTATTAAACCCTCCTGTCATATTGCTTGTGAGGCTTGAGGAGAAAATGAGAGGTTTGAAACAAAAAATTTAAATTCAAGAGGAAAACAGAGTTTACTGTGTATGTAATTCACCTCCCGAAGTTGCTAAATTCACTAGATTTTAGAGCATTTCTAGTTCATTTTCTTGTAAATGGGGATAAATTTTTATAGCCTACCTCTTTAGAATGATGGCAGTGGAAAATTCCCGTGATATCCCCTCTTGAAATCTTCTCTGCCTATCCTGTAGACTACCTATGTGTATCCTGTAGACGGATCCTGTAGAATGTATCCTGTAAACTCTTCCTGTAGGAATTCCTATGCATGCTCCCATAGAAATTCTCTTGTAGAATGATGGATCCTTGCTTCTGGTGGGTGGCCAGGGTTATGAGAGCGACTTGAGTGAGGGATTTTCGAGGAGGTGGAATGAATGAATGCATTCAAACGATGTTTTATTTCCCTTTATGGTGTTTCAGGGTGAGTTGGTGTGCTAGCAGCAGAGGTACATTGCTATTTTTGGACCATTGGTCCCCAATACCAACTCATCATATCCCACTCCTCGTAATAAGCTCCCACCTCGTAGATCTGTAGTTAACCACTTCTTGTCCTACTCCTCCTTTGCCTTTGAGTTGACTACAACCATGTGTGAGAGGACACCCAGTTTTGCATGCGATGACTGAATGAAGGTGGCCAAGTTAACTGGCCATATTTTCACTTATAAACCATCTATCTCATAACCTTTACAACTTTTGATTAAATGATGCATATGAGTGAGTGAGCGGGATACTTACCTATGGTTTTGATGCCATGCTGCAGTTGTCGAAGATCAGAGGTGATGCATTGTTTATTTGCTACATGGTCATTCTTCTTCCTCCTCTTGCTGTCTGCTAATGGTTTCTTGGCTTTTACAGGTATCTGTGACTGAAGATCTGATGTTTTTGCTGCTGTGGAGCTCCTGGATCATCCTAGTGAAGACTTGTAGCTGTTGATTGGCATTCTGTGGGATAGGCTGCTACAGGATTTCCTACAGGATGTCCTGTAGCTGCTTCTCCCTTAGAATTCTTTAATCATGTTGTTGGCTGGGGCTGTGAGGATGGTGAAATGAATGGACAGAGGGAGTAGGAGTGTGTGTAGAGAAAAGGACACTTAGGTAATGCTCTTACTCCTCTCTGTTTTTTCCTCTCTCTCTTATTTTTTTTTTTTGCATGACTAGCAAAACTATTGAAATTGATCTTTTTTTGTTTTGAATGGTGGGTGTAGGGATGATGATGGTGGATGAGTTGAGGTGTTAGATCATGCCTAGGATGAATTTTAGGGACCCAAGAAACCTACCATGTACCCTTGGTTTGCTTCCTGTAGGTTTTCAGGGGATCTTGTAGGAATACAGGGGATCCTGTAGAAAACATAGTCTTCACCTAAATCGAAGCAATGGAGTGGAAAAATGGTAGAAATGATGGAGGGATGCATGGTGAGGAGTGGGGGAGATGAATATGTGTGATGCAGGGTTCCCTTTGGATCCTCTTTTTGCTCCTTGACTGTCTTTCTTCCCACCTGCAAATAACAATTTTATCTTTTCTCTCTCCTTTTTTTTTTTGAAAAACAACTAGCCTGCCTCAGAGAGGTTTTCACCCTAGCAGTTTTCCTTGGGCATCTTGTAGAGCCTCTATCTTGCACTTGATTATCCATCATTACCTACAGTTTTCCCTCACTCATCTCTATCTTTTGCCTTATTTTCCTTATTTTCCTACCCAGATCATTACATTTTATGTCTTTAAGCATGATTAAGTGAACTTTGCTAATGTGTGACTGTTTTGTTTAGATTTTGACATACTTGCAGAGATTCCGCAGCTGTCTGGCAATTCCGCAGCCATTCAGCGATTCCGCAGCCATCTGATGATTCCGCAGCCTTTTTGTTAATCTCAAGGTTCCACGTGTCATTTTGCAAAACGAGCCACATGGGCATTTAGGAATAAAGGTGCTCAAGGTTCCTGTGCCATTGGTTCGATCAGCCACATCATCTCCACCTCCGGTCAACGAGGGTCAAGCCACGGTCAACAAAGGCAGCTTAAACGGTGTTACGTAAGCTGTTGGGTCACGTCAATGCAACTGGTGATTTGTCCGTGTTACGCAGGTTGTGGGAAACATAATCCAACTCTGGATTCAATTCCCATAACGACCAGAACCTCCAGCTCATCCACGAGGCTTATGACGTGTTGCTGAACCTTTATTACGCATGACAGATTAGTTAATTTTCAGTTTCTAGCTTTACGCATTAGGCAATCGTTTAGATGCCTATAAAAACTAGCGTTTGCATACGCTTAATGTTACTTTTTAGTTGCTGTGTTTTATGAACTTGTTATAATTTTAGTGCATTTCAAGACTCTGTTTTGGTAGTGCAGTTCTAGCACTCTTGACTGTAATTTTCTGCATATGGAGTAATAGAAGCAGTGTTGTTCTGACGTTTTCAATTCCTTGAGTCTTCTTTGGGTTGTATGAATGGAGGGCCCCTATTCATGACTGCCCTTGTATAGTATTTTATGTTCATATTCTTGCTATTTCCTTATTTTCTATTCAGCATTTCCTTTTCTTTGAAACATGTACAGCTTGGTTCATTTTCATTGTCATTTCATTTACAGCATTCACTTAAACTGATCAGTATTGTTCTTTTGCAGGTTTTTAACCCGGGATTGTTTTTGTCTTTATGTATTTGCTTTATATCTGATGGCATTTTCAGTTGACAGATTCAAAGTTGTTGCTTTTACTTTATTTTCATAGTTGATTTCTAGTTTAGTTTCTCAAAAGTTGTCTGCTAACATATGGATGGTCTCTTTATCACAAATTGTTCATCTTTTAGAGATCAGAATACTAATAAATTTCAGCTGGCTTTGAGTACTTTTTAGACTAATCTTTAACTACTTTCTAATCGTGCTTTACACAGTACTATGTGTTAGAAGTAGAGAGTTAGAAAGAGCTGAACATTATAACTAGTCTTTAAAGTAGATTTTTCTCATTTTTGATCACTTTTTAAACTCATCTCTAGCTACTTTCTAATCGTGTTAGAAGCAGAGAGTTAGGAAGAGATAAACATTATCATTGGTTTTTAAAGTGATTTTCTTACCTTTTATTTGCAGCAGCATGAATGGTGTCAAGTGCCATTAGAAAGTGGTTCTTTGCTTTCAGTTTATTTCAAGTTATTTATTTCTTTCAAGCTTTTTCTTTTCCGCAAGTAGTTAGAAATCACCTTACACACACACTCACTCATCTGTTTATAAAAACTCCATTCCATCTTAGGAAGATAAATTAACCACAAACAACACCCCAAACGACAAAAAGCTCTAAGAGGTTGCTTAAGTACATATAGTACACCTTCACTTCATCAGCTTACGAGCCCCGGGTTGACAATTAATGACATCAATTTAGGAACACTAAATTGGCTAAACACACCTCAAGGGAGGTTTTCACCCAGGGATCTTCTTATTCTTTTTTCTATTTTTTTTCATCATTGGGCCGCCTCACGAGGTTTTCAACCCAAAGATGGGACTCAGGCACTTCATGGAGGTTTTCACCTGAGTCCTTATTCTTTTTTCTTTTTCAATGACTTGATGAGGGAGGAGTTGAAACTTGCTCCACCATCACCATTGTTTTATTGATATTGTCAATGAGCTCTTGTTTTGATAAAGGTATCTTTTACATTTTCAATCGGTGCCCATTAAAAAGCAATGGAATGGATTTTTCATCTATAGTTCTGATCTTCACTGAACCATTATCATGGCATCTTTCCACAACATAAGGTCCAAGCCATCTTGTCCTTAGCTTGCCCTTGAAGTCTTTATACCTAGAATCATATAACAATGCCCAATTGCCCTCCTGAAATTGCTTCTCCTTAATATGTTTATCATGCCAGATCTTCCTCTGAAGCTGAAATATCTTTGTATGTAGGAGGGCCTGCATTCTGAATTCATCCAAGCCATTCAATTGGAACAATCTCTCTTTTTGTGCATGAATGAGGTCCAAATCTAGTTGGGCTGCCATCCTCAATGTTTTATATTCAAACTCAATGGACAACAAGGCCTTTTTCCCATAGACCAGCTCATAGGGTGTAAATCCAGTGGTGGTCTTCCATGTGGTATTATAGGCCCAGGTGGCCTCAACTAGTCTCTCTGCCCAATCCTTCCTGCTGCTACTCACTACCTTGGTTAAGATGCCCTCCAGTGCCCTATTGGTCACCTCCACTTGCCCATTAGCTTGTGGATGATAGGGAGTGGAGGTCCTATGCTTGATTTTGTGATCGCTGAGCAGTTATTCAATCATGTTGGAGGTAAACTAACTACCTTGGTCTGTGACTAGCTCCCTAGGGTACCCAAATTTGTAGAATACATTCTCCCTTAGCAACTCAACCACCTTCTCTTCTGTTGCTGCCTTGATTGCCTTGGTTTCTGCCCACTTAGTCAAATAATCAATGCACACAATAATGTATTGTTTTTTCTTTGATGGAGGGTTGATAGGCCCAATGAAGTCCATGCTCCATTTGTCAAATAACTCAAAAGTCACTTGAGGCTGTAGGGGCATTTCATCTCTTGGAGTAGGATTTCCCATCCTCTGGCACTGATCACACTGACTAGTGTACTTTTTCACATCCTGATGGAGAGTGGGCCAATAATAGCCTGCTTGTAACACTTTGAATGTTGTCCTCCTTGCTGCAAAGTGACCTCCACAAGGCCCATCATGACAGGTCAAAAGGATGTCAAAAACTTCCTCTTCCCTTACACACCTTCTCAAGATTTGATCTGGGCCAAGTTTGAAAAGATTGCCCCCAATCCAGGTGAAGGGGGTGCTTTTCCTGACTATCTTGCTCTTTTCTTTGGAGGGCAAGTTTGGTGGGAACTATGCTAATACCAAATAGTTTGCTATATTAGCAAACCATGGGGAGAGAACTGAAATAGCAAACAAGTGCTCGTCTGGTAACTGGTCATCCACCATTCCTTCTTCACCTGCAGACAGATTCACCCTAGATAAAAAGTCTGTAACAAAATTTTCCTTACCATGCTTATCAACAATGGTTAGATCAAACTGTTGTAGTAAAAGAAACCATCTTATAATTCGAGCATTCACATCCGGTTTTTTCATTAAATATTTGATTGCAGCATGGTTAGTATGCACAAATGTTTGATAGCCTATTATGTAATGCCTAAATTTTTTTAATGAATGCACAACAACCAAGAGTTCCTTTTCGATCACAGTATTTATCTCAGCATTTGACAAGTTTTTACTGATAAAATAGATGGCATAAGGCAGTTTTTCCTTTACCTGACCTAAGGCTGCTCCTATGGCTTTGTGTGAGGCATCAACATGAATATGAAAGGGGAGGGCCCAGTTTGGGCCTCGGAGAATTGGTGCAGTGGTTAACTTACCCTTTAGAATATCTAAGGCCTCTTGATAACTTTTTGACCATATAAACTCATAATATTTGGCCAACAACCCAAATAAAGGAGAGGCCAACTTGTTGAAGTCCTTTATGAACCTTTGGTAGTATCCAGATAACCCCAAGAAACTCCTGACATCTCTATTCTTTTGCCGAGGTGATACCCTTTGAATGATACCTATTTTGTTCGGTTCCACCTGCAGTCCTTGCTGAGATATTGAATGATCTAGCACGGTCCCTTCAGTCATTAGGAATTCGCATTTTTTAGGATTGAGATACAGGTTCATTTCAATGCATTTGTGCAGTACTTTGCCTAGGTTAGTTAGGGCTTCTTAAAAATCACAGCCATAAGGTGTAAAGTCATCCATATGAATTTCCACCACATCATGTACTAATTCGGCAAAAATACTCAAGAATGCTCTCTGGAAAGTGGCAGAAGCATTGTATAGGCCAAAAGGAAGGACCCTATAGGCAAAATTACCCCAAGGATAGGTGAATGTAGTCTTATCCTGGTCTTTTGGGCAGATTTGGATTTGGTTGTACCCACTAAATCCATCTAGGAAAGTGAAAAACTTTTTCCCTGCCAGGCCATCTAGCACTTGGTCAATGAAGGGTTGGGGAAAATGATCCTTCTTTGTGGCTTTGTTTAACTCCTTGTAATTGACACAAATCCTCCACTTACCATTTTTCTTGGGAACTAACACTAAAGGGGAGACCCACTCATTGTCAAAGATAGGGTAAATGAGTCCCGCAACTAGCAGTTTTTGTAGTTCTTCTTTGACTATATCTTTAAGAGTTAGATTCATCCTCCTTTGTGGTTTATGGACTGACTTGCAACCTTCTTTGATGTATATGTGGTGAGTACACACTGAGGGGTGTACTCCCTTCATTTCCTTGTAACTCCAAGTGAAGGCTTCTAGGTTTTCTTTTAACATGTTGCATAGATTTTCCTCTTCGAGAGTAGAAAGAGATGGATTAATTTTCAAGGTTTTCTCTGGGCCGAATTCTATGGTTTGGACATGGAGTGGGTTGGAATCTACCAAGAATAAGTTAATTGGATGGTTTTTCTGGGTTTCCCTTACTTCTTCTTCTAATGGTAACAAACTAGGAGTTGGGCTTTGGAGTAGGTGTTCAATCAAGTCATCCTCATCTTGTTGTCCTCCTCCTATGGTTACTTCTAAAGCATAAAGTTGGGCGGAATAAACCTCATCTTCTTCCTCCTCCTCCAACCATAAAGGTAAATCATGCTCTAGAGAATGTTGAGCAGGACGGTATAGGACTAACTGCTTGGACATATGCCTGTTCTTGATGTTCATATTCCCAGCTCTGCAACTAATGCAAGCCTTAGCTGTGGCAAACCATGGCCTCCCAAGGATGAAAGGGTAACCAGTAAGTTTAGCCATAGGCTGGAGAACTAGAAAATTTGTAGGGTATTCCCAGGAGTCAATGGAGACCATCACATCCTCCAAAATTCCCTCAGGGGTGACTGTGGAACAATCTGCAAGTTGCAGAACTGTTGTGGTCTTCCTCAATGACCCTTGGAGGTTGAGCATGAGCATGATGTCCTTGGTCATCACATTAATGGTAGCCCCAAGATCGATCAGAGTGTGTGGGAAAATGGTGCCATTGATGTGCACATCTACTACAGGGCTTCCAGGGTCCAAATATTTCAGACATATCCTGCCCCAACATTAAGTCGGACAGCTACCCAATGACATTAATGGTAGCGGAATCCATTTTTCTTCTTCCTGGATGCTTGAAGAATTTCTCCTTAATCAACTTATTGTAAATGGGAACATCTTTTATTGCTTGGAGAAGGGGGATCTTTACACATTGATTTTTCAATTCTCCCAGAAGTTTAGTTTCTTCTGGGGTAGGCTGGAGGGGTTGGGCTAATATCTCAGGAAAGGGTGGATTTACTTTAAAGTTGATTTCCTCTCTTTCTCCCTCAACCTCCCTATGTGGAGGGGGAGGTTGGTTATCCAAGAGAATTCTCCCAGATCTTAGGTTGATCTCCTGGATTTCTACAGCATAAGCTGGATATGATGTTTCTCCATTGTATACTTGTTGAGCCTGCCTATTGTTCGGGTTCAGATTTGGCTGGGCAAGCATCTGGGGTTGCTTGGGTGGAGTAGAGTGTAGGAGTTGTGGTTGGGCAGGTGGTGGAGGCAATAGAGCTGAAGCATTGTTGTATTGGGGCCTCCACCCCTGGAGTGGTGTATTCCACTGAGGTTGTGGCAGAGCGTAAGGTTGAAATGACTGGTTTCCTGGCTGGGAATGATAATGAGATGCATAGGACCAAGAAGGGGGTGTAGACTAGGAAGGATCAGCAGGGGGTCCCTAAGAAGGTATAACTGTGTTTTGGTTGGGGTTTTAATATGCATGGGATGACCCTTGCATGTGTTGCTAGTATGGTCTAGGCCCAAGAGGTCTCCTTTGGTTGATGTGGCAAAGCTGCTTAGTGACCCCTTCAGCTCCTTGATATACAACTTTGAGTCCTGGTAAAGAAGGGCACTTGTCTGTGGAGTGGTTTTCTTCATAGACTGAGCACATTTCAATACAGTTCAATGGACATTCATTCCTAGGATGCCTCCTGGTGCATCTAGGACAAAATTTGGCCAAGGCTATCTCTGCTTCCTCTTGCTTCTTTTTGATGTTCATGATGTCCAATTGCAAGGCAAGGGTTTGCAGGATCTCACTTTTGAAATATTCTAGCATATTTCCAATTTCACCCTTGATGGATGAGTTGGAAGATGATGTACTGGCCATAAGTTGCACCCTCTTTCCTGTCTTCCCTAGAATGGTTTCTAAAGGCAGTCTTGATATCCTCATAGGGTAATTGGTAGATATCTCCTCTTACTAACAAGTGTAAGTTATCTAGAAAGTCTTCTCTTACTCCCCTGAGTAGGACCAACTTTAGTAACTTAGGGTCAAGTGTGCACCTGGCCCTTTTGTAACTGAGTTGGAATCTTTCTTCGTAGTCTTCTAAGGATTCATCTTGGCCTATGATCATCTTGAAAATTTCCTCTTTAGTATCCTTTGACCTACAATAGTCCTGATATTTGTTGTTGAAAGCCTACTGCATCTAAGCCCAAGTTGTGATGCTCTCTCCAGGTAAACCCATGAACCAGCACAATGTTGCATCCTTGAGGGTAGATGGAAATAGTTGTAACTTTTGCTCATCATCTGTATAGTCATAGGTTCGGCATATAACAACAAACTCAAATAGGAAAGTGTCGGGGTCCTCTATGGTCAGGCCATGGAAAAGAGGTAGGGCAGAGGGGCTTATATTCTTCATCTTAGTGTCCTTGTTGGTTTCCCTGATGGGGAAGGCACCCTCGACTCTCTCTCTCTCTATTCCCTTTACCATTTTGGTTTTCAGCCATTGGTTCAGTAGGAATGAGTTCCTCTTCTTCTTCTTCCCCTCTAGGTTCTTCAAATATATTAGGTTTCTCATCTAGAGGTTCCTCCAATTCACAACCACTGAAGAAGAGAGAAGGTTGGATGTTGGATGCAGTGGGGGTATTTAGCAAGAATTTCCCTAAATTGTCCCTATTCCTATGAGGCATGAAAGGAAATGTTTTTGGGTTGGTTTTTGTAGATTTTTTTAAGGCTGGAAAGTACTTTGCAGAAATGAATTTACTAATTGAATGAAAATCACTGACAGAATGAAAAAACTACTTGTTGAATTGAAATTCTACTTGCGGAATGGAAAGGAAAGCATATAATGAAAGATGAAAGAAAGGAAGCTACTAGATTACTTTTGTAGAAATAAACTAATGGTAGAAAATTGAAGACAAGAAGTAGAAGAAAAGAAAGTAGTAATCACATTCTACTCAGACACCTCCCTGGCAATAGCGCCAAAAAGTGATGAGCGCCAGTATTGCAGCAAGGATGCTGCAACTCCTAGGCTACCAGCTTTACTTATCAACCAGGGGTTCGTAAAAACTTGGAGGTGACAGTGTTATATGCACAAGTAAAAGTGAAGGTCCTACATGTTGTCACTGTTCATTCGACGAGAGACCCCAAGGGTTCTAAGCCAGACTTATATAGAGTCAGAAGAAGCTTGATTCTTTGATTTAAGAAGAGAAAATCTATTCTAAGAGAGCTACTCTACTGTAGTGATGAAGAAACCAACATGTAATTCTAAATCACACCATATCCTAACTAACAATTTAAACAACTATGCTAAGAAGAATTGCTAAATCAACACTAACCTAATGCTGCTATTTAAGCTACAGAAGTAAAGAGCATCAAACCATACTAATGTGTAAGCAAGAAAACTAAGCTAAATCTGTTTTCACCTTTTTTGGTTTTTTTAGCAAAATCAAGTATGCAAACTAATTGTTCTTGTGGATGTGACAAGTGGATGGAAGGTGATTGAGGATGGCTAAAAGGCTTATGGAGTGGTTGGATGGTGTGGAAGGGTCCTAGGAGGATTTTTGTGACTTCCTAGAGGTTCCCCATCAATTCGGCCTCAAAACGGGCTATTTCAGGAAAACCTATAGGATGTACTAGAAACCTACAGGATGATCCTGTAGGAATTATATAAAACCTACAAGATACGGTTGAAAGATAATTGTGAGGTGTTGGAGGTGTTGAGAAGCTTGGAAAAGGTGTGTGATGAGTGAGATGGGGTGTTAGAAGGTCTAGGAGCACTCAGGAGTCGATGTCCAAGATCAGAGATGGCTAGATTCACTCAAGGTATCTAAGGGGATTTCAACAAAAAAAAATTGACAAAATCTAGGGAGGGTGATGGTGGAGCAAGAGATGGTTAGGGTGGATGATGTGGAAGGTGGCTGCTGGTGATGAAGTGTGGGTATCCTCCCGAAGTACCTGTTATGCTTAAACATAGGTGTTTCCCAAGAATTATGCAACAAAATACATTTTCATAAACTAGAAAAGCATGAATCAATTTCCTATATTATGCATGAAGAGAGTGCTAAAGGGAATGAAAGCATGCGTGAGATATTACGACAGAAATGGAGTAATGGAAAAAGATAACAATGAAATGAACCAACTGCTGAATCAAGACAACAAACTCCAAAGCTCATTTTAGAACTAGAAATCTATGTTTTTGGGGTTGCTGAAGGGTCTCTTCCTCAAGTCATGGTCCCAGAGGGAGGAAATGAGGCCGAGACGCCTGTTGACAACCTTATGGTGATCCTTTTTCTCCTTGCTAACCTGCTAATTGAAATAAGGCACAAATGGGAGTAAACTAACATACAACCAATCTAATCTACACTGTTGTAATGGAAATGCAACTACTTAAGAAAATGAACAATTAAACCATGAATCTATGCTAACATACATGTACAATAAAGAGGAGCCTTGGCTGCTAAGGTTGGGCCCTAACCCTAGAGCTTCAACCCTCTGAGTTAAATCAGTGCTGGCTCAAAACAAAACTCATTCTTATTATCAAAACAATGGATTACATCCAAAAACTGTCACAAGTCTTGCAGCTAGAAAATAGAGTAGAGTTTTACAATCAAAAATCTGAATCCTACTGAGGTCCTAGGCCTCTCTACTTATACATCTGAAGTCTCCAATGACTTTCTTGAAATTAGGGAGGTTCGGCTCCCAAACTCGAGATAAACTGGTGCATTGTCTTTCACTTGCTCGGCTACCTTCTAGTTCTAATGATTTGGTTGTTTGCACTCTGAGCTAATGGAGGAATATTCAAATGGAGGGGTAGTAAATGAGGAGGATTTACCTCCTATAATTCCTCTCCCTTGTCCCATTCAAGTTTTGACCAAGGACTTTGCCAAAATTCCTGGATTTTATCTATAAATCCTGCATTAAATGCACAATAGACCACAAAGCAAAATATCCAACTCTAACTCATCTCATAAACAAAATATAATCAAAAGTATGCAATAAGTTATGAGAATAGTTGGTTTGACTAAGCTAGGAGGTGAATTAAAGCCCATATAATTACCCAATGATGAGGCTCATCACAACCATGGTCTAACGTTTCATTTTGAAAAATATTGTCTCAATGTGAAAATCAGCCATGGTAAACCATTGTCAATCATGGTCTACTAGTGTCCAACATCGCATTGTGACAACGATTTGCAACCATCATCAACCATCGCCAACTATTGTTAACCATTATCAACCATGGTCTAGCGTCGCGTTCATTGACCATGGTCAACCATCATCCAACGTTGCATTCTGAGAAAGATTGTCTCAATATGAAAATCATCCATGGTCAATGATTGTCATCCATGGTTAATAACCATGGTCAACCATGGTCCAATGTCTCATTGTGACAAAGATTGTCTCAATATGAAAATCAACCATCTTCAACCATGGTCGATATTAATAATCACATACATTTATAATATTGATCCCAAGGGTTAATAATAATAATCTCTTGGGTTATCAATATTAATTAATTGGGATTTTAATATTAATCCCTTAAGTTTATAACTATAATCCTTTGGGTTTATTAATCTTAGGGTTTATATTCCAATGGTTTAATATTAATGCTAGAGTTCAATGTTATTCCTTTGGGTTTATAGTTCCTTGGGTTTTAAATATTAATCCCTTGGTTTTATAATATTAATCTTAAGGTTTATAATATTAATGTTAGGGTTTAATGTTTATCTTAATGTTTATAATATTTATCTTACGGTTTATTTCCCATGGGTTAATAATATTTATCTCTTGGGTCTGTCACAAATATTTTTGTCAATATGGAGATCAATCATGGTCAATCATGGTCAATAGTGATCAATCATGGTGAACATTGGTCAAACATGGTCGACCATGGTCAATTATGATCTACCATGGTCCAACGCCACATTATGACAAAGATTGTCTCAATATGAATATCAACCATGGTTTATAAACCCAAGGGATTGATATTGTAAACCCAAGGGAAGAATATTAAACCTAAAGTATATTTATGCTTGGGTTTGTAATATTAACAATCTATTGGGTTTTTAATATTAATCCCACTTGTTTTTAATATTAATGTGTTGGATTTATTGATTTCTTATGTTTGTAATATTAACAATCCCTTGGGTTTTTAATATTAATTCCTTTGGTTTATTATTATTCCCTTGAATTTTCTCTATTTATTCCTTGGGTTTATAATATTAATCCCATTGGTTTCTTAACTCCTTGGGTTTAAAATATTAATAATCCATTGGGTTTATGATTCCTTGACGCAGAGTTTTTGATATTAATCTTAGATTTGATATATACATATATTAATTTAGCACATTAAGTTTATAATATAGCATATATTAAGTTGGCACCTACGGTGTATATCAACCATATTTATTAATGTGGTTGTGTTAGTTTTATAACTTACTTAAAATCACAATAGATAAAATCTACCTTGAAGAAAAATTATGAAATTTCTGGCTTCAAATTTTTATTTAAATTTAATAGAATTATAAATTATAGGTTTATAAATTACATATAACATGTATGTTCTTTAGGCGCAGGTGAGGCGGGTCAACAAGCAGTGGAAGGGAGCAGTCTGGGGGGATGACTCCATAGAATATTCATTGGGCCAAAGGTTTGTCGGAGGTAAACAATATTATCAGTGCACAGATTCATTAGAACAACGATAACTGGAAATGTCGTTTGCATGGAAGAGGAGTTGGTCGATTATTCATCATACTTGATGGATTGAACCCAAATTTGGGCGGATTATCCACATCAAAAACTAGCACGGCATACACCAGAGAACCCCCAGGTACTAGACATCTAGGTCGATGCATATATATCGAAGATGGAAGATGTAGTGGCCACCATCAATGACTTAGGGTTTATACAACCGAACCCAACATCGACTTCGAAATACCTTCACAACTTTCAGTGATCCGAATTGGATCCTTAAACATTTCCATGACTTTTTCAAATTATATCAGGATCCAAAATCTTATGAATAACGAGCTTATTAGAGATGACTTCTGGACAACGACAATTTGTGGCAAGCACGGAACAACAAGGACCCTCAGTCAAAGCGTGCTGACCGTTGGCCCATGGAGACCGCGCATTGGCACAAATTGGCAATCAGAAGCCTAGATCCAAAAAACAGAGGCAGTTTCTGATACGCAATTAGTGCCTAATCGTGTATCGCAGTGCAAAACTCTCAATGAAGGAAAGCCTCGAGCCCTCAGTCACGAGGAAAACAGGAAACTGTGCGGAAGGCGGGTCCCGCGCCCAAAACCGGTAGGATATCGCGTGCACTTTGAGTTGTAAGTGGGTTTGGCTGAGTTTAGCGCGATGCCACACACCGGGTGACACGCGTCCAGTGGATGTGAGAGAAAATCGCTTACATCACGTGAGTAACGGTCAAGCAACTTACCCGCGCGATATAGACGGAGACTGTAGGATCTGGAGACCCTAGATCAACGGTTGAGAATCAACCCGATGGATGACCGGATTTGACAGGGAAATAGACTGAGGTACATGATATTTGAGGTCTGGCATGGCCACTAAGTTGGCAGAAGGATCAGTTTCGTGGGCAACCTTGGAGTAACGGAAATAAAGACTGTTCAAAGAGAACTGACACTCAGTTCGTGAGGAGAAAAGTGGCCACCTCTCTGCGAAATGTTACACAGTGATGATGACGCAGAGTAGGGTAATTCAAATGGACAGAGGCAGGTGATCCAGAAAGCCAGGAAGGGAAACGAACAGTCACGGAGAAGATTGGATTTAAGCCACAAACAGACAAAAAGCAGCGGGAACAGAAGTAGAGAAAGAATTGAATTGCAGAGAACAGAGAAGCTGAGCTAACCTGTAGAGCAAAGGCAGTATCGAGCGGACAGAACAGAGAGAGTCTGAGAGTCTGTGAACTCCAGAGAAGGCTTGAGAGGTTCAAGTGACTCCTCTGTGTATACCTGTCAGGTATTGAGTACCAAATTGGACTCATACCACTGAGACCAGTTGAGGTCAAGACTCAGTAAGGGGGAGTCTGTGTACTCTAGAGGCTTGGGGGATCCAAGTACCACCCTACTGATCATCATCTGTTAAGTGAGACTCAAATTGAGCTCCTTATTGTAAAAAGTTTGCTTTAAGACACAATAGAAAAGGCCACCACTGAAGGCTGGACCAGGAGACGTAGCCCAGGAGGATTGGGTGAACTCCTTATTAAATTTGTTGTGTTTTGTATTTGCTTACTGTGTTTCTCTTACTGTTTCAAGTGTCTGTGTATTTCGCAATCTTATCGATCTATTGCTTAAAATAACATAGACACGCCCCAGCACATGAGTCTGTAATACCTTCATTAATTTCCTGAGGTCATCTAAGGGTGATTTCAGATCAAGTGGTATCAGAGCTTAAGGTTGTTAAGGTTAGACAAGCTTGTGCTGGATTTTACTGTTGAATGCTAACTAGATCAAAGCTTAAATTAGGAGAAGGAGAGTTGGTTGAGACTAACCCGGAAATTGGAAGGGTCTATCCTCAGAAGAAAATGTCAGAAGAAAGTCCCTTGGGGCTAGACCCTCAATTCATAGATAGTTTGCTGGCCATTAGGTCATGGTAGAGGAAATGTATAGGGAGTTTAGGGGACATAAATATGAGGATTCATCAGGCTCCAAACAAGATAAAGGAGAAGAAGAGTCTCTCCTCCATGACCACTCAAAAGGCAAAGGGAAAGAAGAAAACTTTCTCACACCTCCTAATAGCCCTGAACATAAAAAGAAGACATATTTGATCAAATTAGATGTTAAATTTGATTTACCCATATGTGATGGAGAGTTGAATGCAGAAAAACTAGATAACTAGATCAGACAAATTGATGTTTATTGCAGAGTGTAGAGTATCGACTCAAACAAGAGTAAGATTCAGCTGGCCAACCTACGCCTTGGAGGCACTGCCTTGGTATGGTGGGAAGGCAGGACACAATCTGACATGAAGAAACATGGTAATATTCTTTCTGTCTGGAGTGAATTTGTTTCTGCAATCAAAAAGCAGTTCTATCCACCAGCCTACATGCAGCAAGCCATGATGAGCTGGCAAACTCTTCGCCAATTGAAGGGGCAAAGTGTATAGGGTTACACCCAAGAATTTAGGAAGAGAGCTTTGATTCTAGGAATTTCATTAGACTCACCTGAGACTCTGTTGAAGTACAAAGGTGGTATAAACAGCTACATGAGGCACACTATCCTCATGTTTAAACCCACTAGTATAGATGAGGTATCTGTTCAAGCTACGCATCTAGAAGTTAGAGGGAAGAATGGGAACCCAGAAGTTGGAGGATCATCCAAGCCCATTGCAAGAAAGAATAAGGAGAAAAGAAAACAAAAATGGAAAGAAAGGAAGGCCAATACTGCACAAAAGACAAAGTCTTCATGCACTCACTGTAAAAAGGATGGGCATGATGATGAACACTGTTGGATTTTGCATCCGGAGCTGAGACCTAAGAAGTTCAAGGGCAAGAAGAAGAAGATTGCTGCAACTATTCAGAAAGATTTGGGGTCGAACTCAGGAGATGAAATAACCATTGCAGCCACGGGTATAAAAGGTAAAAATTCTGAGCATCTACTAGTAATTCCGCACAATCCATTAATGATGAAGAAAATGAGAGAAAAAGACATGAGCTTTTCCATATTCGAGTCATTTCCAAACATTAAAAGATTGATACTTTGTTTGATAGTGGCTGGCAAGTAAATTTAATTTCTGAAGCAATTGTAAAGAAGTTGGGATTACTTAATACACCTCACAAGAAACCATACCCAGTAGGTTGGTTAAGTGATAAAGCACAACTACAAGTGACTAGACAATGTACACTTAAGTTTTCTTTTTGGTCAGTATTTGTAGATGAGGTTGAGTTAGATATGATTCCTCTGGATATATGTGGAATTGTTTTAGGAAGTCCCTACTTGTATGATAGAAAAGATATTTTCTATAGAGTTGAGAACAAGTATCTACTCGTTAAAGATGGAATCAAATACTTTGTAAGAGCTCATAAGTTCAAGAATAATTATACTCTCATAAACTCAGGGCTAATGAAACGAATTGTAAATTCATGCAAATAATTTTTACTGATGGTTGTAAAGGAAAAGAAACCTGATAAAACCAATGTATTTGAGGGTTGTGATGCTAAACAACAAGTTGATTTAGAAAAAGTTGTTTCAAAATATGATATCTTGTTTCAAGAACCTAAAGGTCTGCCACCCAAAAAGGAAATAGTGCATGATATTAATTTGCAGCAAGATGCTCCATTGCCTAACATTGGAATGTATAGGTTGTTCGCTTTAGAGAATGCAAAAATCAAGAAGCAGGTGCAGGAGTTGCTTGAGAAGGCGTTCATCGGACCTAGCACATCACCATGTGGGTCGCCAATTGTTTTGGTGAGAAAGAAAGATGGCTCGTGGAGAATGTGCATTGATTATCAAGCACTGAATAAGATAACAACAAAAAATCGTTATCCCCTTCCTCGCATAGATGATCTATTAGATCAATTGAAAGAAGTTGTTTATTTTTCCAAGTTAGACTTGCATAGTGGATATCATCAGGTCAGAGTTGCAGAACAAGATGCATGGAAGACTGCTTTCAAAAAAAAGCAGGGATTGTACAAGTGGCTGGCTATGCCTTTTGGCTTAACTAATGCTCCTGCTACTTTCATGCGAATAATGAATGATGTACTCAAACCTTTTCTTGATGATTTTGTTATTGTATATTTGGATGACATTCTTATATTTAGCAAAACGTGGGAAGAACATTTAAATCATGTTAAGCAGACACTAGATGTTTTGAAAAGAGAAAAACTTATTTGGCAAAACATCTTTGAATTATTTGGGATACATAGTAGGGGTGGTGAATTGAAGATAGATCCCTCTAAGGTTGCAGTCATTGTAAACTAGCCTAAACCCAAATTTGCTACAGAAGTAAGAAGCTTCTTAGGAACAACACAATACTGGAGAAAGTTCATTCCTAACTTTTCCTTAATTGCAGCTCCCTTACATGCTTTGACAGGATTGAACAAGGTGTTTTAGTGGGGAGGCAAACAGCAGAAAGCCTTCGACACCTTGAAAGAAAAGATTAGTACAACCCCAGTACTAGCACTTCCAGATCTTCAAAGACCATTTGAGATCCAAACAAATGCCAGTGACTATGCCATGGGAGCAGTGTTGATACAACATGGTAAACCCATATGTTACCCTTCAGAGACATTTAATTCTGCAGTAGTTAACTATCCAACATATGATAAAGAATTGTATGCATTAGTACAGAGTGTGAAAAAGTGGAAACATTACTTAATTTGAAAAGAGACAGTTATACATACTGATCATCAACCACTTCAATATCTACACTCCCAAACTAAGTTGCAGCAATCAAGACACTATAGGTGGATGGGTTTTCTACAACAGTTTCATTTAGACATCAAATATAAAAAGGGCATACACAATAAAGTTGTAGATATCTTATCTAGACCTGTTATAAATGCATCTACTATACTTAAGCATAATTCAGTATTGCATGAGAGATACATTGAACAATATGCTCAAGATATAGATTTTAAAGATGTATATGCAACTTTAAGTCAAGGAAAATGAGTAGAAGAATTGGATTATCACATTAAGGACCAGCTCTTGTATCATTGTGGGAAGATATGCATTCCACAAACTGAAAGAGTGAAGATAATTCGAGAAGCACACACTTCTCTAATATCGGGTCACTTTGGGGTAAGTAAAACAGTTGCACAACTGCAAAGATTTTGTTATTGGCCAAAAATGAATGAGACAGTTTCTAGATATGTAAGAGGGTGTACCATGTGTGCTAAAAGCAAGCCTAGCAATAGAAAACTAGGCTTGTACACTCCACTACCAGTTCCTTCTCATCCTTGGGAAAGTGTTTCCATGGACTTTGTTGGAGGACTGCCTAAATCTATGAAAGGTCATGACTATTTATATGTTGTTGTGGATAGGTTCACCAAAATGTGTATTTTGATACCTTGCAATAAATAGATTATAGTTGAAAAAACTGCAAAGTTGTTCTTTCAGCATGTATAGGTTCATTTTGGATTACCCACTTCCATTGTATCTGATTGAGACACCTGATTTGTTGGGAAGTTTTGGTCAAATCTGTGGGAACTGATGGACACCAAACTGAAGAAAAGCACAACTTTTCATCCACAAACAGATAGCTAGACAGAAGTGGTCAACAGGACAGTGATCCAGTTGCTCAGAGGTTATTGCAGCAAGCATCCCAAACTTTGGGATCAACATTTGTGTTATGTGCAGCATGCTTACAACCGAGCAAAACATTCTTCTACACAGAGATCTCCTTTTGAGACCTGTTTTGGTTTCACACCAAGGTCTACCTTGGATTTTGTCTTTGGTAAAGACATAGCAGTTGATGGACACAGTGATGTGGACAAGGAAACCAAATTTCATTAAACAAATCCAAGAGATTCACCAGGCAGTACAGGAATAGCTGGAAAAGAGCCAAGCCAAGTACAAGGCAAGGCATGACAAGCATCGGATGGAGCATAGTTTCCAAGTTGGTGATCAAGTCTGGCTGTATATCAGCAAAGACAGAATGCAAGGTGAAGGTAGAAAGCTAAAGCCAATAAGGTATGGACCTTTCAAGATACTTGAGAAAATTGGTGAGAATGTTTTTCGCCTTGATTTACCAGCTTACATGCACATCTACTCAGTCGTTAATGCAAACAACTTGATACTATTTAAACCTTCATTAATTGAAGATCCCGAAGAGCAAAGTCAATTGCCTTCTATTGATGATCTGTTACTTGAATACCTCAATGAATTGCAGGAAGACACAGTTCTGGATAGGGAGGTGAGGACGATGCACAGGGGAGATGCTGAGTATCTCAGGGTTGGCCTCAAGGGTTCAAAGCCAAATAGCGCAAAATGGATAGAGATTGGACGAATGAGACAACTATACCCTCACTTAGTCGATGCTTGAAGCCCAACTTTTGGTGGTCCAAAAGCTTTTTCAGTGGGAAGGTCGTGATCTGAATTAGATCCTTAAACATTTCCATGACTGTTTCAAATTATGTCAGGCTCCAAAATCTTATGAATAACGAGCTTATCAGAGATGAACTCTGGACAATGGCAATTTGTGGCCAGCACAAAACAACGAGGACCCTCGGTCAAAGCGCGTTGACCGTTGGCCCATGGAGACCGTGCATTGGCACAAATTGGCAATCGGAAGCCCAGATCCAAAAAACAAAGGCAGTTTCTGATACGCGATTAACGCAAATATCGCAGGGCAAAACTCTCAGTGAAGGAAAGCCCCGAGCGCTCGGTCACGAGGAAAACAGGAAACCGTGTGGAAACTGTTAGAAGGCAGGTCCTGCGCCCAAAACCACCAAGATATCACGTGCACTTTGAGTGGTAAGCGGGTTTAGCCGAGTTCAGCATGATGCCACACACCAGGTGACACGTGTCCTATGGATGCGACAGAAAACCGCTTACACCGCGTGAGTAACGGTCGAGCAACTTGCCCGTGCGATATAGACGGATACCGTAGGATTTGGAGGCTCCACATCAACGGCCGAGAATCAACCCGATGGATGACCGGATTTGACAGGGAAATAGACTGAGGTACATGAGATTTGAGGTCCGGCATGGCCGCTGCACTGGCAGAAGAATCAGTTTCGTGAGCAACCTTGGAGTAACGAAAATGACAATCATTCAAAGAGAACCGACACTCAGTTCGTGAGGAGACAAGTGGCCACCTCTCTGCGAAATGTTACACAGTGATGACGACATAGAGCAGGGGAATTCCAATGGATAGAGGCAGGCGATCCAGAGAGCCAGGAAGGGAAATGGAAATTCAAGGAGCAGATTGGATTTAAGCCACGAACAGACAAAGAGCAGGGGGAATAGAAGTAGAGAAAGAAGTGAATTGCAGAGAACAGAGAAGCTGAGATGACCTGCAGAGAAAAGGCAGCATCATTCAGACAGAACAGGGAGAGTCCAAGAGTCTGTGAACTCTAGAGAAGGCTTGAGAGGTTCAAGCGACTCTTCTGTGTATACCTATCAATTATTGAGTACCAAATTGGACTCATAACACTGAGACCAGTTGAGGTCAAGACTCAATAAGGGGGAGTCTGTGTACTCTAGAGGCTTGGGGGATCCAAGTACCACCCTACTGATCACCATCTGTTAAGTGAGGCTCACATTGAGCTCCTTAATGTAAAAACTCTTCATGAAGACACAATATAAAATGCCACCACTGAACGCTGGACCAGGAGATGTAGCCTAGGAGGATTGGGTGAACTCCTTATTAAATTTGTTGTGTTTTGTATTTGCTTACTACGTTTCTCTTACTATTTCAAGTGTCTGTGTATTTCGCAAACTTATCGATCCATTGCTTAAAATAACATAGAAACACCCCAGCGCATGAGTCTGTAATACCTTCATTAATTTGCTGAGGTCATCTAAGGGTGATTTCAGATCATTCAGGAGGATCAACCACAACCGGTTTTAAAGATATCGTCTCCATCTGAGCTCTAGTACTGGGAATATGAATAATAGGTGCAACATACAACTGGTTAAGGAGAGTCATTCGTGGCAGTAGGGGGCACAATTGGTCGTGGAGTAGCCACACTTGGCATAAGAAAATTAGGGCATATCATACAAGACACCACAACACCTAGTACACACATCAGGATGCTTGGAAGGAATATCAAAATAGCTACCAACATAATAAGGAAAAAGAGTCTCAAATTTTGATGATAACGTGACTGAGGTGACTGAACATATCCCGGTAAACCACCCACAAAGGTCGGGCATGAAAAAAACCAAATACACTAAGGTGTGGGAACATGGGCGTTCACTTGTTTTTGGAGAGGGCATAAGTATGGCACAGGCAGTGGATATTGAAAGCATAGTGATAGTTGGCCGCGTCAGAGGCCAAAAGTACTCCTTAGCTAGGTTAAAGTGCTAGACTATGGAGATTTGGGACCACATACTAGATCAGTTGCAGATTGTCCTTACTATGACGTGAGGATGGTTCGCCCTCATTTTCGCTAGACTAGACCAAGCTAACTTGGTGCTATCTAAATAGTGGCACATAGAAATGAATTTGGTTCTTCTTAAGCGATGGACGCCACTATTCAACCTTGGAAAAGAGAAATTGGGGGCGAGACCTATTTCGGTATGACTACTGGGTCTACCTCTGCAATTTTTGTCAGATGATGTATTCAGGTGCATTGGGGATGATATATATATATATATATATATATATATATATATATATATATATATATATATATATATATATATAAAGCCCAAGGGATTGATATTGTAAACCCAAGGGAATAATATTAAACCCCAAGAATATTTATGCTTGGGTTTGTAATATTAATAATCTATTGGGTTTTTAATATTAATCCCACTGGTTTTTAATATTAATGTGTTGGATTTATCAATTTCTTAGGTTTGTAATATTAATAATCCCTTGGGTTTTTAATATTAATTCCTTTGGTTTATTATTATTCCCTTGAATTTTCAATATTTATTCCTTGGGTTTATAATATTAATCCCATTGGTTTCTTAACTCCTTGGATTTATAATATTAATAATCCATTGGATTTATGATTCCTTGACATAGAGTTTTTGATATTAATCTTAGATTTGATATATACATATATTAATTTAGCACATTAAGTTTATAATATAGCATATATTAAGTTGGCGCCTATGGTGTATATCAACCATATTTATTAATGTGGTTGTGTTAGTTTTATAACTTACTTAAAATCACAATAGATAAAATCTACCTTGAAGAAAAGTAATGAAATTTCTGGCTTCAAATTTTTATTTAAATTTAATAGAATTACAAATTATAAGTTTATAAATTACATATAACACATATGTTCTTTAGGTGCGGGTGAGGCGGGTCAACAAGCAATGGAAGGGAACAGTTCGGGGGGATGACTCCATAGAATATTCACTGGGCTAGAGGTTTGTCGGAGGTAAACAATATTATCAGTGCACAAATTCATTAGAAAAACGATAACTAGAAACGTCGTTTGCATGGAAGAGGAGTTGGTCGATTATTCATCAGACTTGATGGACTGAACCCAAATTTGGGTGGATAATCCACATCAAAAACTAGCACGGCATACACTGGAGAACCCCCAGGTATTAGACATCTAGGTCGATGCATATATATCGAAGATGGAAGATGTAGTAGCCACCATCAACGACTTAGGGTTTATAAACTGAACCCAGCATTGACTTTGAAATACCTTCACAACTTTCAGTGATCCGAATTGGATCCTTAAACATTTCCATTTTTTTTCAAATTATGTTAGGCTCCAAAATCTTATGAATAACGAGCTTAGCAGATGACCTCTGGACAATGGCAATTTGTGGCTATCATGGAACAACGAGGACCCTCAGTCAAAGCACGCTGACCGTTCGCCCATGGAGACCGCACATTGGCACAGATTGGCAATCGAAAGCCCAGATCCAAAAAATAGAGGCAGTTTCTAATACGCGATTAGCTCCTAATCGCGTATCGCAGTGCAAAACTCTCAATGAAGGAAAGCCCCGAGCACTTGGTCATGAGGAAAACAGGAAACCGTGAGAAAGTGGGTCCCGCGCCCAAAACCGGTAGGATATTTCATGCACTTCGAGTGGTAAGCAGGTTTGGCTGAGTTCAGCATGATGCCACACACTGGGTGACACACGTCCAACAGTTGTGAGAGAAAACTGCTTACATCGCGTGAGTAACGGTCGAGCAACTTAGCCGCGTGATATATATGGAGATTGTAGGATCTGGAGGCTCCAGATCAACAGTGGAGAATCAACCCGATGGATGACCGGATTTGACAGGGAATTAGACTGAGGTACATGAGATTTGAGGTTCGGCATGGCCGCTGAGCGGGCAGAAGAATTAGTTTCACGGGCAACCTTAGAGTAACAGACATAACGACCGTTCAAAGAGAACTGACACTCAGTTCGTGAGGAGACAAGTGGCCACCTCTCTGCGAAACGTTACACAGTGATGATGACATAGAGCAGGGGAATTCCAATGGACAGAGGCAGGCGATCCAGAGAGCCGGGAAGGGAAACGAACAGTCAGGGAGCAGATTGGATTTAAGCCACGAACAAAAAAAGAGCAGGGGGAACAAAAAGTAGAGAAAGAAGTGAATTGCAAAGAACAAAGAAGCTGAGCTAACATGCAGAGCAAAGGCAACATCGAGTAGGACAATACTGGAGAAAGTTCATTTCTAACTTTTCCTTAATTGCAGCTCGCTTACATGCTTTGACAGGATTGAACAAGGTGTTTCAGTGGGGAGGCAAACAACAGAAAGCCTTCGACACCTTGAAAGAAAAGATTAGTGCAACCCTAGTACTAGCACTGCCAAATCTTCAAAGACCATTTGAGATCCAAACGGATGCCAGTGACTATGCCATGGGAGTAGTGTTGATACAACACGGTAAACCCATATGTTACCATTCGGAGACATTTAATTCTGCAGTAGTTAACTATCCAACATATGATAAAGAATTGTATGCATTAGTACAGAGTGTGAAATAGTGGAAACATTACTTAATGGGCAAAGAGACAGTTATACATATTGATCATCAACCACTTCAATATCTACACTCCCAAACTAAGTTGCAGCAATCAAGACACCAGTGAGGGGAGGTGAGGACGATGCACAGGGGAGATGCTGAGTATCTCAGGATTGGGCTCAAGGGTTCAAATCCAAGTAGTGCAAAATGGATAGAGATTGGACGAGTGAGACAGCTATACCCTCACTTAGTCGATGCTTGAAGCCCAACATTTGGTGGTCCAAAAGCTTTTTCAGTGGGAAGGTCATGATCCGAATTAGATCCTTAAACATTTCCATGACTGTTTCAAATTATGTCAGGCTCCAAAATCTTATGAATAATGAGCTTATTAGAGATGACCTTTGGATAATGGCAATTTGTGGCCAGCACGGAACACCGAGGACCCTCAGTCAAAGCGTGCTGACCGTTGGCCCATGGAGATCGTGCATTGGCACAAATTGGCAATCGGAAACCCAGATCCAAAAAACAGAGGCAGTTTCTGATACGCGATTAGCGCAAATATCGCAAGGCAAAACTCTAAGTGAAGGAAAGTCCCGAGCGCTCGGTCACGAGGAAAACAGGAAACCATGCAGAAACTGTCAGAAGGTGGGTCCTGCACCCAAAACCGGCAAGATATCGCGTGCACTTTGAGTGGTAAGCGGGTTTGGCCGAGTTCAGCACGATGCCACACACCAAGTGACACGCGTCCAGCGGATGTGAGAAAAAACCACTTACATTGCGTGAGTAACGGTCGAGCAACTTACCCATGTGATATAGACAGAGATTGTAGGATCTGGAGGCTCCAGATCAACGACGGAGAATCAACCCAATGGATGACCGGATTTGACAAGGAAATAAACTGAGGTACATGAGATTTGAGGTCCGGCATGGCCGCTGAGCTGGCAGAAGAATCAGTTTCGCGAGAAACCTTGGAGTAACAGAAATAACGACCGTTCAAAGAGAACTGACACTCAGTTCATGAGGAGACAAGTGGCCACCTCTCTGTGAAATGTTACACAGTGATGATGACGGAGAGCAGTGGAATTCCAACGGACAGAGGCAGGCAATCTAGAGAGCCGGGAAGGGAAACGGAAAGTCAAGGAGCATATTGGATTTAAACCATGAATAGACAAAGAGCAGGGGGAATAGAAGTAGAGAAAGAAGTGAATTGCAGAGAACAGAGAAGCCGAGCTGACCTACAGAGAAAAGGCAGCATTGAGCAGACAGAACAAGGAGAGTCTGAGAGTCTGTGAACTGCAGAGAAGGCTTGAGAGGTTCAAGCGACTCCTCTGTGTATACCTATCAGGTATTGAGTTCCAAATTGGACTCATACCACTAAGACCAGTTGAGGTCAAGACTCAGTAAGGGGGAGTCTGTGTACTCTAGAGGCTTGGGGGATCCAAGTACCACCCTACTGATCACCATCTATTAAGTGAGACTCAAATTGAGCTCCTTAATGTAAAAAATCTTCTTGAAGACACAATAGAAAAGGCCACCACAAGTAAGAAGCTTCTTAGGAGTAGTATAATAGGTGCAACATACAACTGGTTAAGGAGAGACATTCGTGGAAGTAGGGGGCACAATTGGTCATGGAGTAGCCACACTTGGCATAAGAAAATTAGGGCATATCATACAAGACACCACAGGTGCCAACCCACAGGCCTCACAACCACAGCACCTGCTACACACATCAGGATGCTTGGAAGGCATCTCACAATAGGTACCAACATAAGAAGAAAACAGAGTCTCAAATTTTGATGATAACCTGACTGAGGTGACTGAACATATCCCGGTAAACCACCCACAGAGGTTGGGCATGAAAAAAACGAAATATACTAAGGTGCGGGAACATGGGCATTCACTTGTTTTTGGAGAGGGCATAAGTATGGCACAGGTAGTGGATACTGAAAGCATAGTGATAGTTGGCCGCGTCAAAGGCCAAAATTACTCCTCGGCTAGGTTAAAGCGCTGGACTGTGGAGATTTAGGACCACATACTAGATCAATTGCAGACTGCCCTTACTAAGACGTGAGGATGGTTCGCCCTCATTTTCGCTAGACCAGACCAAGCTAACTTGGTGCTATCCAAATAGTGGCACATAGAAATGAATTTGGTTCTTCTTAAGCGATGGACGCCACTATTCCACCCTAGAAAAGAGCAATTGGGGGCGAGACCTATTTTAGTATGACTATTGGGTCTACCTATGCAATTTTTGTCAAATGATGTATTCAGGTGCATTGGGGATGATCTGGGGATATATCTAGACCATGATAGATCATACATTGCATCCGACAGTATTGCCATTGCCAGAATTCTGGTACATCTGGATACCAGAGAAGGGTTAGTTGAAAGCCTCAACTTACAATTCAGGGAGATCATTAGATGACAGATCCTCGAGGGGTACCATTTCGGTGCAGACAATGCCATAAGGTTGGGGATTTGTATAAGGATTGTCCATTGATCACCAATGTGCTCATCATGTCCCCCAAAAGACAAGTGACAATGAGTACTCAGACTCATTTGGACAACGACTCAACACCTGCACAAAACATAACAACGGAACCCCCAAGGAGGTGGAGAGAGACTCAGAAGATCCAAGCTATTCTGAAGTGGTTCAAAAAAGATAAAAGTCTTAGACCTCATGGATGGCCAATTGAATTCTACCTTACCTTTTTTTACCATATTGGAGCAGATCTCCTCATGGCCATTGAGGACTGCAGATTTTCAGGGAAGATGCATGAGGGGTTCAATTCTACATTCATTGCACTCATTCCCAAAGTTGATAACCCTCTGACATTTGATGACTATCGACCTATCTCCTTATGCAATTGCATATACAAAATCATATCTAAGATCATTTCTATCTGCATCAAGCCCATCTTATCCAAGCAGATATACAAGGATCAATTTGCATTCCTCAATCATCGACAAATCCATGAAGCCATTGGTACTGCACAAAAAGGGTTACACTACATCAAGCTCAAGAACATAAAGAGTATCGTACACAAGATTGACCTTTCAAAAGCATTTGACAGAGCTAGCTGGACATACTTACAACTTAGATTGACCCATATTGTCTTTCCACACTCATTCATAAAATGGATTATGTGTTGTTTTACATCTCCATCATATAGCATACTCATTAATTAGGCTGCATCCAATTTTTTCCATGCTGAGCATGGCCTTAGACAGGGGTGCCCTTTATCACCCCTCTTATTCCTCCTGATCATGGAAGGGTTAGGTCGACTCATATCCAATGCTCAAGAAGACAGGTCTTTATGTGGTGTCAAGATGACAAATGTATCCTATCTAACACATCTTTTATTTGTTGATGATGTACTAGTATTTCTAGATGGATTATTCGAGAAACCACTTGTTTCAAGCATATATGATCCCTGTTTTGTAAAGCTACAGGAATGATGCCTAATTACAACAAATCAACCATAATGCCTGTGTGTTGTTTACTAAATGAACAAAGACATGCAATACATACATTTCAATTCACAAGGCTAGACATGGAAGTTAGACTTGATTATCTTGGATTCAGACTCAAGCCAAATGATTACCGTATAACGGACTGGACTTGGCTCATTGCAAAAATAGAAGGGTGAATCAACATCTAGCAGCAAAGATGGCTATCTAGAGTAGGCAGATTGATCCTAATTAAATTTGTATTGGAGGCTATACCAATATATTGGATGGATCTGGCTAGATACCAAAAGGCATCACCAACATAATACAACAAATATTCCGTAGATTCTTATGGAGAGGGAAACATGTTGGAAGGAACTTTGCCTGGGTTAAATGGGAGAGAATTGGAAAGCCCAAAAAATGGGGAGGATGGGTCATAAAGGATTTGAATATATTTGCATCGACTCTTGTAGAAAACATGGGCTAGCAGATAATTACATCTGATAGTTTATGGAAAGAGGTGGTTTATTACAAATATATATACCCTCTTATAGTTATTGAATGGGTTCAAAGGCCGAATAGGGGAATTATTGGTTCCTCCATCATATGGAAAGTTATCACTCACTCCATATCAGTCATTAAGAGAGGATTGGCATGGCAGATTGGAACAGGTGAGCTTGTTCACCTTGGAATTGATGCTTGGTCGGGTTTTGGAAATGCACATATATTATCACTGGCACTCAAAAAATATCTTGAATTGACTGGTATCACTTAGCTCTCCCAAATTGCAGATGGGAGAAACACTTCATGGCTCTCACAAGCTTGGTTATTTGCACAGGACCTCATGTTACCAGATATTTGGAGTATCGATTGGAATAGATTCATAGGGGCACTAGAAGAGTCACATGTCAGAATAACTGACCGAGAGGATGAAATCATCTGGGCTGCATCCCCTCACAGTCGTTATACACCCCGGGATGGATACACTTTCCTTATCGGAACAGGAACCGGTGGAGGCTGTTTGGTGGTGGCGACCCCTTTGGAAGCTTAAGGCACCACACAAATCCCGGTTGTTCATGTGGTGCATATTATCAAACAAAGTGCCTACAGATGATAACCTAAATCGTCGGGCTATACATGGACCATCACGATGTTGTCTTTGCAAGGAACATGCTGAAGACATTGACCATCTCATCCTTCACTGTCCAAAGATGAATAAGGTGTGGCATCAGATATATATCTCCCTCGATATCAATATCAGATGGAATGGGGCACAAATCATAACTGCTTGTAAAACTTGCTGGACCGCAGCAACAACACAAAAAATTTGAAATCTCCCCCTACTTGTCTGCTGGGGTATATGGTTGGTCAAGAATCAGATCTTATTCCAGGACTCTCCCATCCAATGGAAAACAATTTGCAATAACATTGTTGCACTATATCACTTAGTACCTGAGGATCTGGCATCAAAACCCGCCTGAACTATTACTCCTGAAGTAATAGATAGAACCTTCCCATGGGCATATTTTGATGGATTGGCCCAAGATACTGGTTGTGGGGGTGGAGGAGAACTATACAAATCGGAAATAAATTTTTACAAGCTCAAAATGGGATTAGGGAGGGGCACCAACAATTGTTCTGAACTTAACAGTCTCAGACACTTACTCATATTTGCACTTGAGCAAAATTGCAACAGGATACAGATCTTTGGGGACTCAAACATTGTCATCAATTGGTTCAACTCTGCATCTCATTGTCATGTGCACACACTCAGGGGATTGTTGGATGAGGTCATCACACTAAAAACACATTTTGATTTTATTGTCTTCTCGCATATATACAGGGAAATGAACAAGGTTTTTGACGGTCTTTCCAAGGAGGCCGCACAACGACATAGGGGCAGTGGATAATTCATGAACACAAAGATCAAGATATATATCAGTTCTTCCATAGGCCTTTCATCGAGCACGCTGGGGTAGATGTACCGAATGATCTACCATGATCATTCGAGTAGTTTTTTGCATTTTGATTCAGCCTATATGACTATTTATGATGTTATTTAACATGTTTATTTTATATGTCTGTTTATGTAAATAATTTTGGTCCTTTTTGAATCATGACACTAGATAGATGGCTTGGTCCATCTCTGACATTAGCATATCCATTATGCAGATGATACAACATGTAATTTTCTTTTTGATAATGGAAATTACGGTTTTTTCTTTGGAAAAAAAAACACGTGTGTTCTTATTTCATTTTGCAAACATCCCTTGTCTGAATAACCTATTCTATATTATTTTATACATCTAAAGTCATAGATTTTTACAAATTTTCTTAAAGTGTTGCTAACGAATCTCCTGTACAAATTCTTATTGCATAAAAAATTAACCAACGTTATCACTTATGACCAATAAAGGTATGCCATTTCCCAAATTTGGAAGGGATTTCTGAAGAGTAAATGGTTAAATGGGTTTCTTAAGGGTAAATAGAAATTTATATTTTTGGGTAGAAATCTAAGCTGATCTTGCTATATTAATTCGTGAACCAAATATACCTTTTGGTTAGAATTCTAAGTCGGTATTGCTATATTAATCCGTGAAACAAATATACTAAGCACCGTATCTAATAGCCATATTAATTCATGAACCAAATCAAACAATGATTTTTTGTATTTTTCCTGGTAGTAAGACTGAACTTGGTAACTATGCTTGAAACCAAATCTTATCCATTCATTAGTCATGGTCTATATTAAATTTGGGCTCGAGGAATTTATCTTTTTAAATAAATGAGTGGGCAAGATTTAATTTCAAGATAATATTCTTCAGATAATACATCATCTACGGATGATATGAAAAATAATTTAACACGTTTTCAGTTTCAAATAAAAAAAATACCCTATTTAATTTAAAAATAATTTATTTCACTATTAAACACATTCGAATCAAATAGTTTCATTTAATTAGTAGTGTTTGTGAAATGTGGCTAGGGTTTTGATGGGACATTAAGATAGAGGCCGATCAATCTCTGTGTCTTTCGATTTCGAATCTCAAAACGTTAAGATGACATCCCCTCGCCTCCTCCATCACCCATGGGCCATGTTTTGTCGGTTGAATTTGCTTCTTTTCAATGTTGAATCGCTTCAATTGATAGCTAAAGAATCATTTCGGACAACAAGTTGTGGCGGTGAATGGTTTCAAAGAATGGGCTGCTTTTATCACCTCAATCTTAGGGTTTCAGGAATGCGACATTTTGCAATGATCTAGGTTCGTTTCAATTTGTGCCTAGGTTCTATATTTGTATGATAATATAACTGCCATTCAATTTGTGTCAAAGTATGTCATTTGCAAGCAAGCTTTTGGGTATATGCAATTGTATAGGGAACTTAATTGGATTCAAATTGTATTTATCTTTTCAATTTTTTAGGATGTACTGTAGCTATGGAGGTTCCCCCAAGCCCATGGCTTACATTTTCTTTATGGGGTTTTCCCTAAGCAGATGGCTTCTCAATTGTGCTGTTATGAATACCAGAGGTTGTCTGCTTAACGATTCAATAAGCATAGGTATCACGACACATTTATTTCTATAGATTTGGAGGATTTGAATATGTAATCATATGTACTTAAAATTTCATTATTATAAAAAATTTCAACTTTATTTCCTCTTTGCAATATTTAGGTTTTTGGCAAGTATGATTTGGGTTTGTGTCCAGACGATAAGGGTTTCTTGTCAGCTTAACTTTAGTGTCCCTTGCCATGGTCTGATTCTGAATGTCTTATTTGGCCCTTTAATGTCATTAATTCTCTACGCACGCTTAACTAAAAGTGAATATTCTTCCCGATGCAACTTATTTACAACTAATAATTTAAAAATAATGTACAATTAATAATTTATCAATGAAATTTACAGTAAATAATTCAACTTGCAGTATGCTAATTAGAACAGGTTTCAGGCGATGAGAGATCGATGAAACAAAAGAGGGGAGAGCTCGCTCTGGCATCTGCGGCTAGGGTTTGACTGCGTGCTCAGACGACACCGACTGCTCTCTGCAGAAAACCAGCAAGGACCTGACGACTTGCGCAAGCTTTTCAACTCACGGGAGGAAAGGGCGCAGGACACATGGGAGACCCCCAGGGGGGGGCTTCTGCAACCTCCCCCAGCGCACAGAAAGAACAGCAACATGACGAAGGACCAATCCGATTCGGGTCAATCAATGAAAACGTGATCAATCCCGAACTCTTACGCCAGAATGGAAGCAAAGGAAAAGAGAACTTGAAAGATAAAGCAAATGGAGAAACGGCACGGCCATCCTCTTCAGAAGGAACACAGAAAGTCTCTTCAGCCACATGCAAACCAATAGCCACAGACAGACCCAGAATAGAACTGCCAGGAGAAATAATAGAAGCTCGAATCCAATACATGACTGACCATGCACTTATCGGGAAGTTCATAGGGTTTTGGCCGACGGAGAAAGCCCTCTACAGTTGGATAGCCGCCAAGTGGAAACCTAAGGGAGATGTGACTCTGCAGTTAGGCCCAAAAGGGTTCTTCACTGCAATATTTTTCTGTCTGGAAGATAAATATAGAATACTGGTTGAAGGACCTTACTTCTTCAACTCGGCAGGCCTCTACCTAAGGGATTGGGGTCCCAGATTCAACCCAGATCAGGAGGATCTCACATGGGCACCAGTTTGGATAAGACTCTATGGACTACCAGATGAATATTGGGATGAGAATCTTCTGAAAAATATAGGAAATGGTTTGGGGGAATACATCAGGACGGCTGAGGAAACGAAACTCCGAAGATTCACATCCTACGCCCGCTTATGCGTCTTCATGCGCCTGGACAAAGCCTTGCCGGAATCGGTAAGTCTCTCACATCATGATCATGTGTGGATTCAGCCTTTAGACTATGAACATGTCCCGTTTCGCTGCCGTAAATGCCACGCCATAGGGCATCTATTCAGAGACTGCCCCCTGAATGTTCAAGAAAAAGCCCCTTCACCCCCTGAGTCTCAGCCCAATGATGGCTTTACCAAAGCCCCATCTCGAAAGAGAGCGCATAAAAAACCACCCCCTGGGAAGAAACCCAAATCGAATACTGGTCCTGAACATTCAGTCAGGAACAGCTTTGGCATCTTGGCTAATATCTCGGATGAGATCAACACCTCCCCCCCTCCAAGATCAGACCACCCCTCCTCTTCACAGCCTCCTCCCGAAGCCCACCCTTCCAAATCCCACCCCTCCAAGAAACCCCCGATCCTCATTGTGGAGAATAAAGAAAAACAACAGAACAAAGGTATTGAAATGGAGGTTGATGGATCCTCAGGCCCCGCCCAAGATTCAAGTATTCCCGTGGAAGAAGACAATCAGATGCAACTTATGGAGGAAGAGCCGGAAAGCATAGATCTATATGGTCTAGATATACTTGAACTAGAAGCCGCATGCAAGAAAAAAGCATATGAAAGTATCCCAGAAATACAGCTGGATAAACTGGAAATGGTCATTTCCAGGGCCTACTATCAGAATCAGCAAGGCAGTCAATGGGATCTCAACCAAACCCCGAAAGACTCCAAAAAAAGAGGAAGAAGAACAGACCTCCAACGAACAATAGCGCTTGGAAAGATTCTGGTAGACTCCGGTAAGTATGCTAAGCTTACGAAGTACTACAAGCCATCCCCCAATTAGTGAATCATGAAGCTCGTTTCATGGAACCTCAGGGGGCTCAATGGCTCAGGAAAGCTCAGAATGCTCAAAAATATGATTAAGATAGAAAAGCCACAATTTTTTTTTTTTCCAGGAAACAAAATGTAATAGCACTACTTTAGAAAAAATCTTCACCAAAGCATGGTCAGGATGTCAATCTGTAGCTGTCGATGCTTCGGGTGCTTCAGGAGGATTAGCCATTGCATGGAAACCTCAGGCCCTTACTCTGTCGGAATTCCATGCCTCACATAATCTCATTCAGGCTATCTTCCACATAGTAGGTACTAATATTCATGGGCACCTCTCGAATGTTTACTTCCCCCAGGAAGCAACGGAAAAGATGGCTCTCCTCTCCACATTAGAAATTCTCAACGCCAATCGCAAGCACCCTCTGTGGATTGCGGGAGGGGACTATAATATGATCACAAATTTAGAGGAGAAGCTTGGAGGCAGGAACAAGCTGGAGCAGGAAAACATCCACTTCAAAACCTTCATTCAGAATGCTTCCTTGATTGATTTGCAGTTTTGTAATGGCACTTTTACGTGGAGTAATCGCAGAGCAGGTCCTCATCAAATTGCTACAAAGCTGGATCGCTTTCTCATTTCTGATAACTCGATCCACTTAGGGGGGGATTTCTCGGCGGCCATCTTACCCCACGCTGGCTCTGATCACTGGCCGATTGCCCTTCAATGGCAACGCCCAGGCAATAAAACGCGAAGGCCTTTCCGTTTTGAGGAGTTTTGGTTCACTCATCCCTCTCTTAGAGACTTCGTTAATACCACATGGACCTCCTTCCGCCCGCAAGACGGCTCAAAAATGTTTCAGTTTCAATAGAAACTCAAACATTTAAAGCTCTGCCTCAAGCGATGGAATTGAGAGACATTTGGAAACATATTCACGGAGCAAAATGTTCTTCAAAAACAAATGGAGGAACTGCAAAGGGAAGTAAGCACAAGCGGGCATACCGAGCGAACACTCGCACAGGAAAAGCGCATCCACACTCAGATTGAAGAAAGAAGAAGGCAGGAGGAGATATACTGGAAGCAAAAATCAAGAATCAGATGGCTCAAAGAGGGAGAAAGAAATACAAAATTTTTTCATAGAACAACAGTGCAACGCAGAATGGGCAATAATATTCCTTTCATTCAAAAACCAGGAGGAGAAAAGGTGGAGCAACATGAGGAAATCGAAAATACTCTCCTCGATCACTTCAAACAGGTACACCAAGAACCTGACATCGACAGAAATCCGGCAATTGAAAGAATCACCCGAAATATACCTAATCTTATCACCGAAGAGCATAATAAGATCCTCCTCAGCCCAATTCAAATGCAGGAAGTAGACAATGCCATGACTTAGTTCAAAGATGGAAAAGCTCCCGGCCCGGATGGGTTTACCACTTCTTTCTTTCACAGGTTCTGGGATTTGATTAAGATGGAAGTCTGGGAGGTGGTGGAGGAGTCAAGAGTTGCTCATTGGCTACTTCCCTCGCTCAATACCACCTTCATTGCCTTAATTCCAAAAGAAGAGGATGCGCTCAAACCGGACAAATTTCGGCCCATAGCCCTTTGCAATGTCATATACAAGGTCATATCTAAAGTCATTGCGAATAGGCTAAAGCCCCTCCTGCCAATGCTCATCTCGCCAGAACAATCAGGGTACGTGGAAGGCCGTCAGATTCTAGATGGAATCATCCACACTCATGAGATTGCTCATTCTCTCAAGAACTCCAAGCAGGCAGGTATGCTCCTCAAACTCGATCTTTCCAAGGCTTTTGACAAACTCAGTTGGAATTACATTCAGAAAGTATTAACAGCTTTTGGTTTCAGCCCCACTTGGGTTCGCTGGGTTATGAGCCTTATCTCATCCACTAGCTTCTCCATCCTAATTAATGGGATCCCCTCTCGCCCTTTCTATCCCTCCCGTGGTATTAGGCAAGGTGACCCCCTCTCCCCCTTCCTCTTTGTTTTGATGGCTGAAGGACTGGGGCGTCACATCAAGAATAGCCTCCACTTGCACCAGATTAAAGGTATCTCCATTCATCACCTGCCTGCTACCTCCCATCAGCAATTTGTTGATGATACAATGCTATATGGATACCCTTCTGCTCAAGAAGCCTCAGTTTTCAAAGCTATCCTTTCTGATTTCTCAGAAGCCTCAGGGACCAATATCAATTGCTCCAAATCGCAGATTTTCTTTTTTAATACTCCCCCAGTTGTCAAATCTGCCATTGTCCGTATCCTGGGATTCCCTGGGGCCTCTCTCCCGTCAAGGTACCTTGGAGCTCCCCTCACAACCTCAGCCATCTCTCACTCCTCTTGGCGTAATCTAATTGAAAAGCTTGAATCTAGGCTCATCCAATGGACTCACAGAACCCTTAACCTTGCCAGCCGGGCGATTCTCATTAAAGCAGTCCTACAAGCTATGCCGTTGTACCTTTTCTCCATATTGGCAGCGCCTAAATGGGTCCTAAAAAGATTAAGGAAAATTCAGAGAGATTTCCTTTGGGGGAGCAACGCCACCAATCGCAAATGGGCACTAGTTAAATGGAGCTCAGTTTGTAAGCCAAAGGCAAAAGGAGGAATAGGATTAAGGGATCCGGAGCACAGCAATGCCATAATGGGAGCCAAGATCTGGTGGCAATGGCTCACCAATGCAGGAAAGCCGTGGGTCACTCTATGGACAGCAAAATATGCAAACCAGCGACCACAGGAAGAGCTTATCAGATTGGAACCAAGTAACAAGGGCTCATTAATTTGGAATGCAGCCAAGGAGCATTACAAAATGATCCAGAAGCACAGCTTCTGGGAGGTGAAAAATGGCAATCATGCTAGATTCTGGACGGATGCATGGAATCAAATGCCCACCCTCAGCAATGTCCTGAACCAGCCTTTGCAACATATGGAGGAAGAAACACAGATTACCAAGATCAAGCACTTTTGGACCCAGGATATGGAGAAAGGATTCAGAATCTGGAAGCCAGGCAATCAAATCCTCTCAAATGTAAATCGCCAGTCATCCACAGCACTGGAAATTGAACTCAGCAAAAGGAAAATCAGACATGACGAAAGGGAGGATATATTAAGATGGGGATATTTACCTAAGGGAACGTTCACCACAGCTGAAGCCTATAAAATTATGTGCAATGATGATGTTCCTCAAGACCCAATTTGGGGCCAAATTTGGAACTCAGGCTCATGGCCAAAGATATGTCACTTTCTCTGGTTGGTAGGGCATCAGAGAATCCTAACTTGGGATAAGCTTCGTAGAAGAGATTTCCATGGACCCTCCATATGCGTTAACTGCTGCGCCCATGAGGAAACGCTCCAACACTTGTTGGACTCGTGTCCTCTAGCCAACCAATTATGGGAGAAAGCAAGCTTTCGCTGCCAAAAACGATGCAGACTTGAAGTTGAAATCACGAACTCCATACGACAATGGCAAAAGGACCCGTATAAGAGCAACCTCCTCAATCATCTATGGCGATTGATTCCTGGGCTTATCTTATGGAGTATCTGGAAGGAGCGAAACAAACGCATCTTCAAAAATCAACGCTCCTCCATGGACACAATCTGGCATTTGCTCTGTAAAAATATCCAAGAAACTCTGATGATAAGATCCTGGAAAAAGGAGGACTGGCCTACCCTAGACAATGAGAAGGTCATCATAGAAAATTGGCAGATCAGAGGCATCAAGGGCATGGATCAGCAGAACTCCCCTATGAGAGGCAAGGACGAACAAACTGAATGGAAGCCCCCGCCAAAGCACACTTTCAAACTTAACTTTGATGGGGCATCAAAAGGTAATCCTGGATTAGCAGGATTTGGGGGAGTAATAAGAAATCATGAAGGAACACCCATAACTCTCTTTCATGGAAGCATTGGCTGGGACACCAACAACTCAGCAGAATTAGAAGGATTATGGCAGGGTATTCAGCTTGCTAGCGAGTTAAACCTCTATCCTTTGCAGGTAGAAGGAGACTCCCAAATCCTCATCAATATGGCAAAAAAAATCCTAAACGGATCACAAGCCAAGAAAGTAGCCACCAGCTGGAGGCTGGAAGCGCGTCTGGAAGTCATAGAACAGAAGCTTCAAAGCAACAGAGCTATCACCTTCATTCACACAAAGAGGGAGGGCAATAAGCTAGCAGACTACATGGCCAATGTTGGAGTAGGAGCTAATCACTCTCTACTTACTGGACAGCTGAAGGACATATTATCAAATGAGGAAGCCCAAGAATGTTCGCGACTGGTTCAAATGGAGGAAACGCCCCCGGATGCGGGTGGTTAGTATGATAAGACAGGTAAAGGAAGCCAGCCACATGCCGCTCCATGGGCATCACGTGGCCTTCCATGCGAGAGGACGGAGGACGGCACACTCCTGGTTTAATTCGAAGGGACGGGGGATTGCAGATAGGAATTCCCAAAGCACTGATGCAGTAATGGCGGATGGAAATTCGAGGCGGGTTGGTAATGTTGGAGAGCTTATATCCGGCAGGGCGCAAGGAATTATGGACATACAGCACTTGACTAGCCTCTCTGGTGTTGGAGCGGTTCCCTCTCAGGCGGTGGAGCATTTTACAGTGCTGGTTCTGGTTTGTGACGGTTCGGCTCATCTTTCAGTTGGCAGGGAGGCTCAAGGCAATATGGTGAGGCCCAGACAAAGGATGTTGAGCCGCCGTGGTTCCTCCAGAGGTGGGGGCTCGAGCAGACCTGTGAGGAATGAAGTGAGGCACTGCTGCCACTGTAATCTGGTCAGCTCGATTGGAGCCGCTCCCCTGCTCTCAGGCCATCATGTGGATGCTGAGGCTTCCAGCTCGGCCTCCTTGCCAGCTTTCGGTTCCACGATTTTCAACTTCACCAGCTCCACAGCAAATCCGAGAATTAGTGCTCATGTCTCCATTCTGTTCATCGAGACCCCTCCGGAGGCAGATGACCCCATGGATACTCAGGAGCAGAGGACGCAGGAACACCAGGATGATGCAGACCACGCTCCAACTGCGGAGATGGAGCAGGAAGACAAGAGCCGGGCCAAGATTGAAGATGCTACCAAGCACTCGCAGAATGCTCCAGCAGCCACCGCGGGAGAAGCAGAAGTGGCCTCGCCTTCCCAGGCTGAGCCAGATTACTACGGCTGGCGCCCAATTGTGGAGGAGAAACTGGATGAGAGTGATTAACTGATTCATATGAGTGAGTGAGCGGGATACTTACCTATGGTTTTGATGCCATGCTGCAGTTGTCGAAGATTAGACGTGATGGGTTGTCTATTTGCTGCATGGTCATTCTTCTTCCTCCTCTTGCTGTCTGCTAATGGTTTCTTGGCTTTTACAGGTATCTGTGACTGCAGATCTGATGTTGTTGCTGCCGTGGAGCTCCTGGATCATCCTAGTGAAGACTTGTAGCTGTTGATTGGCATTCTGTGGGATAGGCTGCTACAGGATTTCCTACAAGATGTCCTGTAGCTGCTTCTCCCTTAGAATTCTTTAATCATGTTGTTGGCTGGGGCTGTGAGGATGGTGAAACAAATGGACAAAGGGAGTAGGAGTGTGTGTAGAGAAAAGGACACTTAGGTAATGCTCTTACTCCTCTCTGTTTTTCCTCTCTCTCTTTTTTTTTTTTTTGCATGACTAGCAAAACTGTTGAAATTGATCTTTTTTTGTTTTGAATGGTGGGTGCAGGGATGATGATGGTGGACGAGGTGAGGTGTTAGATCATGCCTAGGATGAATTTTAGGGACCCAAGAAACCTACCATGTACCCTTGGTTTGCTTCCTGTAGGTTTTCAGGGGATCTTGTAGAAAACATAGTCTTCACCTAAATCAAAGCAATGGAGTGGAAAAATGGTAGAAATGATGGAGGGATGCATGGTGAGGAGTGGGGGAGATGAATATGTGTGATGCAGGGTTCCCTTTGGATCCTCTTTTTGCTCCTTGACTGTCTTTCTCTCCCACCTGCAAATAACAATTTTATCTTTTCTCTCTCCTTTTTTTTTTTTGAAAAACAACTAGGCTGCCTTAGAGAGGTTTTCACCCTAGCTGTTTTCCTTGGGCACCTCAAGGGAGGTTTTCACCCAGGGATCTTCTTATTCTTTTTTCTATTTTTTTTCATCATTGGGCCGCCTCACGAGGTTTTCAACCCAAATATGGGACTCAAGCACCTCATGGAGGTTTTCACCTGAGTCCTTATTCTTTTTTCTTTTTCAATGACTTGATGAGGGAGGAGTTGAACCTTGCTCCACCATCACCATTGTTTTATTGATATTGTCAATGAGCTCTTGTTTTGATAAAGGTCTCTTGTACATTTTTAATCGGTGCCCATTAAAAAGCAATGGAATGGCTTTTTCATCTATAGTTCTGATCTTCACTGAACCATTATCATGGCATCTTTCCACAACATAAGGTCCAAGCCATCTTGTCCTTAGCTTACCCTTGAAGTCTTTATACCTAGAATCATATAACAACGCCCAATTGCCCTTCTGAAATTGCTTCTCCTTAATATGTTTATCATGCCAGATCTTCCTCTAAAGCTGAACTATCTCTGTATGTAGGAGGGTCTGCATTCTGAATTCATCCAAGCTATTCAATTGGAACAATTTCTCTTTTTGTGCATGATTGAGGTCCAAATCTAGTTGGGCTCCCATCATCAAGGTTTTATATTCAAACTCAATGGAAAATAAGGCCTTTTTCCCATAGACCAGCTCATAGGGTGTAAATCCAGTAGTGGTCTTCCATGTGGTATTATAGGCCCTGGTGGCCTCAACTAGTCTCTCTGCCCAATCCTTCCTGCTGCTGCTCACTACCTTGGTTAAGATGCCATCCAGTGCCATATTGGTCACCTCCACTTGCCCATTAGCTTGTGGATGATAGGGAGTGGAGGTCCTATGCTTGATTTTGTGATCGCTGAGCAGTTATTCAATCATGTTGGAGGTAAACTAACTGCCTTGGTCTGTGACTAGCTCCCTAGGGTACCCAAATTTGTAGAATACATTCTCCCTTAGGAACTCAACCACCTTCTCTTCTGTTGCTGCCTTGATTGCCTTGGTTTCTGCCCACTTAGTCAAATAATCAGTGCACACAATAATGTATTGTTTTTTCTTTGATGGAGGGTTGATAGGCCCAATGAAGTCCATGCCCCACTTGTCAAATAACTCAAAAGTCACTTGAGGCTGTAGGGGCATTTCATCTCTTGGAGTAGGATTTCCCATCCTCTGGCACTGATCACACTGACTAGTGTACTTTTTCACATCCTGATGGAGAGTGGGCCAATAATAGCCTGCTTGTAACACTTTGAATGTTGTCCTCCTTGCTGCAAAGTGACCTCCACAAGGTCCATCATGACAGGTCAGAAGGATGTCAAAAACTTCCTCTTCCCTTACACACCTTCTCAAGATTTGATATGGGCCAAGTTTGAAAAGATTGCCCCCAATCCAGGTGAAGGGGGTGCTTTTCCTGACTATCTTGCTCTTTTCTTTGGAGGGCAAGTTTGGTGGGAACTATGCTGATACCAAATAGTTTGCTATATCAGTAAACCATGGGGAGAGAACTGAAATAGCAAACAAGTGCTCGTCTGGTAACTGGTCATCCACCATTCCTTCTTCACCTGCACACAGATTCACCCTAGATAAAAAGTCTGTAACAAAATTTTCCTTACCAGGCTTATCAACAATGGTTAGATCAAACTATTGTAGTAAAAGAAACCATCTTATAATTCGAGCATTCACATTCGGTTTTTTCATTAAATATTTGATTGCAGCATGGTTAGTATGCACAAATGTTTGATAGCCTATTATGTAATGCCTAAATTTTTTTAATGAATGCACAACAACCAAGAGTTCCTTTTCGATCACATTATAATTTATCTCAGCATTTGACAAGTTTTTACTGATAAAATAGATGGCATAAGGCAGTTTTTCCTCTACCTGACCTAAGGCTGCTCCTATGGCTTTGTGTGAGGCATCAACATGAATATGAAAGGGGAGGGCCCAGTTTGGGCCTCGAAGAATTGGTGCAGTGGTTAACTTACCCTTTAGAATGTCTAAGGCCTCTTGACAACTTTTTGACCATTTAAACTCACAATATTTGGCCAACAACCCAAATAAAGGAGAGGCCAACTTGTTGAAGTCCTTTATGAACCTTTGGTAGTATCTAGATAACCCCAAGAAACTCCTGACATCTCTATTATTTTGCCGAGGTGATACCCTTTGAATGATGCCTATTTTGTTCGGTTCCACCTGTAGTCCTTGCTGAGATGTTGAATGACCTAGCACGGTCCCTTCAGTCATTAGGAATTCACATTTTTTAGGATTGAGAGACAGGTTCATTTCAATGCATTTGTGCAGTACTTTGCCTAGGTTAGTTAGGGCTTCTTGAAAATCACAGCCATAAGGTGTAAAGTCATCCATATAAATTTCCACCGCATCATGTACTAATTCGGCAAAAATACTCAAGACTGCTCTCTGGAAAGTGGCAGGAGCATTGTATAGGCCAAAAGGAAGGACCCTATAGGCAAAATTACCCCAAGGATAGGTGAATGTAGTCTTATCCTGGTCTTTTGGGCAGATTTGGATTTGGTTGTACCCACTGAATCCATCTAGGAAAGTGAAAAACTTTTTCCCTGCCAGGCCATCTAGCACTTGGTCAATGAAGGGTAGGGGAAAATGATCCTTCTTTGTGGCTTTGTTTAACTCCTTGTAATTGACACAAATCCTCCACTTACCATTTTTCTTGGGAACTAACACTAAAGGGGAGACCCACTCACTGTCAAAGATAGGGTAAATGAATCCTGCATCTAGCAGTTTTTGTAGTTCTTCTTTGACTATATCTTTAAGAGTTGGATTCATCCTCCTTTGTGGTTTCCGGACTGACTTGCAACCTTCTTTGATGTATATGTGGTGAGTACACACTAAGGGGTGTACTCCCTTCATTTCCTTGTAACTCCAAGCGAAGGCTTCTAGGTTTTCTTTTAACATGTTGCATAGCTTTTCCTCTTCGAGAGTAGAAAGAGATGGATTAATTTTCAAGGTTTTCTCTGGGCCGAATTCTATGGTTTTGACATGGAGTGGGTTGGAATCGACCAAGCATAAGTTAATTGGATGGTTTTTCTGGGTTTCCCTTACTTCTTCTTCTAATGGTAACAAACTAGGAGTTGGGCTTTGGAGTAGGTGCTCAATCAAGTCATTCTCATCTTGTTGTCCTCCTCCTATGGTTACTTCTAAAGCATAAAGTTGGGCGGAATAAACCTCATCTTCTTCCTCCTCCTCCAACCATAAAGGTAAATCATGCTCTAGAGAATGTTGAGCAGGAGGGTATAGGACTAAGTGCTTGGACATATGCCTGTTCTTGATGGTCATATTCCCAGCTCTGCAACTAATGCAAGCCTTAGCTGTGGAAAACCATGGCCTCCCAAGGATGAAAGGGTAACCAGTAAGTTTAGCCATAGGCTGGAGAACTAGAAAATTTGTAGGGTATTCCCAGGAGTCAATGGAGACCATCACATCTTCCACAATTCCCTCAGGGGTGACTGTGGAACAATCTGCAAGTTGCAGAACTGTTGTGGTCTTCCTCAATGACCCTTGGAGGTTGAGCATGAGCATGATGTCCTTGGTCATCACATTAATGGTAGCCCCAAGATCGATCAGAGTGTGTGGGAAAATGGTGCCATTGATGTGCACATCTACTACAGGGCTTCCAGGGTCCAAATATTTCAGACATATCCTGCCCCAACATTAAGTCGGACAGCTACCCAATGACATTAATGGTAGCGGAATCCATTTTTCTTCTTCCTAGATGCTTGAAGCATTTCTACTTAATCAACTTATTGTAAATAGGAACATCTTTTATTGCTTGGAGAAGGGGGATCTTTACACATTGATTTTTCAATTCTCCCAGAAGTTTAGTTTCTTCTGGGGTAGGCTGGAGGGGTTGGGCTAATATCTCAGGAAAGGGTGGATTTACTTTAAGGTTGATTTCCTCTCTTTCTCCCTCAACCTCCCTATGTGGAGGGGGAGGTTGGTTATCCAAGAGAATTCTCCCAGATCTTAGGTTGATCTCCTGGATTTCTATAGCATAAGCTGGATATGATGTTTCTCCATTGTATACTTGTTGAGCCTGCCTATTGTTCGGGTTCAGATTTTGCTGGGCAAACATCTCGGGTTGCTTGGGTGGAGCAGAGTGTAGGAGTTGTGGTTGGGCAGGTGGTGGAGGCAATAGAGTTGAAGCATTGTTGTATTGGGGCCTCCACCCCTGGAGTGGTGTATTCCACTGAGGTTGTGGCAGAGCGTAAGGTTGAAATGACTGGTTTCCTGGCTGGGAATGATAATGAGATGCATAGGACCAAGAAGGGGGTGTAGACTAGGAAGGATCAGCAGGGGGTCCCTAAGAAGGTATAACTGTGTTTTGGTTGGGGTTTTAATATGCATGGGATGACCCTTGCATGCCTTGCTAGTATGGTCTAGGCCCAAGAGGTCTCCTTTGGTTGATGTGGCAAAGCTGCTCAGTGACCCCTTCAGCTCCTTGATATACAAATTTGAGTCCTGGTAAAGAAGGGCACTTGTCTGTGGAGTGGTTTTCTTCATAGACTGAGCACATTTCAATACAGTTCAATGGACATTCATTCCTAGGATGCCTCCTGGTGCATCTAGGACAAAAGATGGCCAAGGCTATCTTTGCTTCCTCTTGCTTCTTTTTGATGTTCATGGTGTCCAATTGCAAGGCAAAGGTTTGCAGGATCTCACTTTTGAAATCTTCTAGCATATTTCCAATTTCACCCTTGATGGATGAGTTGGAAGATGAAGTACTGGCCATAAGTTGCACCCTCTTTCCTGGCTTCCCTAGAATGGTTTCTAAAGACAGTCTTGATATCCTCATAGGGTAATTGGTAGATATCTCCTCTTACTAACAAGTGTAAGGTATCTAGAAAGTCTTCTCTTACTCCCCTGAGTAGGACCAACTTTAGTAACTTAGGGTCAAGTGTGCACCTGGCCCTTTTGTAACTGAGTTGGAATCTTTCTTCGTAGTCTTCTAAGGATTCATCTTGGCCTATGATCATCTTGAAAATTTCCTCTTTAGTATCCTTTGACCTACAGTAGTCCTGATATTTGTTGTTGAAAGCCTACTGCATCTGAGCCCAAGTTGTGATGCTCTCTCCAGGTAAACCCATGAACCAGCGCAATGTTGCATCCTTGAGGGTAGATGGAAATAGTTGTAACTTTTGCTCATCATCTGTATAGTCATAGGTTCGGCATATAACAACAAACTCAAATAGGAAAGTGTCGGGGTCCTCTATGGTCATGCCATGGAAAAGAGGTAGGGTAGAGGGGCTTATATTCTTCATCTTAGTGTCCTTGTTGGTTTCCCTGATGGGGAAGGCACCCTCGACTCTCTCTCTCTCTATTCCCTTTATCATTTTGGTTTTCATCCATTGGTTCAGTAGGAATGAGTTCCTCTTCTTCTTCTTCCCCTCTAGGTTCTTCAAATATATCAGGTTTCTCATCTAAAGGTTCCTCCAATTCACAACCACTAAAGAAGAGAGAAGGTTGGATGTTGGATGCAGTGGGGGTATTTGGCAAGAATTTCCCTAAATTGTCCCTATTCCTATGAGGCATGAAAGGAAATGTTTTTGGGTTGGTTTTTGTAGATTTTTTTAAGGCTGGAAAGTACTTTGCAGAAATGAAATTACTAATTGAATGAAAATCACTGACAGAATGAAAAAACTACTTGCTGAATTGAAATTCTACTTGCAGAATGGAAAGGAAAGCAGATAATGAAAGATGAAAGAAAGGAAGCTACTAGATTACTTTTGTAGAAATAAACTAATGGTAGAAAATTGAAGACAAGAAGTAGAAGAAAAGAAAGTAGTAATCACATTCTACTCAGACACCTCCCTGGCAATAGCGCCAAAAAGTGATGAGCGCCAGTATTGCAGCAAGGACACTGCAAGTCCTAGGCTACCAGCTTTACTTATCAACCAGGGATTCGTAAAAACTTGGAGGTGACAGAGTTATATGCACAAGTAAAAGTGAAGGTCCTACATGTTGTCACTGTTCATTCGACGAGAGACCCCAGGGGTTCTAAGCCAGACTTATATAGAGTCAGAAGAAGCTTGATTCTTTGATTTAAGAAGAGAAAATCTATTCTAAGAGAGCTACTCTACTATAGTGATGAAGAAACCAACATGTAATTCTAAATCACACCATATCCTAACTAACAATTTAAACAACTATGCTGAGAAGAATTGCTAAATCAACACTAACCTAATGCTGATATTTAAGCTACAGAAGTAAAGAGCATCAAACCATACTAATGTGTAAGCAAGAAAACTAAGTTAAATATGTTTTCACCTTTTTTGGTTTTTTTAACAAAATCAAGTATGCAAACTAATTGTTCTTGTGGATGTGACAAGTGGATGGAAGGTGATTGAGGATGACTAAAAGGCTTATGGAGTGGTTGGATGGTGTGGAAGGGTCCTAGGGGGATTTTTGTGACTTCCTAGAGGTTCCCCATCAATTTGTCCTCAAAACGGGCTATTTCAGGAAAACCTACAGGATGTACTAGAAACCTACAGGATGATCCTGTAGGAATTATATAAAACCTACAAGATACGGTTGAAAGATAATTGTGAGGTGTTGGAGGTGTTGAGAAGCTTGGAAAAGGTGTGTGATGAGTGAGATGGGGTGTTAGAAGGTCTAGGAGCACTCAGGAGTCGATATCCAAGATCAGAGATGGCTAGACTCATTCAAGGTATCTAAGGGAATTTCAACAAAAAAAAATGACAAAATCTAGGGAGGGTGATGGTGGAGCAAGAGATGGTTAGGGTGGATGATGTGGAAGGTGGCTGCTGGTGATGAAGTCTGGGTATCCTCCCGAAGTACCTGCTATGCTTAAACATAGGTGTTTCCCAATAATTATGCAACAAAATACATTTTCATAAACTAGAAAAGCATGAATCAATTTTGCTATATTATGCATGAAGAGAGTGCTAAAGGGAATGAAAGCATGCGTGAGATCTTACGACAGAAATGGAGTAATGGAAAAAGATAACAATGAAATGAACCAATTGCTGAATCAAGACAACAAACTCCAAAGCTCATGTAAGAACTAGAAATCTATGTTTTTGGGGTTGCTGAAGGGTCTCTTCCTCAAGTCATGGTCCCAGAGGGAGGAAGTGAGGCCGAGACACCTGTTGACAACCTTATGGTGATCCTTTTTCTCCTTGCTAACCTGCTAATTGAAATAAGGCACAAATGGAAGCAAACTAACATACAACCAATCTAATCTACACTGCTGTAATGGAAATGCAACTACTTAAGAAAATGAACAATTAAACCATGAATCTATGCTAACATACATGTACAATAAAGAGGAGCCTTGGCTGCTAGGGTTGGGCCCTAACCCAAGAGCTTCAACCCTCTGAGTTAACTCAGTGCTGGCTCAAAACAAAACTCATTCTTATTATCAAAACAATGGATTACATCCAAAAACTGTCACAAGTCTTGCAGCTCGAAAATAGAGTAGAATTTTACAATAAAAAATCTGAATCCTACTGAGGTCCTAGGCCTCTCTACTTATACATCTGAAGTCTCCAATGACTTCCTTAAAATTAGGGAGGTTCGGCTCCCAAACTCGAGATAAACTGGTGCTTTGTCTTTCACTTTCTCGGCTACCTTCTAGTTCTCATGATTTGGTTGTTTGCACTCTGAGCTAATGGAGGAATATTCAAATGGAGGGGTAGTAAATGAGGAGGATTTACCTCCTATAATTCCTCTCCCTTGTCCCATTCAAGTTTTGACCAAGGACTTTGCCAAAATTCCTGGCTTTTATCTCTTAATCCTGCATTAAATGCACATTAGACCACAAAGCAAAATATCCAACTCTAACTCATCTCATAAACAAAATATAATCAAAAGTATGCAATAAGTTATGAGAATAGTTGGTTTGACTAAGCTAGGAGGTGAATTAAAGCCCATATAATTACCCAATGATGAGGCTCATCACAACCATGGTCTAACGTTGCATTTTGAAAAATATTGTCTCAATGTGAAAATTAGCCATGGTAAACCATTGTCAATCATGGTCTACTAGTGTCCAACATCGCATCGTGACAAAGATTTGCAACCATCGCCAACTATTGTTAACCATTATCAACCATGGTCTAGCGTCGCGTTCATTGACCATGGTCAACCATCATCCAACGTTGCATTCTGAGAAAGATTGTCTCAATATGAAAATCATCCATGGTCAATCATTGTCATCCATGGTTAATAACCATGGTCAACCATGGTCCAATGTCTCATTGTGACAAAGATTGTCTCAATATGAAAATCAACCATCTTCAACCATGGTCGATATTAATAATCACATACATTTATAATATTGATCCCAAGGGTTAATAATAATAATCTCTTGGGTTATCAATATTAATTAATTGGGATTTTAATAATAATCCCTTAAGTTTATAACTATAATCCTTTGGGTTTATTAATCTTAGGGTTTATATTCCAATGGTTTAATATTAATGCTAGAGTTCAATATTGTTCCTTTGGGTTTATAGTTCTTTGAGTTTTAAATATTAATCTCTTGGTTTTATAATATTAATATTAAGGTTTATAATATTAATGTTAGGGTTTAATGTTTATCTTATTGTTTATAATATTTATCTTACGGTTTATTTCCCATGGGTTTATAATATTTATCTCTTGGGTCTGTCACAAATATTTTTGTCAATATGGAGATCAATCATGGTCAATCATGGTCAATAGTGATCAACCATGGTGAACATTGGTCAAACATGGTCGACCATGGTCAATTATGATCTACCATGGTCCAACGCCACATTATGACAAAGATTGTCTCAATATGAATATCAACCATGGTTTATAAACCCAAGGGATTGATATTGTAAACCCAAGGGAAGAATATTAAACCTAAAGTATATTTATGCTTGGGTTTGTAATATTAAAAATCTATTGGGTTTTTAATATTAATCCCACTTGTTTTTAATATTAATGTGTTGGATTTATTGATTTCTTATGTTTGTAATATTAACAATCCCTTGGGTTTTTAATATTAATTCCTTTGGTTTATTATTATTCCCTTGAATTTTCTCTATTTATTCCTTGGGTTTATAATATTAATCCCATTGGTTTCTTAACTCCTTGGGTTTAAAATATTAATAATCCATTGGGTTTATGATTCTTGACGTAGAGTTTTTGATATTAATCTTAGATTTGATATATACATATATTAATTTAGCACATTAAGTTTATAATATAGCATATATTAAGTTGGCACCTACGGTGTATATCAACCATATTTATTAATGTGGTTGTGTTAGTTTTATAACTTACTTAAAATCACAATAGATAAAATCTACCTTGAAGAAAAATTATGAAATTTCTGGCTTCAAATTTTTATTTAAATTTAATAGAATTATAAATTATAAGTTTATAAATTACATATAACATGTATGTTCTTTAGGCGCAGGTGAGGCGGGTCAACAAGCAGTGGAAGGGAGCAGTCTGGGGGGATGACTCCATAGAATATTCATTTGGCCAAAGGTTTGTCGGAGGTAAACAATATTATCAGTGCACAGATTCATTAGAACAACGATAACTAGAAATGTCGTTTGCATGGAAGAGGAGTTGGTCGATTATTCATCAAACTTGATGGATTGAACCCAAATTTGGGTGGATTATCCACATCAAAAACTAGCACGACATACACCAGAGAACCCCCAGGTACCAGACATCTAGGTCGATGCATATATATCGAATATGGAAGATGTAGTGGCCACCATCAATGACTTAGGGTTTATACAACCGAACCCAGCATCGACTTCGGAATACCTTCACAACTTTCAGTGATCCGAATTGGATCCTTAAACATTTCCATGACTTTTCAAGTTATGTCAGGACCCAAAATCTTATGAATAACGAGCTTATTAGAGATGACTTCTGGACAATGGCAATTTGTGGCAAGCACGAAACAACAAGGACCCTCAGTCAAAGCGCGCTGACCGTTGGCCCATGGAGACCGCGCATTGGCACAAATTGGCAATCGGAAGCCCAGATCCAAAAAACAGAGGTAGTTTCTGATACATAATTAGTGCCTAATCGTGTATCGCAGTGCAAAACTCTCAATGAAGGAAAGCCCCGAGCCCTCGGTCACGAGGAAAACAGGAAACCGTGCAGAAGGCGGGTCCCGCGCCCAAAACCGGTAGGATATCGCGTGCACTTTGAGTGGTAAGTGGGTTTGGCTGAGTTTAGCGCGATGCCACACACCGGGTGACACGCGTCCAGTGGATGTGAGAGAAAATCGCTTACATCACGTGAGTAACGGTCAAGCAACTTACCCGCGCGATATAGACGAAGACTATAGGATCTGGAGACCCTAGATCAACGGTTAAGAATCAACCCGATGGATGACCGGATTTGACAGGGAAATAGACTGAGGTACATGAGATTTGAGGTCTGGCATGGCCACTAAGCTGGTAGAAGAATCAGTTTCATGGGCAACCTTGGAGTAACGGAAATAATGACTGTTCAAAGAGAACTGACACTCAGTTCGTGAGGAGACAAGTGGCCACCTCTCTGCGAAATGTTACACAGTGATGATGACGTAGAGTAGGGTAATTCCAACGGACAGAGGCAGGTGATCCAGAAAGCCAGGAAGGGAAACGGACAGTCATGGAGAAGATTGGATTTAAGCCACAAACAGACAAAGAGCAGCGGGAACAGAAGTAGAGAAAGAATTGAATTGCAGAGAACAGAGAAGCTGAGCTAACCTGCAGAGCAAAGGCAGCATCGAGCAGACAGAACAGAGAGAGTCCGAGAGTCTGTGAACTCCAGAGAAGGCTTGAGAGGTTCAAGCGACTCCTCTGTGTATACCTGTCAAGTATTGAGTACCAAATTGGACTCATACCACTGAGACCAGTTGAGGTCAAGACTTAGTAAGGGGGAGTTTGTTTACTCTAGAGGCTTGGGGGATCCAAGTACCACCCTACTGATCATCATCTGTTAAGTGAGAGTCAAATTGAGCTCTTTATTGTAAAAAGTCTGCTTTAAGACACAATAGAAAAGGCCACCACTGAAGGCTGGACCACGAGACGTTGCCCAGGAGGATTGGGTGAACTCCTTATTAAATTTGTTATGTTTTGTATTTGCTTATTGTGTTTCTCTTACTGTTTCAAGTGTCTGTGTATTTCGCAATCTTATCGATCTATTGCTTAAAATAACATAGACACGCCCCAGCACATGAGTCTGTAATACCTTCATTAATTTCCCGAGGTCATCTAAGTGTGATTTCAGATCAAGTGGTATCAAAGCTTAAGGTTGTTAAGGTTAGACAAGCTTGTGTTGGATTTTACTGTTGAATGCTAACTAGATCAAAGCTTAAATTAGGAGAAGGAGAGTTGGTTGAGACTAACCCGGAAATTGGAAGGGTCTATCCTCAGAAGAAAATGTCAGAGGAAAGTCCCTTGGGGCCAGACCCTCAATTCATAGATAGTTTCCTAGCCATGAGGTCCATGGTAGAGGAAATGTATAGGGAGTTTAGGGAACATAAATATGAGGATTCATCAGGCTCCAAACAAGATAAAGGAGAAGAAGAGTCTCTCCTCCATTACCACTCAAAAGGCAAAGGGAAAGAAGAAAACTTTCTCACACCTCCTAATAGCCCTGAACATAAAAAGAAGACATATTTTATCAAATTAGATGCTAAATTTGATTTACCCATATATGATGGAGAGTTGAATGCGAAAAACTAGATAACTAGATCAGACAAATTGATGTTTATTGCAGAGTGTAGAGTATCGACTCAAACAAAAGTAAGATTCAGCTGGCCAGCCTATGCCTCAGAGGCACTGCCTTGGTATGGTGGGAAGGCAGGACACAAGCTGACATGAAGAAACATGGTAAGATTCTTTTTGTCTGGAGTGAGTTTGTTTCTGCAATCAAAAAGCAATTCTATCCACTAGCCTACATGCAGCAAGCCATGATGAGCTGGCAACCTCTTCGCCAATTGAAGGGGCAAAGTCTACAGGGTTACACCCAAGAATTTAGGAAGAGAGCTTTGATTCTAGGAATTTCATTAGACTCACCTGAGACTCTGTTGAAGTACATAGGTGGTCTACACAGCTACATGAGGCACACTATCCTCATGTTTAATCCCACTAGTATAGATGAGGTATCTGTTCAAGCTACGCATCTAGAAGCTAGAGGAAAGAATGGGAACCCAGAAGTTGGAGGATCATCCAAGCCCATTGCAAGAAAGAATAAGGAGAAAAGAAAACAAAAATGGAAAGAAAGGAAGGCCAATACTGCACAAAAGACAAAGTCTTCATGCACTCACTGTAAAAAGGATGGGCATGATGATGAACACTGCTGGATTTTGCATCCGGAGCTGAGACCTAAGAAGTTCAAGGGCAAGAAGAAGAAGACTGCTGCAACTATTCAGAAAGATTTGGGGTCGGACTCAGGAGATGAAACAACCATTGCAGCCACGGGTATAAAAGGTAAAAATTCTGAAGCATCTACTAGTAATTCTGCACAATCCATTAATGATGAAGAAAATGAGAGAAAAAGACATGAGCTTTTCCATATTCAAGTCATTTCCAAACATTAAAAGATTGATACTTTGTTTGATAGTGGTTGGCAAGTAAATTTAATTTCTGAAGCAATTGTAAAGAAGTTGGGATTACTGACTACACCTCACAAGAAACCATACACAGTAGGTTGGTTAAGTGATAAAGCACAACTACAAGTGACTAGACAATGTACACTTAAGTTTTCTTTTGGGTCAGTATTTGTAGATGAGGTTGAGTTAGATATGATTCCTCTGGATATATGTGGAATTGTTTTAGGAAGTCCCTACTTGTATGATAGAAAAGCTATTTTCTATAGAGTTGAGAACAAGTATCTACTCGTTAAATATGGAATCAAATACTTTGTAAGAGCTCATAAGCTCAAGAATAATTATACTCTCATAAACTCAGGGCTAATGAAACGAATTGTAAATTCATGCAAATAATTTTTACTGATGGTTGTAAAGGAAAAGAAACCTGATAAAACCAATTTATTTGAGGGTTGTGATGCTAAACAACAAGTTGATTTAGAAAAAGTTGTTTCAAAATATGATATCTTGTTTCAAGAACCTAAAGGTCTGCCACCCAAAAAGGAAATAGTGCATGATATTAATTTGCAGCAAGATGCTCCATTGCCTAACATTGGAATGTATAGGTTGTCCGCTTTAGAGAATGCAGAAATCAAGAAGCAGGTGCAGGAGTTGCTCGAGAAGGCGTTCATCGGACCTAGCACATCACCATGTGGGTCGCCAATTGTTTTGGTGAGAAAGAAAGATGGCTTGTGGAGAATGTGCATTGATTATCGAGCACTGAATAAGATAACAATAAAAAATCGTTATCCCCTTCTTCGCATAGATGATCTATTAGATCAATTGAAAGAATTTGTTTATTTTTCCAAGTTAGACTTGCATAGTGGATATCATCAGGTCAGAGTTGCAGAGCAAGATGCATGGAAGACTGCTTTCAAAAAAAAGCAGGGATTGTACGAGTGGCTGGCTATGCCTTTTGGCTTAACTAATGCTCCTGCTACTTTCATGCGAATAATGAATGATGTACTCAAACCTTTTCTTGATGATTTTGTTATTTTATATTTGGATGACATTCTTATATTTAGCAAAACGTGGGAAGAACATTTAAATCATGTTAAGCAGCCACTAGATGTTTTGAAAAGAGAAAAACTTCATGTTAAACTCTCAAAATGTGAATTTGGCAAAACATCTTTGAATTATTTGGGATACATAGTAGGGGGTGGTGAATTGAAGATAGATCCCTCTAAGGTTGCAGTCATTGTAAACTAGCCTAAACCCAAATCTGCTACAGAAGTAAGAAGCTTATTAGGAACAGCACAATACTGGAGAGAGTTCATTTCTAACTTTTCCTTAATTGCAGCTCCCTTACATGCTTTGACAGGATTGAACAAGGTGTTTTAGTGGGGAGGCAAACAGCAGAAAGCCTTCGACACCTTGAAAGAAAAGATTGGTACAACCCCAGTACTAGCACTGCCAGATCTTCAAAGACCATTTGAGATCCAAACAAATGCCAGTGACTATGCCATGGGAGCAGTGTTGATACAACATGGTAAACCCATATGTTACCCTTCAGAGACATTTAATTCTGCAGTAGTTAACTATCCAACATATGATAAAGAATTGTATGCATTAGTACAGAGTGTGAAAAAGTGGAAACATTACTTAATGGGCAAAGAGACAGTTATACATACTGATCATCAACCACTTCAATATCTACACTCCCAAACTAAGTTGCAGCAATCAAGACACTATAGGTGGATGGGTTTTCTACAACAGTTTCATTTAGTCATCAGATATAAAAAGGGCATACACAATAAAGTTGCAGATATCTTATCTAGACCTGTTATGAATGCATCTACTATACTTAAGCATAATTCAGTATTGCATGAGAGATACATTGAACAATATGCTCAAGATATAGATTTTAAAGATGTATATGCAACTTTAAGTCAAGGAAAATGAGTAGAAGAATTGGATTATCACATTAAGGACCAACTCTTGTATCATTGTGGGAAGATATGCATTCCACAAACTGAAAGAGTAAAGATAATTCGAGAAGCACACACTTCTCTAATATCAGGTCACTTTGGGGTAAGTAAAACAGTTGCACAACTGCAAAGATTTTGTTATTGGCCAAAAATGAATGAGACAGTTTCTAGATATGTAAGAGGGTGTACCATGTGTGCTAAAAGCAAGCCTAGCAATAGAAAACTAGGCTTGTACACTCCACTACCAGTTCCTTCTCATCCTTGGGAAAGTGTTTCCATGGACTTTGTTGGAGGACTGCCTAAATCTAGGAAAGGTCATGACTATTTATATGTTGTTGTGGATAGGTTCAACAAAATGTGTATTTTGATACCTTGCAATAAATAGATTATAGTTGAACAAACTGCAAAGTTGTTCTTTCAGCATGTATAGGTTCATTTTGGATTACCCACTTCCATTGTATCTGATTGAGACACCTGATTTGTTGGGAAGTTTTGGTCAATTCTGTGGGAACTGATGGACACCAAACTGAATAAAAGCACAGCTTTTCATCCACAAACAGATGGCTAGACAGAAGTGGTCAACAGGACAGTGATCCAATTGCTCAGAGGCTATTGCAGCAAGCATCCCAAACTTTGGGATCAACATTTGTGTTATGTGCAGCATGCTTACAACCGAGCAAAACATTCTTCTACACAGAAAATCTCCTTTTGAGACCTGTTTTGGTTTCACACCAAGGTCTACCTTGGATTTTGTCTTTGGTAAAGACATAACAGTTGATGGACACAGTGATGTGGACAAGGAAACCAAAGTTCATTGAACAAATCCAAGAGATTCACCAGGTAGTACAGGAATAGCTGGAAAAGAGCCAAGCCAAGTACAAGGCAAGGCATGACAAGCATCGGATGGAGCATAGTTTCCAAGTTGGTGATCAAGTCTGGCTGTATATCAGCAACGGCAGAATGCAAGGTGAAGGTAGAAAGCTAAAGCCAATAAGGTATGGACCTTTCAAGATACTTGAGAAAATTGGTGAGAATGCTTTTCGCCTTGGTTTACCAGCTTACATGCACATCTACTCAGTCGTTAATGCAAACAACTTGATACTATTTAAACCTTCATTAATTGAAGATCCCGAAGAGCAAAGTCAATTGCCTTCTATTGATGATCTGTTACTTGAATACCTCAATGAATTGCAGGAAGACACAGTTCTGGATAGGGAGGTGAGGATGATGCACAGGGGAGATACTGAGTATCTCAGGGTTGGCCTCAAGGGTTCAAAGCCAAATAGTGCAAAATGGATAGAGATTGGACGAATGAGACAACTATACCCTCACTTAGTCGATGCTTGAAGCCTAACTTTTGGTGGTCCAAAAGCTTTTTCAGTGGGAAGGTCGTGATCTGAATTGGATCCTTAAACATTTCCATGACTGTTTCAAATTATGTCAGGCTCCAAAATCTTATGAATAACGAGCTTATCAGAGATGAACTCTAGACAATGGCAATTTGTGGCCAGCACAAAACAACGAGGACCCTCGGTCAAAGCGCACTGACCGTTGGCCCATGGAGACCGCGCATTGGCACAAATTGGCAATCGGAAGCCCGGATCCAAAAAACAAAGGCAATATCGCAGGGCAAAACTCTCAGTGAAGGAAAGCCCCGAGCGCTCGGTCACGAGGAAAACAGGAAACCGTGCGGACACTGTTAGAAGGCAGGTCTTGCACCCAAAACCAGCAAGATATCACGTGCACTTCGAGTGGTAAGCGGGTTTAGCCGAGTTCAGCATGATTCCACACACCAGGTGACATGTGTCCTGTGGATGCGACAGAAAACCGCTTACACCGTGTGAGTAGTGGTCGAGCAACTTGCCCGTGCGATATAGACGGATACCGTAGGATTTGGAGGCTCCGGATCAACGGCCGAGAATCAACCCGATGGATGACCGGATTTGACAGGGAAATAGACTGAGGTACATGAGATTTGAGGTCCGGCATGGCCGCTGCACTGGCAGAAGAATCAGTTTCGCGAGCAAACTTAGAGTAACGAAAATGACAATCATTCAAAGAGAACCGACACTCAGTTCGTGAGGAGACAAGTGGCCACCTCTCTGCGAAATTTTACGCAGTGATGACGACATAGAGCAGGGGAATTCCAATGGATAGAGGCAGGCGATCCAGAGAGCCGGGAAGGGAAACTGAAATTCAAGGAGCAGATTGGATTTAAGCCACGAACAGACAAAGAGCAGGGGGAATAGAAGTAGAGAAAGAAGTGAATTGCAGAGAACAAAGAAGCTAAGTTGACCTGCAGAGAAAAGGCAGCATCAATCAGACAGAACAGGGAGAGTCCAAGAGTCTGTGAACTCCAGAGAAGGCTTGAGAGGTTCAAGCGACTCCTCTATGTATACCTATCAATTATTGAGTACCAAATTGGACTCATACCACTGAGACCAGTTGAGGTCAAGACTCAATAAGGGGGAGTCTGTGTACTCTAGAGGCTTGGGGGATCCAAGTACCACCCTATTGATCACCATCTGTTAAGTGAGGCTCAAATTGAGCTCCTTAATGTAAAAACGCTTCATGAAGACACAATAGAAAATGCCACCACTGAAGGTTGGACCAGGAGATGTAGCCTAGGAGAATTGGGTGAACTCCTTATTAAATTTGTTGTGTTTTGTATTTGCTTACTACGTTTCTCTTACTATTTCAAGTGTCTATGTATTTCGCAAACTTATCGATCAATTGCTTAAAATAACATAGAAACACCCCAGCGCATGAGTCTGTAATACCTTCATTAATTTGCTGAGGTCATCTAAGGGTGATTTCAGATCATTCAGGAGGATCAACCACAACCGGTTTTAAAGATATCGTCTCCATCTGAGCTCTAGTATTGGGAATATGAATAATAGGTGCAACATACAACTGGTTAAGGAGAGTCATTCGTGGCAGTAGGGGGCACAATTGGTCGTGGAGTAGCCACACTTGGCATAAGAAAATTATGGCATATCATACAAGACACCATAGGTGCCAACCCATAGGCCTCACGACCACAACAACTAGTACACACATCAGGATGCTTGGAAGGAATATCACAATAGGTACCAACATAAGAAGGAAAAAGAGTCTCAAATTTTGATGATAACCTGACTGAGGTGACTGAACATATCCCGGTAAACCACCCACAAAGGTCGAGCATGAAAAAAACCAAATACACTAAGATGCGGGAACATGGGCGTTCACTTGTTTTTGTAGAGGGCATAAGTATGGCACAGGCAGTGGATATTGAAAGCATAGTGATAGTTGGCCGCGTCAGAGGCCAAAATTACTCCTCGGCTAGGTTAAAATGCTAGACTATGGAGATTTGGGGCCACATACTAGATCAGTTGCAGATTGTCCTTACTATGACGTGAGGATGGTTCGCCCTCATTTTCGCTAGACTAGACCAAACTAACTTGGTGCTATCTAAATAGTGGCACATAGAAATGAATTTGGTTCTTCTTAAGCGATGGACGCCACTATTCAACCTTGGAAAAGAGAAATTGGGGGCGAGACCTATTTCGGTATGACTACCGGGTCTACCTCTGCAATTTTGATCAGATGATGTATTCAGGTGCATTGGGGATGATATATATATATATATATATATATATATATATATATATATATATATATATATATATATATATATATATATATATATATATATAAAGCCCAAGGGATTGATATTGTGAACCCAAGGGAATAATATTAAACCTCAAGTATATTTATGCTTTGGTTTGTAATATTAACAATCTATTGGGTTTTTAATATTAATCCCACTTGTTTTTAATATTAATGTGTTGGATTTATCAATTTCTTAGGTTTGTAATATTAACAATCCCTTGGGTTTTTAATATTAATTCCTTTGGTTTATTATTATTCCCTTGAATTTTCTCTATTTATTCCTTGGGTTTATAATATTAATCCCATTGGTTTCTTAACTCCTTGGATTTATAATATTAATAATCCATTGGATTTATGATTCCTTGACATAGAGTTTTTGATATTAATCTTAGATTTGATATATACATTTATTAATTTAGCACATTAAGTTTATAATATAGCATATATTAAGTTGGCGCCTATGGTGTATATCAACCATATTTATTAATGTGGTTGTGTTAGTTTTATAACTTACTTAAAATCACAATAGATAAAATCTACCTTGAAGAAAAGTAATGAAATTTCTGGCTTCAAATTTTTATTTAAATTTAATAGAATTACAAATTATAAGTTTATAAATTACATATAACACGTATGCTCTTTAGGTGCGGGTGAGGCGGGTCAACAAGCAGTGGAAGGGAACAGTCCGGGAGGATGACTCCATAGAATATTCACTGGGCTAGAGGTTTGTCGGAGGTAAACAATATTATCAGTGCACAAATTCATTAGAAAAACGATAACTAGAAATGTCGTTTGCATGGAAGAGGAGTTCATCGATTATTCATCAGACTTGATGGACTGAACCCAAATTTGGGTGGATTATCCACATCAGAAACTAGCACGGCATACACTGGAGAACCCCCAGGTATTAGACATCTAGGTCGATGCATATATATCGAAGATGGAAGATGTAGTAGCCACCATCAATGACTTAGGGTTTATAAACCGAACCCAGCATTGACTTTGAAATAGCTTCACAACTTTCAGTGATCCGAATTGGATCCTTAAACATTTCCATGCTTTTTCAAATTATGTTAGGCTCCAAAATCTTATGAATAACGAGCTTAGTAGAGATGACCTCTGGACAATGGCAATTTGTGGCTATCACGGAACAACGAGGACCCTCGGTCAAAGCACGCTGACCGTTCGCCCATGGAGACCGCGCATTGGCACAAATTGGCAATCGAAAGCCCAGATCCAAAAAACAGAGGCAGTTTCTAATACGCGATTAGCTCCTAATCGCGTATCGCAGTGCAAAACTCTCAATGAAGGAAAGCCCCGAGCACTTGGTCATGAGGAAAACAGGAAACCGTGAGAAAGTGGGTCCCGCGCCCAAAACCAGTAGGATATTGCGTGCACTTCGAGTGGTAAGCAGGTTTGGCTGAGTTCAACATGATGCCACACACCGGGTGACACACGTCCAACGGATGTGAGAGAAAACTGCTTAGATCGCGTGAGTAACGGTCGAGCAACTTAGCCGTGTGATATATATGGAGATTGTAGGATCTGGAGGCTCCAGATCAACAGTGGAGAATCAACCCGATGGATGACCGGATTTGACAGGGAATTAGACTGAGGTACATGAGATTTGAGGTTCGGCATGGCCGCTGAGCTGGCAGAAGAATTAGTTTCACGGGCAACCTTAGAGTAACAGACATAACGACCGTTCAAAGAGAACTGACACTTAGTTCGTGAGGAGACAAGTGGCAACCTCTCTGCGAAATGTTACACAGTGATGATGACACAGAGCAGGGGAATTCCAATGGACAGGGGCAGGCGATCCAGAGAGCCGGGAAGGGAAACGAACAGTCAGGGAGCAGATTGGATTTAAGCCACGAACAAAAAAAGAGCAGGGGGAAAAAAAGTAGAGAAAGAAGTGAATTGCAAAGAACAGAGAAGTTGAGCTAACATGCAGAGCAAAGGCAACATCGAGGAGGACAATACTGGAGAAAGTTCATTTCTAACTTTTCCTTAATTGCAGCTCGCTTACATGCTTTGACAGGATTGAACAAGGTGTTTCAGTGGGGAGGCAAACAACAGAAAGCCTTCGACACCTTGAAAGAAAAGATTAGTGCAACCCTAGTACTAGCACTACCAAATCTTCAAAGACCATTTGAGATCCAAACGGATGCCAGTGACTATGCCATGGGAGTAGTGTTGATACAACACCGTAAACCCATATGTTACCATTCGGAGACATTTAATTCTGCAATAGTTAACTATCCAACATATGATAAAGAATTGTATGCATTAGTACATAGTGTGAAATAGTGGAAACATTACTTAATGGGCAAAGAGACAGTTATACATATTGATCATCAACCACTTCAATATCTACACTCTCAAACTAAGTTGCAGCAATCAAGACACCAGTGAGGGGAGGTGAGGACGATGCACAGGGGAGATGCCGAGTATCTCAGGATTGGGCTCAAGGGTTCAAAGCCAAGCAGTGCAAAATGGATAGGGATTGGACGAGTGAGACAGCTATACCCTCACTTAGTCGATGCTTGAAGCCCAACATTTGGTGGTCCAAAAGCTTTTTCAGTGGGAAGGTCATGATCCGAATTAGATCCTTAAACATTTCCATGACTGTTTCAAATTATGTCAGGCTCCAAAATCTTATGAATAATGAGCTTATTAGAGATGACCTTTGGACAATGGCAATTTGTGGCCAGCACGGAACACCGAGGACCCTCAGTCAAAGCGTGCTGACCGTTGGCCCATGGAGATCGTGCATTGGCGCAAATTGGCAATCGGAAGCCCAGATCCAAAAAACAGAGGCAGTTTCTGATACGCGATTAGCGCAAATATCGCAAGGCAAAACTCTCAGTGAAGGAAATTCCCAAGCGCTCGATCACGAGGAAAACAGGAAACCATGCAGAAACTGTCAAAAGGTGGGTCCTGCACCCAAAACCGGCAGGATATCACGTGCACTTTGAGTGGTAAGCGGGTTTGGCCAAGTTCAGCACGATGCCACACAGCAGGTGACACGCGTCCAGCAGATGTGAGAGAAAACCGCTTACATTGCGTGAGTAATGGTCGAGCAACTTACCCATGCGATATAGACAGAGACTGTAGGATCTGGAGGCTCCAGATCAACGGTGGAGAATCAACCCAATGGATGACCGGATTTGACAGGGAAATAGACTGAGGTACATGAGATTTGAGGTCCGGCATGGCTGCTGAGTTGGCAGAAGAATCAGTTTCGCGGGAAACCTTGGAGTAACAGAAATAACGACCGTTCAAAGAGAACTGACACTCAGTTCGTGAGGAGACAAGTGGCCACCTCTCTGTGAAATGTTACACAGTGATGATGACGCAGAGCAGGGGAATTCCAACGGACAGAGGCAGGCGATCTAGAGAGCCGGGAAGGGAAACGAACAGTCAAGGAGCATATTGGATTTAAGCCATGAATAGACAAAGAGCAGGGGGAATAGAAGTAGAGAAAGAAGTGAATTGCAGAGAACAGAGAAGCCGAGCTGACCTGCAGAGAAAAGGCAGCATTGAGCAGACAGAACAAAGAGAGTCTGAGAGTCTGTGAACTCCAGAGAAGGCTTGAGAGGTTCAAGCGACTCCTCTGTGTATACCTATCAGGTATTGAGTACCAAATTGGACTCATACCACTAAGACCAGTTGAGGTCAAGACTCAGTAAGGGGGAGTCTGTGTACTCTAGAGGCTTGGGGGATCCAAGTACCACCCTACTGATCACCATCTGTTAAGTGAGACTCAAATTGAGCTCCTTAATGTAAAAACTCTTCTTGAAGACACAATAGAAAAGGCCACCACATGTAAGAAGCTTCTTAGGAGTAGTATAATAGGTGCAACATACAACTGGTTAAGGAGAGACATTCGTGGCAATAGGGGGCACAATTGGTCATGGAGTAGCCACACTTGGCATAAGAAAATTAGGGCATATCATACAAGACACCACAGGTGCCAACCCACAGGCCTCACGACCACAGTACCTGCTACACACATCAGGATGCTTGGAAGGCATCTCACAATAGGTACCAACATAAGAAGAAAACTGAGTCTCAAATTTTGATGATAACCTGACTGAGGTGACTGAACGTATCCCGGTAAACCACCCACAGAGTTCAGGCATGAAAAAAACGAAATACACTAAGGTGCGGGAACATGGGCGTTCACTTGTTTTTGGAGAGGGCATAAGTATGGCACAGGTAGTGGATACTGAAAGCATAGTGATAGTTGGCCGCGTCAGAGGCCAAAATTACTCCTCGGCTAGGTTAAAGCGCTGGACTGTGGAGATTTAGGACCACATACTAGATCAATTGCAGACTGCCCTTACTAAGACGTGAGGATGGTTCGCCCTCATTTTCGCTAGACCAGACCAAGCTAACTTGGTGCTATCCAAATAGTGGCACATAGAAATGAATTTGGTTCTTCTTAAGCGATGGACGCCACTATTCGACCCTGGAAAAGAGCAATTGGGGGCGAGACCTATTTCAGTATGACTACTGGGTCTACCTCTGCAATTTTTGTCAGATGATGTATTCAGGTGCATTGGGGATGATCTAGGGATATATCTAGACCATGATAGATCATACATTGAATCCGACAGCATTGCCATTGCCAGAATTCTGGTACATCTGGATACCAGAGACGGGTTAGTTGAAAGCCTCAACTTACAATTCAGGGAGATCATTAGATGGCAGATCCTCGAGGGGTACCATTTCGGTGCAGACAATGCCATAAGGTTGGGGATTTGTATAAGGATTGTCCATTGATCACCAATGTGCTCATCAAGTCCCCCAAAAGACAAGTGATAATGAGCACTCAGACTCATTTGGACAACGACTCAACACCTGCACAAAACATAACAACGGAACCCCCAAGGAGGTGGAGAGAGACTCAGAAGATCGAAGCTATTTTGAAGTGGTTCAAAAAAGATAAAAGTCTTAGACCTCATGGATGGCCAATTGAATTCTACCTTACCTTTTTTGACCATATTGTAGCAGATCTCCTCATGGCCATTGAGGACTGCAGATTTTCAGGGAAGATGCATGAGGGGTTCAATTCTACATTCGTTGCACTCATTCCCAAAGTTGATAACCCTCTGACATTTGATGACTATCGACCTATCTCCTTATGCAATTGCATATACAAAATCATATCTAAGATCATTTCTATCTGCATCAAGCCCATCTTATCCAAGCAGATATACAAGGATCAATTTGCATTCCTCAATCATCGACAAATCCACGAAGCCATTGGTACTACACAAAAAGGGTTACACTACATCAAGCTCAAGAACATAAAGAGTATCGTACACAAGATTGATCTTTCAAAAGCGTTTGACAGAGCTAGCTGGACATACTTACAACTTATATTGATCCATATTGTCTTTCCACACTCATTCATAAAATGGATTATGTGTTGTTTTACATCTCCATCATATAGCATACTCATTAATTAGGCTGCATCCAATTTTTTCCATGCTGAGCGTGGCCTTAGATAGGGGTGCCCTTTATCACCCCTCTTATTCCTCCTGATCATGGAAGGGTTAGGTCGACTCATATCCAATGCTCAAGAAGACAAGTCTTTATGTGGTGTCAAGATGACAAATGTATCCTATCTAACACATCTTTTATTTGTTGATGATGTACTAGTATTTCTAGATGGATTATTCGAGAAACCAATTGTTTCAAGCATATATGGTCCCTGTTTTGTAAAGCTACAGGAATGATGCCTAATTACAACAAATCAACCATAATGCCTGTGTGTTGTTTACTAAATGAACAAAGACATGCAATACATACATTTCAATTCACAAGACTAGACATGGAAGTCAGACTTGATTATCTTGGATTCAGACTCAAGCCAAATGATTACCGTATAACAGACTGGACTTGGCTCATTGCAAAAATAGAGGTGAATTAACATCTAGCAGCAAAGATGGCTATCTAGAGTAGGCAGACTGATCCTAATTAAATTTGTATTGGAGGCTATACCAATATATTGGATGGATCTGGCCTGGATACCAAAAGGCATCACCAACATAATACAACAAATATTCCGTAGATTCTTATGGAGAGGGAAACATGTTGGAAGGCACTTTCCCTAGGTTAAATGGGAGAGAATTGGAAAGCCCAAAAAATGGGGAGGATGGGTCATAAAGGATTTGAATATATTTGCATCGACTCTTGTAGAAAACATGGGCTAGCAGATAATTACATCTGATAGTTTATGGAAAGAGGTGGTTTATCACAAATATATATACCCTCTTATAGTTATTGAATGGGTTCAAAGGCCGAATAGGGGAATTACGGGTTCCTCTATCATATGGAAAGTTATCACTCACTCCATATCAGTCATTAAGAGAGGATTGGCATGGCAGATTGGAACAGGTGAGCTTGTTCACCTTGGAATTGATGCTTGGTCGGGTTTTGGAAATGCACATATACTACCACTGGAACTCAGAAAATATCTTGAATTGGCTGGTATCACTTAGCTCTCCCAAATTGCATATGGGAGAAACACTTCATGGCTCTCACAAGCTTGGTTATTTGCACAGGACCTCAGGTTACCGGATATTTGAGTATCGATTGGAATATATTCATAGGGGCACTAGAAGAGTCACATGTCAGAATAACTGACCGAGAGGATGAAATCATCTGGGCTGCATCCCCTCATAGTCGTTATACACCCCGGGATGGATACACTTTCCTTATATCGGAACAGGAACCGGTGGAGGCTGTTTGGTGGTGGCGACCCCTTTGGAAGCTTAAGGCACCACACAAATCCCGGTTGTTCATGTGGTGCATATTATCAAACAAAGTGCCTACAGATGATAACCTAAATCGTCAGGCTATACATGGACCATCACGATGTTGTCTTTGCAAGGAACAAGCTGAAGACATAGACCATCTCTTCCTTCATTGCCCAATGATGAATAAGGTGTGGCATCAGATATATATCTCCCTCGATATCAATATCAGATGGAATGGGGCACAACTCATAACTGCTTGGAAAACTTGGTGGACCGCAGCAACATCACAAAAAATTTGAAATCTCCCCCTACTTGTCTGCTGGGGTATATGGTTGGTCAAGAATCAGATCTTATTCCAGGACTCTCCCATCCAATGGAAAACAATTTGCAATAACATTGTTGCACTATATCACTTAGTACCTGAGGATCTGGCATCAAAACCCACCTGAACTATTACTCCTGAAGTAATTGATAGAACCTTCCCATGGGCATATTTTGATGGATCGGCCCAAGACACTGGTTGTGGGGGTGGAGCAGTACTATACAAATTGGAAAGACATTTTTACAAGCTCAAAATGGGATTAGGGAGGGGCACCAACAATTATTCTGAACTTAACAGTCTCAGACACTTACTCATATTTGCACTTGAGCAAAATTGCAACAAGATACCGATCTTTGGGGACTCAAACATTGTCATCAATTGGTTCAACTCTGCATCTCATTGTCATGTGCACACACTCAGGGGATTGTTGGATGAGGTCATCACACTAAAATCACATTTTGATTTTATTGTCTTCTCGCATATATACAGGGAAAGGAACAAGGTTTTTGACGGTCTTTCCAAGGAGGCCGCACAACAACATAGGGGCAGTGGATAATTCATGAACACAAAGATCAAGATATATATCAGTTCTTCCATAGGCCTTTCATCGAGCACGCTGGGGGAGATGTACCGAATGATCTACCATGATCATTCGAGTAGTTTTTTGCATTTTGATTCAGCCTATATGACTATTTATGATGTTATTTAACATGTTTATTTTATATGTCTGTTTATGTAAATAATTTTGGTCCTTTCTGAATCATGACACTAGATAGATGGCTTGGTCCATCTCTGACATTAGCATATCCATTATGCAGATGATACAACATGTAATTTTCGTTTTGATAATGGAAATTACGGTTTTTTCTTTGGAAAAAAAAACACGTGTGTTCTTATTTCATTTTGCAAACATCCCTTGTCTGAATAACCTATTCTATATTATTTTATACATCTAAAGTCATAGATTTTTACAAATTTTCTTAAAGTGTTGCTAACGAATCTCCTGTACAAATTCTTATTGCATAAAAAATTAACCAACGTTATCACTTATGACCAATAAAGGTATGCCATTTCCCAAATTTGGAAGGGATTTCTGAAGAGTAAATGGTTAAATGGGTTTCTTAAGGGTAAATAGAAATTTATATTTTTGGGTAGAAATCTAAGCTGGTCTTGCTATATTAATTCGTGAACCAAATATACCTTTTGGTTAGAATTCTAAGCCGGTATTGCTATATTAATCCGTGAAACAAATATACTAAGCACCGTATCTAATAGCCATATTAATTCATGAACCAAATCAAACATGATTTTTTGTATTTTTCCTGGTAGTAAGACTGAACTTGGTAACTATGCTTGAAACCAAATCTTATCCATTCATTAGTCATGGTCTATATTAAATTTGGGCTCGAGGAATTTATCTTTTTAAATAAATGAGTGGGCAAGATTTAATTTCAAGATAATATTCTTCAGATAATACATCATCTACGGATGATATGAAAAATAATTTAACACGTTTTCAGTTTCAAATAAAAAAAATACCCTATTTAATTTAAAAATAATTTATTTCACTATTAAACACATTCGAATCAAATAGTTTCATTTAATTAGTAGTGTTTGTGAAATGTGGCTAGGGTTTTGATGGGACATTAAGATAGAGGCCGATCAATCTCTGTGTCTTTCGATTTCGAATCTCAAAACGTTAAGATGACATCCCCTCGCCTCCTCCATCACCCATGGGCCATGTTTTGTCGGTTGAATTTGCTTCTTTTCAATGTTGAATCGCTTCAATTGATAGCTAAAGAATCATTTCGGACAACAAGTTGTGGCGGTGAATGGTTTCAAAGAATGGGCTGTTTTTATCACCTCAATCTTAGGGTTTCAGGAATGCGACATTTTGCAATGATCTAGGTTCGTTTCAGTTTGTGCCTAGGTTCTATATTTTTATGATAATATAACTGCCATTCAATTTGTGTCAAAGTATGTCATTTGCAATCAAGCTTTTGGGTATATGCAATTGTATAGGGAACTTAATTGGATTCAAATTGTATTTATCTTTTCAATTTTTTAGGATGTACTGTAGCTATGGAGGTTCCCCCAAGCTCATGGCTTACATTTTCTTTATGGGGTTTTCCCTAAGCAGATGGCTTCTCAGTTGTGCTGTTATGAATACCAGAGGTTGTCTGCTTAACGATTCAATTAGCATAGGTATCACGACACATTTATTTCTATAGATTTGGAGGATTTGAATATGTAATCATATGTACATAAAATTTCATTATTATAAAAAATTTCAACTTCATTTCATCTTGCAATATTTAGGTTTTTGGCGTGTATGTTTGGGTTTGTGTCCAAACGATAAGGGTTTCTTGTCAGCTTAACTTTAGTGTCCCTTGCCATGGTCTGATTCTGAATGTCTTATTTGGCCCTTTAATGTCATTGGTCTGATTCTGAATGTCTTATTTGGCCCTTTAATGTCATTGGTCTGATTCTGAATGTCTTATTTGGCCCTTTAATATCATTAATTCTCTACGCACGCTTAACTAAAAGTGAATATTCTTCCCGATGCAACTTATGTACAACTAATAATTTAAAAATAATGTACAATTAATAATTTATCAATGTATTCTATTGATAATTATAACTTCAATTAAATTTTAAAGCTTACAATTCAATCACTGTACAAAGTATATTAGTGATAAATAATCATTTATTTATTTAAACTTAAAATATTAAACCAACCATTCTATTAATTTTATATTTATTAAAGTTTTTTTAATAATATTAGGGTTTTCTTAATAATATTAATTTTATTAAGTTGACACCTACTACCTATATGGACCATATTTATTAATGTGGTTTTGCTAATTTATTAAAAAATCAAAATTCCTCAAGTCTACGTCCATTTAATATATGTGACTATTTAATTTATATAACTTTCACAATATAAAGCTTAACATAATATTCAACAAAATAAAAGAAATATTAAACTAATTATTTCATTTCTACATAGTTGATAGAAATAATCATTATTGAATTCTAACTTTTGTGATTCATAATGAGAGGAAAATTTTGCGTAATTAATCACATATGCTTTTTGTCATCAAATTTTCAAACCCCCAATTGTGGTTGATCATTAAGACATGGATGGAAAACAAGATCTAACACTAAATAATATCTAGACAGATAAATATAAAATTATAATTGAAAAGTAACTGGACAAATGAATGTAATATTATAATTGAAAAGTAAAAATAACCAAACAAAACAAAATCCAAAAAAAAAGAATTAATTAATAAATAAAACGAGCCAGCAGGAATCCAGTTTCTTCTTATCATTTTATAATCGAGGTTTTGCAGATCCCACAACTTTATCAAATGAAACAATGCCAACTGAGACAGAATTTGTCGGGCAAATTTGATATAATTGAGGTTTCTGCAGATCCCACAGCTTTATCAAATGAACCGATGCCAAGTGAGGGAATTTGTGCGGCAAATTTGCGCATCAAATACGGCATTGTGGAATGAGAGCTGCTTTATTTTCAAATTCTGTCTAAAATTTGTTGAAAGGAAGGCCGCTTTATTTTGAAATTTAGATCACTGTACCTGATGGGACCCAATCCCACGCGGACCGTTTGCCGTGAATAACGCGAGTCGACATTGTACAGTTTTCGAGGAAGGACCGTCTCTCCTCACATGAGGAGGAACGAGGGGTAAGAGACATCATACAGTTTTCGACGAAGGTTCGTCTCTGCTCACATGACCAGGAACGAGGGGTAAGAGACATCATACAGTTTTCGACGAAGGTCCATGATCCATCTCTGCTAGTGGGGTAAGGGACATCATAGAAACCAGGAACGAGGGTTAAGGTAAGAAACATCATAGAGTTTTCGACGAAGGTCCTTGCTCTCTGCTCACATAACGAGGAAAGAGGGGTAGGAGCCATGGATCTCTATCACCCTAGAACATCTACTTTCATTCCAGTCAATGAGAATTACTTCACAGCTCTGAACCACCCATCTCGCGAATACAACTCATCTCTTCCGCGCAATTTGGATAGGCAACATCTATTATCCCCATTTCTGTTTCTGTTTCTGTTTCCATTCCCCAACTCGCAATGGCTGGGTACGTACCACCTTCTCCTTCTAACGCTCATTGCCCTACATCTATGTCTTCCACGGCTACGGCTGCTGATCCCGGCAACGACAGTTATGGTTACTATCAGGTTTTCATAAACCATCGTGGTCCGGACGTTAAAAAAACTTTCGCCAGCCATCTCTACCGTCGCTTCCTTTTACATGGATACAGAGTATTTTTGGACCAGCAAGAATTGCAAGAGGGAGACTGTATGACTTCTCAAATAGAAAGCACAATTAGAACTGCCACAGTCCATGTGGCTATTTTCTCTCCCGGATATGCTGATTCGAACTGGTGTTTGAATGAGCTCCTCCTCATGTTCGATTCTGGCGCGACCATTATTCCAGTGTTCTACCATGTGAAGCCTGCTCAACTTCGGTGGACGCAGGGCGATGGAGTGTACGCTGAAGCCCTAAAACGGCTCGCAACCAAGAAAACTTATGATTTTCTAAGTCGAGAAGGGAAGCCGCGACATGACCCCGCCACTATCGAAAGGTGGAGAAATGCTCTTTATCGCGCTGCTGAAATAAGCAGTTTCGACCTGGAGGCGTGCAATGGGTGAGAACTCTATATACCCTCTTGTTACTTACTGTATTATTTTATGAGAGCTCGCTCTCTCTCTCTCTGTACTTTTTTTCCTCGCTAGTTAAAATTTGAAAAGCTTATAGGGACGAGGGGGAGCTGCTCGACAAGGTCGTTGAGCGTGTGTTGAAGCTGGTGAAAAAACAACGCTGGTGAAAAAACAACGCTTCAATGTTGCTGAATATCCAATGGATTTGGATGAAAAGGTTAAAGATCTTGAAAGCAAAGTCGTATTGTAGGGCCACAGCAGTGAGTGTGTTGGTTGCATCTGAAATGCAAGTGAGACACAGCAGAAGTATGATTGTAATGAGTGAAGGGGAGCACGCAGCAGCGTGAAGAAAAGTTTTCCCGTTGTGAAGAAGGGAAGCACGCATAAGTGCGCAAGTAAGGAATTCTCACACAACAGTGTGAATGTGAGAAAGGGAAGGCACAACAATGCAGAGTTTGCAAAGAAATGTAAGTGAAGTGCAGCAACACAACAGCAAGTGTAGACACAGCAGTGTGGAGTAGACGCAGTAAAGAAGATGGCACAACAGTGCAGCAGAAAATATGCAGCAGCATAAAAGAACAATGTAATGAGTTTGCACACACAGCAGTGCAATGATTGTTTGTTTTTGAAACTGCATGTAAAGCAGTGTCTGTTTGTAATCCCTCTGTTAACGAGGAAGGTGCTTTTCAGCACATTGTCATTAGTGAATCCCTCTATCAAGAGGATGATGCTTTTCAGCATAGTCACATGGTGAATCCCTCTGTCATGAGGAAGGTGCTCTTCAGCACATTGTTATGGTGAATCCCTCTGTCATGAGGAAGGTGCTCTTAAGCACAGTTTCAGGTTAATCCCTCTATTAAGAGGAAGACAACTTTGTTGTTTGTGGAACTGCATCAGAAGCAGTTGGTGAATCCCTCGATGTGAGGAAGTGCTTGGGTAAGATTGAAAGCCCAGCAGTTGAAATTAAAGGGGAGTGTTGAAAATATAATTTCAACGCAGCCGTACTGCGCTCTCCAAAACCGCCAGACTGAAAACCACAAAACCGCCCAGAGCTCATCGCACCGCCATCCATGAAAAGTGGTTTCCGTATTGTTGAGCTCCGATGCGTTTTGGTGCAGGCACGTGGCTCTCGCCTGACGTAGGCAACTTTGACCCATCGGGAGGTAAAGCTCAGCAGTTAAGTGCCTTCCGATATCCTCTCCATCGTCCGATCCGGTTGTGTGTTCTCCACCGTCGATCTCCGAAGTTGCAGCCCGTCCGCGTCAAGTCAATTTAATTTTGCGTGGAGTGGAAGACTATGGTTTGACCGCCGTGTAAGAAAAATCATGGCTTTTAATGCTGTTCGTATTGTTTGGTGGAGGCCTGTTTTAAATGGTTATGGGCATACGTCCCATTTATATTTTTTATATATGCATTTACGTAAGTTTAGGTGTAGGCCATTTAATATGGTTATGGGCCACGTTAGTTTTTTTTATTATGTTTTCATATATGGCTATGTGTGTAGTAGTTTTTAGTGTAGAGTGGCTACGGGAGCATATAGTGTTGTGCGTGTTTCTTTTGGGAGAGGTGTATTGTGGCTGCGCACAATTTTTATGTAATTGTATTATGTTGTGGCTGCGCTCGGTGGAGCAAATTTTTGTTAACGCACAGCAGTGCGAGATATGAATGAGGTGTGTATTCACAGCAGTGAAAAATGATGATGGTGCGGTAAAAGAAAAAGAAGAACCAGAGGATGTATGGACAGCAGTGCGAGAAAATATAGGAAGAACAGAGTTGTAATGTTTTTGTGATGTATTGCAAAACAGAGAAATAGCAAAAACCATGTGTGGTTTTGTACAGAAGTGTATAAGGAAAATGGTGGAGCGCATTTGTATGCATATGTAAATTTTATTTTACAGCAGTAAAGTGTTTTTCACTGCAGTGAATGTAAAAGGGGATTTACAGCAGTAAACCCAGCTCAGTAATTTCTCAGGGTGAAAACAGAGTTTTTGTTTAATATTGTTTTTGGTGAATTCCTCTCAGCAAAGAGGATGAATGTTTGTATGAGGCTTCATATTTTAAGCAATAGAAATGTTTTTATGCTGTGTAATGGACTGTTGTGAGTCATTTGGTTTTATTAGCTTCGCTGTGCAAAGGTCCTGGAAGAAATGAAACAGGGCATTGGCTCTGTGGTATTTGCTTGAATGGTTTTTGGTATTTTCCCATTGAAAAATACCCAACAGTGGTATCAGAGCTAGTCCAGGCTCTTTGAAGACTCAAAGAAGCTGAAGGAAGGTGTGGTTGCAGCAGTCAAACCTCTCCAGCAGTGTGAAGACTCAGCCAAAGTGATTCAGGTATTTTTCAAGTTTTTGAGTTATTGTTGAAGGAACAGTCAGTGATTTAAGAGAGAACACAGTCAAGTATTTAAAAGCCTAGATAAGAATGGCAAGGTCAAAGAAGAAAGCCTCCAAGCCTGCTAAAAATGTGTCTCCCTTCTCTACTAAACTAGAAGGCAATCTATTTGAAAGCATTGTATTTGAGGTTCCAAAGTTTGATGGAAACTTTGATGTATGGGAAATAATGATGAGGGCTTTCCTAATGTCTGAGGGGATTGAAGTCTGGGAGTCAGTGATTGATGACAGCAAGATGGATAAAGAATCCATGGAGTATGATGCACAAGCAACAAAACTAATCTTGGATGGACTCCCTGATTCAGTGAAGAGGAATCTAGGAAAATACACATCAGCAAAGGATATTTGGGACAGACTGCATGACCTTCATGCAAAGGGAGCACTGACCATGACAATGAGTCAAGAAGAACCCATCATAGAAGCTGAGAATGAAAAGCTTGACCTCATCAAGCTTCAAGTAAAGGAAAGGGATGAAGAGCTTGCCAAGCTCAAGAAGGAGCTTGATCAATGCAAGAGGAAACATCATGAAGAAGTCATATCCATGACAAATCAGCTGAACAAAGCAAAGAAGCAAGCAGATGTCTTGACAAGTGAACTTGAACAAAGACACAAGAGAGTGAATAAGCTTGTGGAAGAGATTGGACAGTACAAGGTAGAGGTCTCCTCCCTTAAGTCCGAACTACAAGAAGCCAAGAAGCAGGCACAAGGAGCTGAAAAGAAAATGGAGAGCAGTCAAGCAGAAATCTCCAAAATGAAGACTGATATTATCTCCTTCAAAGTAGTAGCAGCTGAAGCTACTCGTAGCAAAGAAGAAACTGAGGAACAACTTGCAAAGAAGAACAATGTATGTGAACAGTTGGAAGAAGAGATTGTCCTCCTCAGGAAGAAGGTTGAAGGGATGAACAAGATCATGAAGAGCTCTCAAGCTCTGGATGACATGCTCAGCTATCACAGATCTCCATTTGATAAATCAGGACTTGGGTATGTAGGTGAATCCTCAAACAAGGATGAGGATGCTTTAAGCAAAGGAGATGTGAAGAAGCCAGAAAGAGATGGTGATGCTCCTAGTTCCAGCAAAGGCAAGGAGAAAAATGAAGGCTGCAATAGAAGAAATCCAGCTCCAAGAAGAAATGTAGCTGATGTCAAAGAGGCAAGAGGCAATGGTGATCATCAAAGGATCTCAAGGCAGCAAGGCTTCAGAAGTACATCAAGGAAACCTCCATCTCCCAGGTGCCAAAGTTCATTTTTTGGTTATTGTTATGCTTGCTCAAACTTTGGTCATATGGCAAAAGACTGTAGAGTATTTCATGGAGATAAATGTTGTGGTCTTCGACAACCTCCAAGAAACAATTTTAGAAGAAATCATGAAATGTCATTCATGAAAAATGTAGAATGTTTCAAGTGTCATAACATTGGGCATATGGCACGAGATTGTAACTTGACATGGGCTCTTACACAAGCTAGACCCATTCAAAAGAAGAAAGTTACACAAGTATGGAGAAGGAAGGTAATACAATCTGAAAACCCCTTGAACTCCCCAGTGGATCTAAATTTGTTTTGAGAAGAGTCTGCCAAAAGAAGACAAGCATACACTAAAGGGGAGCTTGAATTTTTTTTGTTTGCTGAACTGTATTAACAGTCATTTGTTGATGGAGGATGTATTGCAGCGCAACAGTTGCAAATGAAATCTTTGTTAATCCCTCCAAAAGGTAATATGCAGCAGTGATGAAATCAACAATGTTTTTGCTTTGTGTTTATGCAATATGCACAGAAATGCATAAAGAAGAAAAGATGGCAGCGCTGAAATGTAAAGAGCAGCAGCGAGATAAGAGAAAAATGCAAAGCATGGAAACCCTCACAGCAGTGGGAAGACAGAACATAAAACAGCAGTTTGGAAATTTTTTTTGGAGCACATGGATTAGAATGAACAGCAGTTTAATTTTTTTATGCAATGCAGCATGCAAAGAAATGCATAAAGAAAAACAGGGACAGCAGATTGTTAATGCACATGGGTGAATGAGAATGTATGTGGCAGCAGAAAATCGAAAGGAACTGCACAACAGTGCATTGTGTAATTAAAAAAATGAAACTGAAGATTGTGTGAAGCAAGGATGTAAAAAGTAACAGCCCGTGTTATTTTTTTGAGGAGAATGAAGTGCCAAGAGTATGGGCACACAGCAGTATGATGAAATAAAAGGCAGCGACAGTGCAAATTGCAGAGGAAATGCAGCAGCAAGAGGTTATGGACAGCAGCATGATGGCAAGAAGGAGAAGCACACAGCAATGCAAATGTGAAAAATGCAGCAGCAAGAAGTTTTGAACAGCAGCACATGCAAAAGAAATTTTCCTTACAGCAGTAAAGGTAAATGTAATGAATTTGTCGTTCATTTGAATTGAAATGCAATATATGCAACAGCAGTGAGTGTGTTGGTTGCATCTGAAATGCAAGTGAGACACAGCAGAAGTATGATTGTAATGAGTGAAGGGGAGCACGCAGCAGCGTGAAGAAAAGTTTTCCCGTTGTGAAGAAGGGAAGCACGCATAAGTGCGCAAGTAAGGAATTCTCACACAACAGTGTGAATGTGAGAAAGGGAAGGCACAACAATGCAGAGTTTGCAAAGAAATGTAAGTGAAGTGCAGCAACACAACAGCAAGTGTAGACACAGCAGTGTGGAGTAGACGCAGTAAAGAAGATGGCACAACAGTGCAGCAGAAAATATGCAGCAGCATAAAAGAACAATGTAATGAGTTTGCACACACAGCAGTGCAATGATTGTTTGTTTTTAAAACTGCATGTAAAGCAGTGTCTGTTTGTAATCCCTCTGTTAACGAGGAAGGTGCTTTTCAGCACATTGTCATTAGTGAATCCCTCTATCAAGAGGATGATGCTTTTCAGCATAGTCACATGGTGAATCCCTCTGTCATGAGGAAGGTGCTCTTCAGCACATTGTTATGGTGAATCCCTCTGTCATGAGGAAGGTGCTCTTAAGCACAGTTTCAGGTTAATCCCTCTATTAAGAGGAAGACAACTTTGTTGTTTGTGGAACTGCATCAGAAGCAGTTGGTGAATCCCTCGATGTGAGGAAGTGCTTGGGTAAGATTGAAAGCCCAGCAGTTGAAATTAAAGGGGAGTGTTGAAAATATAATTTCAACGCAGCCGTACTGCGCTCTCCAAAACCGCCAGACTGAAAACCACAAAACCGCCCAGAGCTCATCGCACCGCCATCCATGAAAAGTGGTTTCCGTATTGTTGAGCTCCGATGCGTTTTGGTGCAGGCACGTGGCTCTCGCCTGACGTAGGCAACTTTGACCCATCGGGAGGTAAAGCTCAGCAGTTAAGTGCCTTCCGATATCCTCTCCATCGTCCGATCCGGTTGTGTGTTCTCCACCGTCGATCTCCGAAGTTGCAGCCCGTCCGCGTCAAGTCAATTTAATTTTGCGTGGAGTGGAAGACTATGGTTTGACCGCCGTGTAAGAAAAATCATGGCTTTTAATGCTGTTCGTATTGTTTGGTGGAGGCCTGTTTTAAATGGTTATGGGCATACGTCCCATTTATATTTTTTATATATGCATTTACGTAAGTTTAGGTGTAGGCCATTTAATATGGTTATGGGCCACGTTAGTTTTTTTTTATTATGTTTTCATATATGGCTATGTGTGTAGTAGTTTTTAGTGTAGAGTGGCTACGGGAGCATATAGTGTTGTGCGTGTTTCTTTTGGGAGAGGTGTATTGTGGCTGCGCACAATTTTTATGTAATTGTATTATGTTGTGGCTGCGCTCGGTGGAGCAAATTTTTGTTAACGCACAGCAGTGCGAGATATGAATGAGGTGTGTATTCACAGCAGTGAAAAATGATGATGGTGCGGTAAAAGAAAAAGAAGAACCAGAGGATGTATGGACAACAGTGCGAGAAAATATAGGAAGAACAGAGTTGTAATGTTTTTGTGATGTATTGCAAAACAGAAAAATAGCAAAAACCATGTGTGGTTTTGTACAGAAGTGTATAAAGAAAATGGTGGAGCGCATTTGTATGCATATGTAAATTTTATTTTACAGCAGTAAAGTGTTTTTCACTGCAGTGAATGTAAAAGGGGATTTACAGCAGTAAACCCAGCTCAGTAATTTCTCAGGGTGAAAACAGAGTTTTTGTTTAATATTGTTTTTGGTGAATTCCTCTCAGCAAAGAGGATGAATGTTTGTATGAGGATTCATATTTTAAGCAATAGAAATGTTTTTATGCTGTGTAATGGACTGTTGTGAGTCATTTGGTTTTATTAGCTTCGCTGTGCAAAGGTCCTGGAAGAAATGAAACAGGGCATTGGCTCTGTGGTATTTGCTTGAATGGTTTTTGGTATTTTCCCGTTGAAAAATACCCAATAGTGTGTTGAAGCTGGTGAAAAAACAACGCTTCAATGTTGCTGAATATCCAATGGATTTGGATGAAAAGGTTAAAGATCTTGAAAGCAAAGTCGTATTGCAGGGCCAACAAAGTGGAAAACCGCGGGTCGTGGCGATAGTGGGTTTGGGTGGCATAGGCAAGACAACGCTGGCTCAAGAATTCTTCAATAGGAGGAGCTCAAATTACCGAAAATCTTACTTTTTATCCGATGTCAGAGAAAATGCAGCAAGAAGCTCTCTACGTTCCCTGCAAAAGAAAATTATTTTGGGCTTGACTCACTTGGATCCTCGAATAGAGAGCGTTGGTGAAGGCATTGAAAAGCTCAAAGAACATCTCTCATCTTTTCATGCCTGCATAATTTTGGATGATGTAGATAATGTGAATCAGTTGGAGGCACTTTTGCCAGTTCGAAATGTTCTCCACTCCGATAGCTTGATCTTGATTACATCTCGGGACAAAGATGTTTTGAGAAGGTCAGGAATCGATGACTCATCAATTTACAATTTAACTGGCCTTAATACACAACATTCCACAGAGCTTTTTTGTTTGCATGCGTTCAGACAACCCCGCCCACTTCAAGGGTTTGAATATCTGGTTGAAAAGTATGTGGAAGTCTGCGATGGTTTGCCACTGTCTTTGAAAATGTTTGGTGCACTTTTTTATGGAAAGAATGACCAATCTTATTGGCAATACCAATTGGATAAGCTTCAAGTTCCTACTGAGATACAACAAAGGCTTAAAATAAGTTATGACTCTCTCAATAGAGAGGAACAACAGATATTCTTAGACATTGCCTGCTTTTTCATAGGGGAAGACAGGGATATGGCCATCAGAATATGGGATGGGTCAGGTTGGAACGGTTTGTGGGGATTTCAAAGCATACAGAACAAATGTCTTGTGGAGGTAACCAGTGAAAAGAGGATAAAAATGCACGATCACCTCCGGGATCTGGGGAGAGATATTGCACAGTCTTTATTGCCGCGTCGTCTTTGGCGTCCAACAGAGTACATTGATCTTTTGTTGCAGCGATCGTGTGTAAGTTCTCATCCATTCAAATCTTTGAGCAAATAAAGATTATTTCATGAACATCTGTGTACAGTTTCCTAAATTCATTATTGTTTTTCATGAATTTACAGGTAATAAGCGAAATGCGTGGAATGGTTCCTAAAAAGGATTGTGATGATAGTGATGATAACATTTACACATATTCGAGCTCAGAAATGTCATGGTACCAAAGACGTCAAGAGCTGTTTGGGAACTTTGTCATGAATCTTCGCAATAGACTGCACAATCCACGTTCTCGTAGTATTGTTGGTACAAGGGACTTTGAACTTCTTGTTACTCAAGGCGATCACTTGAAACGCATTTTGAGGAGGGTGCACTCTCCCAAGTTTATATGGCTCCGCTGGTGCGGATGTCCTTGTTCATTCTTTCCTTCGTGAAGAATTTAAGGGTTTTACATGTACGAGGGAGCAATTTGAAAACATTGTGGCGAGAGGAATCACAGGTAAATTAAGTTTTGTTGCGTCAGAGTAACTGGGTAGTGATATTTCATTAAAAAGTTTATACCAAATTTTAATTGTTGTGTCTGTCTTTTGTTTGGTTAAATTTTTTTATTCTTTTTGCTCAGCAGTGGTAGGGGAGACCAACTCAGCAGCTTAGCTATTCTCAGAGTACATATTAAAAGTAATGATGTAATACACAGGAATAAATAGGCAATAAATTAATTAAAAAGTGAAGTGATTTTAGGGAAAAGAATATTATAAATCACTTTAATAAAAAGAGAAAAGATTTATGTTATTCATTCATGGTAGATAAGTTTTGTTGCTGTTAAGTTGAACTCTTATATGGGTGGTGGTAAGAGATCCACTCTAGTTGATTCAATTAGGAGGGAATTTTATATGAGATATATGTTCTAGTTACTAGAAAAAAAGTGGGATCAAATCAAATCTATTCAGTGGCTTAATATAGAAATTGTGATGAAATGTTAATTAGATTTGGGATCTCAGATCAAGTCAATCAGATCTCTCACAGATGCATAACAACATTGGAATAGCCATTGTCAATCATATAGACACATCTTGCTAATGTGTTTAACAAGTCTCATAATCATATTTACATGTATTTCTAGATCCATATTTAATATAATAAAAGTTTTTACTTAAAGCATTTCTAATTTCTTTTACATTATAATTTTATTTGTATTAGTAACTTCTTCTTTTTGGGGTGAAAAATGGTGTCATTTCTTATTAAAAAAATTATGCCAAAGGGATAATACACTACCTTGAAAATTTTGATTAAATAATGTAAACGGATAATACACAACCTTGAATGGTTAAAAGGTTTCTAAAGAATTTTATTTTATATTTTTTCTTTGGTTAAAATTTGTAGAATAACAATTTTGGATGGTTAGATTTATATAGATTAAATATGCTATTTCAAGATTTAAAACACTTAGATATTAATTTTGGATGGTTAAATTTATATAGATTAAATATGCTATTTCAAGGTGCTAAAACACTTAAATACTAAAATGGTTTCTTGTTAGTTGAAGTATTTTTCAGTGAGGGTTCATTTGGGTCTTCTCTCTTAGCTTTGCGCCTTTTTGCTCTTAGATTTTCCTGGGTTTGATGACTCACATAATTATTATGAGTGGCTGCCGGTTGTTGGGCTATATACATTTCAAATTTAACCGCAGCCAAAAGTTGAAAGGTATTATTAAATTGAAGACTAATTTTTAATAGAATCTTAACCTTGAGGAACCAAAAATATTACTTACCGTATATAGATTTGTTCAGCGTCATCACGGATTGGTACTCATGCTCGAAATTATTGAAGTGCAAGTAATTCAATTTATGATCTACTCTCATTCATGCATATCTATAAGGGAATTGTATTTTTTCTTTCCGGTTACTGAAGACTACTATTTCCACTCTGTGAACGCCACTAATTGTAGAAGAATTTGAGATCTTCTAAACTCTGTTTATTATTTCCACTCTGTGAACGCCACTAATTGTAGAAGAATTTGACATCTTCTAAACTGTATTTATTATTTCCACTCTGTAAACGCCACTAATTGTAGAATAATTTGACATCTTCTAAACTGTATATATTATTAAGTGTAGTGGTAAAGCTTTCGAGTTTAATTCGATTGGTGCTCTCTACATGATTATTCCACTGGTGCTCTGTTTCTTGGTTTTTTTTTCACTGCCTGGGGCTTCTTTGTCCAGTTTCGTATGATTCATATCAATTATTTTCAGTAATACAAAAGTTAGTCGATTTCACTTTCCTGAAAAAAAAAACATATATTAAAACACTTAAAACATTTTGCAGGCACCATTGCAGTTGCGCGAGTTACAGTTATTTGCTCCGCTTTCGAACATGCCAAAATCCATAGGGCAGCTGAAGCATCTGGAACGGATTATCGTTAATTATAATGTTGGTATTAATCTCAAAAAACTGCCAGAAGAATTTTGTAATCTGCAGTCGTTGAAGACATTGGTGTTCAAAAAGTGCTCAAAAATGAAGTCACTGCCAGAATCCTTTGGTAATTTAATAAGCCTTAAACACATCGATCTCTCTGAGTGGTCAGAAATGAAGTCACTCCCAGAATCCTTTGGCAATTTAAGTAACCTCCGGCACATCAATTTGTCTGCATGCCACAACTTGGAAAGGCTTCCAAATTCATTCGGGAATTTGATTGGGCTTAAATATCTTAATTTGATGGATTGCTCTGCTTTGACAATATCAAGCGAAACTTTTGGAAATATAAGCACGCTTGAGTACCTACGTCTTTCCTTTTGTGAAAAAATTCAAGTGTTGCCTCCGCAAGTTGTACAGCAAAGGTCCCTGGAAAAATTATATTTGTGTGGTACAAATCTGAAAGAATTGCCAATTGAAATCGGAGACCTGAGGTCTTTGGAAGTTCTATGGTTAGGAAGCCCCTTTCTGCACACGCTGCCGGCTTCGCTGGGTGACATGAGCGAGCTGAAGAAGTTGGAGCTCGGGTATTGCAAGAATTTGAGAAATTTGCCGGCTTCTGTTGGACTGTTGAGGCAGTTGACGGACTTGAGAGTAATTGATTGTCCGTTACGCGAGCTGCCCTTTAGAAATGTTACAGGAGGAACAGAATCATCAGGAACGGTGAGTAGTAATTTGGACTCTTCCACTCACAAGTGCATGCCCCAGCTCCAATACTTGTCACTGTCCAACACAGAAGTATCAGAGCTATCATTTGCAGAAGGTGTTTGCGCCAACCTTCAGCGTCTCCATGTCTCATGTTGTGATGGTCTGGTAGAGGTTGGAACATTGCCAAATACACTGGTAGAATTGGAAATGACTCGCTGCAATAATTTGAGGAAGATAGAAGGGCTTTCTAGGCTTGCAAAGCTTCGAAGGTTGGACATTAGCTGGTGCAAAGAAATAGAGCTGCCGCCAAGTATTGAAACGTTGGTATCTTTGGAAGCGTTGTGGGCGTCTCGATGTGTAAAACTGAAAAATCTAAGGAACTTAGCGCAGCTAACAAAGCTTCGACTACTTGATGTTCGTCAATGTTGTGAGATCGAAGCGTTAGAGGGTGTTGAGCATTGCATATCCTTGCAGAGCCTTAATGCAGTTGGATGCCCCAAACTGCAATGGGGTGGTGGAGTATTAGAACAGCTACAACAACGACTGGAGGAGCTTAATATGTGAAAGGTAACTTATAAATTCATCAGGGCGAAGGTTATATGTGCAAATCAATATTGAATTATTATCACTTGTCAATTATATTAAAATCGATATTGAATTTTGTGTAATGTTGATGGAAGAATGATTTATTCAGAAGTGAGATGGAATTATGAGAATTGTGTTAATCCCATGTGCTTAAGGGAGTGGTGTCAATTAATCTGGACCAAAACCTGAACTCCACACAAAATAATTTGTCGTAGGCGTTTCTAATTCCAGCTCAAGTACATAGGGCAGTTAACTTTCTTTTTACGCGGTAAGGCGTTTCCCTCTCAAATAAACTCTCCCAAATGTCTTTTTTGTTAGAGGATTAAACAAAAATCAGCCATCTGATTTAAGAAAAAAATGTTTTAAAACATTAAAAAACCTTAAAAAAATGTTTCACTTTCCACTTGACATCTGTGCGCCGAGCCTGTGTGAAAACCCCCTGATTCCACTGTCGTCTGGACTGCATATTCTTGCAAGAATTACTCGTGCCTCATTCAGAGAAAATACCAGAAGGGCTTCGATGACTGCAAAGACTGCTTCGATCTTCAAGGCCGGGAGAAAACCAGGTAGGTAAATGGCGGTGGCTCCATGGATTACTCTGTCGACGAGGTCTTGAATCTGAAGAAGAAGACAATTCGAATTGGGTTGGACATCGGAGGAGGAACAGGAACTTTCGCCGTGAGAATGAGGGAGCGGAATGTAACAATTATTAAGACTTCCATGAACTTGAATGGGCCTTCAACAGTTTCATTGCCTCCAGAGGGGTTATTCCCATGTATATCACTATAACACAGAGGCTGCCATTCTTTGAAAATACTTTGGACATTGTTCATTCTATGCATGTCTTGAGCAATTGGATTCCCACACAGCTGCTGGAATTTGTACTCTATGATATCTACAGGATTCTGAGGCCTGGAGGCCTGTTCTGGCTAGATCATTTTTTCTGCACAAAGGATCAGCTGAAGATCTATGTGCCCATGATTGAGCAGCTAGGGTATAAGAAGTTGAAATGGTCAGTTGCCCCTAAGTTGGATAGAGGGCCCGAGCTCAAAGAAATGTATATCTCTGCTGTTTTGGAGAAGCCACTTAAGAGGCAGTGAGCAGGCTACTTGTAGATGCAGTTTTAAGTTTCATGGGCTTAAGGTCCCTTAACTTAAAACAAATAAACATTTCTCTCTGTAATGTATTTTAATTTTCAATTATGGGAATATATATGATGCCCTTGCCTGTTTTTAAGATATTTGCCACTTTCAGTGTATGGTTCATGTATCTGGGTTTGATTTAGGGCTCCAAGATTTTCATATTCATATTAATATATAAAACAGATCTGCAATTTGAATTTCTGGATTTTCTACCGTGCCATGGTTTTCATTGATTTTTGAAAAAATGTGGATGGTTCGTCTGTAATGGTCAAGGGCTGAAATTCAATGGCCATGTTTAGTAGGTTTTGACTGCAATGGCGAAACTGCAAATTATCTGGAATTCATCGAGATTGAATTACGAATGGAATAACAAGCAGATACGGTATACAGTAAAATCGCGTTATTTTTATGGCTGTGAAATGTAGAATTTGTGTACTGTGTCCAAACTCTTTGTAACAGTGATAAGGACTTGGCCTCTTCTTCAATACACAAAATAGGGTTCCTTGATTTTACTAATATAGATGACATAGGATGCCCACTGATTGTCTTTTCAAGGCTTGGAAATATATGCATACAAAATCTCGACTTCCTTAAATTATAAAGGGCATTAGAACTGTCCTTTTAAATTATGAAGGGCCTTAGAACTGTCCTTTAAAAGATTCTCCGCTTCCTTACAAATATGTGGAATGACAAGTCCACCACCTTTCTTCTTTTATAGCCCGGAGATCAAGAAATCACAGCCCCAATGACCTATACTGGTCGTCCAAATTCACAGAGCATGATAGTATATAGCAGTGCTTTATGTGACATAGGCTTCTTGGGCTTATTACAAGCACAAGGAATAAGTAGGCATCTTCTTAGATAAAACAATCGACATTAACAAAACTTTTTCTCTTCAATAACTCAGAGAACAAAGAGGCATGAATAGGTCGGATTCACTGTCTAAATTGAAGAGCGAGAGAGAATATAAGACAGAGTTCACCGAGCCATAACATTTCTGCCTCCATACCACAAGATCGAGAACAGAGTAATCCTTTCTCCAAGGTTGGCTTCATGAAATGACCTTTGGCATATTCTTGTGTTCTTGCACTTTTCTTGGCCTCTTAGGAGAATAAAGTTCTTTTCAAAAGACTTATCCAAAAGCATACTTATGCCCAGAATGTAAAAGAGAGATAGCTCCATTGCATAGCAGACCTTTATTGTTTCTTGTGCTCAGAACAATAGGAACACTTGGCTCCTTCTTAATGGTTCAGAGAACTAGGCCAACAACTCGGTTCTTCATTGCTCCATAGGACTCTCTTTAATTCATTGATCAAATCCAAATAAATATATGTATCCCTAGAGTCACTTATTTGATCCTCAACAAATTTGCTTGTTGGACATCTTTGTTTACAAGACTTGAATTTATGTGAGCACAGGTGACTGGATGGAAGGAGGGTTCGGTTCCAGACATTTTTTTTCTTCCTGTTCTTACTGTTTTTTAGGTCTTGGGCTTCCTGAAATTTATAAAGCCTTTTGTTTCTTATTCATTCCGATTGGTATGAAAGCCCATAGGCTTTGCGTCTCCCCAGGATGCAGAATGGTTAAATTGGCTCACTAGTGAAAGCAATCAGTGTTTAGTACTCGAGTCAGTTCTGGAACATATATATTATTCGAGAGCGCAGTATCCTGCTTTAGTGCATTTGTTCAGTTGATTAGGGTTGTTCAGTGTGTTTTGAATATGCCTGTGTAGGATCGATTGCCAATCTATTCAGCCTATTCTTTTGTGGGCTTTTCTACAGATTCTCAACCTTGATATTCAATCTCACTGACACTTTCTATGTTACTGGAGTTTGTCTCTGAATCTTTTGTTTGACTAGTTGGCTTAGTGGTTGGGACAGGATGCTGCCATGTAAACATCCCAGATCATAAATCCCAGCAGGTATAAAGTTTTTCTGTGTCTATGTGTGAGGGATGGTGTTTGACTACCTGGAATTGGTTTCCATCCATCAACAAAGGGGTTTAACACATGTCCAACAGGCCAAATTGGTCTAAGTGGGTGTTTAATAGGATACTTTATCCTTACTATAGTGACATATCCCTGTGATGAGATTTGGCTCCACATAAATATTTCCTCCTCTTTCAGTTAAATGATTATGTCTGCGAACATTCAACCCATTCACAAGAAAATAATCAATCTTTCTGAAGAACTAGATGCTTATGTCCTCCGAATTCTTGATGCATTCTGTCTAAAGAAATGCTTTTATATTGATTTTTCAGGAGTGTTATGCTTCAAAAGGGTACTACACTCAAATGTAAGAGAATGACTTTACAAGTCTTCTTTCAGACTTTGATGGCTTCTGTTATTTGAATGCCCTCTTTGTTGAGGTGCATTGGCCCACAAGGGGCAAAGTTGCAAACATGTTACTTAAGAGAATAAAACCCTAACATGTCACTTAAAGAGAATAAAACCCTGAAAACCCTGATTGTGACCCTACTTTCACTGGCCTGATAAAGCCCAATCTGACCTTAACATTAGACAAAGAAAATGAGAATAATTAAATTCTCAAGTGTTGGGGTTCTTTAATGGATAGAGGAGGACTGGGTCCAGGGACGATACTAAGTGAGGATGTTTTTAGTGTATTCATCATTTACAGGACTGAAAGCTCAGCTGTCCCCTCGAAGAATTCTAAGGGTTATATAAGTACCACCTTTCTTATGGAATACAACATGGATGTGCAATAGCTTTTTTTCTTTTTATAAATACAGCCAATTAGGTCTTTCAAAATTTGTCTTATGTGTTCAATTACTTATCTCTGAATTACTTTTCTAAACCATCTGGTTGTTTCTTACCGAATAATTCAGAGGTGTGCATGTTTCATTATCTGAAGAAGAGATAGATGAGCTAGAGAAAGCTAGTGTCCTGTCTCTGAAGTATGAACTGGAAATTTCAGTATCATATGAACTTGGTTTCAGTTATGTTTTTTATGCTGCTGGCTTAAGCCATTATGCTTGATGGAAAAGGAATCCAATGTATTTTGCAAATGTCTCCTCCAGGACAAGGATGATTGTAGGTGTTGGTTCAAAGAACATTGTTGGGAGTTTTAAAGAGGTGATGAAAGAACAAGGCTGGAAAGGGCTGTGGGCTGGCAATGGCATTAATCTACTTCGGATAGTTCCTACCCAAGCAATTGAGCTTTGCACATTTGAATCTACAAAACGATTTTTAACATCTGTCCAAGACCACTGGGAGAAGAATGGATGTCCCCGAGTTCAAATTGTTGGGCGGACTCTAGATTTGCCAGTATCCTGGATTTCCCCAGTTGCTATAAGTGGTGCTGTTGCAGGTGTCGCTGGCACATTGTCTTGCTATCCTTTGGAGGTCTTGAAGGTAGTTTTTTTGCTTCTGTAACTAGTAATGTTTTTATACAACTTTCTAGAAAGGTGCTTGAAATAGATATTCTACTAAGGATCCAAGTCACATTTCTAGATATATTGCATACTCAAGCAGGAATTTCTTTGGCAATCTGTGAGTCAACTCAGTAAAGGTAGTTTCTTTCTTATCTTGCAAATCAGGACCGTTTCATTGTGCATCCTGGAGTGTATCATAGCATCAGGCACGCTCTAAGGAAAATATCACAGGAAGAAGGTCCAGGAGCTTTATATGCAGGCCTTGTACCCACTATAATTGGTATGGTTCCCTACAGTACATCTTATTATTTTGTATATGAGTCAACAAAGAGAGCATATTGCAGATCATGCAACAAGAAGTCTCTGGACCGGGTAGAAGCACTTCTTATTGGAGCCTTTGGAGGTGGGTTCACTTTCTAGCTTGTGCCTACTTTAAACGGAATAAAACAAAGTAGTTAATTATTAATCCACATAAGATTTCCTCAGTTATTATTATGAAGTCCATTAATTTATTGTAAACCACTTAGTCCTGACTTCTTGTTTCTATATGGGCAGGGCTTACATCCAGTGCATTAAGCTTTCCACTGGAAGTAGCTCGCAAAAGACTCATGGTTGGCATGCTAAAAGGCAAGCAGCCAACAAACATGATTAACATTATTAAAACAATCATTGAGGAGGAAGGATTGAAAGGACTTTACAGGGGTTGGAGTGCAAGTTGCCTCAAAGTTGTGCCGGCATCTGGCCTTTTCTGGATGTTTTATGAAGCATGGAAAAATGTTCTCCTAATCGAAGGGAGTCACATATAGATTGCAGAATATATCAGTACCTTTTTTCATTGTCTTGCTATCCTTTGGAGGTCTTGAAGGTAGTTTTTTTGCTTTTGTAACTAGTAATGTTTTTATACAACTTTCTAGAAAGGTGCTTGAAATAGATATTCTACTAAGGATCCAAGTCACATTTCTAGATATATTGCATACTCAAGCAGGAATTTCTTTGGCAATCTGCGAGTCAACTCAGTAAAGGTAATTTCTTTCTTATCTTGCAAATCAGGACCGTTTCACTGTGCATCCTGGAGTGTATCATAGCATCAGGCACGCTCTAAGGAAAATATCACAGGAAGAAGGTCTAGGAGCTTTATATGCAAGCCTTGTACCCACTATAATTGGTATGGTTCCCTACAGTACATCTTATTATTTTGTATATGAGTCAACAAAGAGAGCATATTGCAGATCATGCAACAAGAAGTCTCTGGACCGGGTAGAAGCACTTCTTATTCGAGCCTTTGGAGGTGGGTTCGCTTTCTAGCTTATGCCTACTTTAAACGGAATAAAACAAAGTAGTTAATTATTAATCCACATAAGATTTCCTCAGTTATTATTATGAAGTTCATTAATTTATTGTAAACCACTTAGTCCTGACTTCTTGTTTCTATATGGGCAGGGCTTACATCCAGTGCATTAAGCTTTCCACTGGAAGTAGCTCGCAAAAGACTCATGGTTGGCATGCTAAAAGGCAAGCAGCCAACAAACATGATTAACATTATTAAAACAATCATTGAGGAGGAAGGATTGAAAGGACTTTACAGGGGTTGGAGTGCAAATTGCCTCAAAGTTGTGGTGGCATCTGGCCTTTCTTGGATGTTTTATGAAGCATGGAAAGATGTTCTCCTAATCGAAGGGAGTCACATATAGATTGCAGAATATATCAGTACCTTTTTTTTGGTTCGACCCTATGGTGACATGCAGCATAGTTTTGTTCCAAGACCCATTGAAGCTCGATGAAAAATGTGCTAGGTTCTGATTTCATAGTTTTTAAGATCATGCTTTTTTGTTAGACCTTTTCATTAGGGATACACCTGGGAAGAGGAAATTCAAGTTTTGCTGAAAGGGAGATTCCGATCAAACTATGCTAAGGGATGTATGCCAGAGTTCTTATCTTGCATTGGCCATGAATATGCATTGAAAGAATCTGCAGTGGCTGGAGATATTTGCCACTTTCAGTGTATGGTTCATGTATCTGGGTTTGATTTAGGGCTCCAAGATTTTCATATTCATATTAATATATAAAACAGATCTGCAATTTGAATTTCTGGATTTTCTACCGTGCCATGGTTTTCATTGATTTTTGAAAAAATGTGGATGGTTCGTCTGTAATGGTCAAGGGCTGAAATTCAATGGCCATGTTTAGTAGGTTTTGACTGCAATGGCGAAACTGCAAATTATCTGGAATTCATCGAGATTGAATTACGAATGGAATAACAAGCAGATACGGTATACAGTAAAATCGCGTTATTTTTATGGCTGTGAAATGTAGAATTTGTGTACTGTGTCCAAACTCTTTGTAACAGTGATAAGGACTTGGCCTCTTCTTCAATACAAAAAATAGGGTTCCTTGATTTTACTAATATAGATGACACAGGATGCCCACTGATTGTCTTTTCAAGGCTTGGAAATATATGCGTACAAAATCTCGACTTCCTTAAATTATGAAGGGCCTTAGAACTGTCCTTTTAAATTATGAAGGGCCTTAGAACTGTCCTTTAAAAGATTCTCCGCTTCCTTACAAATATGTGGAATGATAAGTCCACCACCTTTCTTCTTTTATAGCTCGGAGATCAAGAAATCACAGCCCCAATGACCTATACTGGTCGGCCAAATTCACAGAGCATGATAGTATATAGCAGTGCTTTATGTGACATAGGCTTCTTGGCCTTATTACAAGCACAAGGAATAAGTAGGCATCTTCTTAGATAAAACAATCGACATTAACAAAACTTTTTCTCTTCAATAACTCAGAGAACAAAGAGGCATGAATAGGTCGGATTCACTGTCTGAATTGAAGAGCGAGAGAGAATATAAGACAGAGTTCACCGAGCCATAACATTTCTGCCTCCATACCACAAGATCGAGAACAGAGTAATCCTTTCTCCAAGGTTGGCTTCATGAAATGACCTTTGGCATATTCTTGTGTTCTTGCACTTTTCTTGGCCTCTTAGGAGAATAAAGTTCTTTTCAAAAGACTTATCCAAAAGCATACTTATGCCCAGAATGTAAAAGAGAGATAGCTCCATTGCATAGCAGACCTTTATTGTTTCTTGTGCTCAGAACAATAGGAACACTTGGCTCCTTCTTAATGGTTCAGAGAACTAGGCCAACAACTCGGTTCTTCATTGCTCCATAGGACTCTCTTTAATTCATTGATCAAATCCAAATAAATATATGTATCCCTAGAGTCACTTATTTGATCCTCAACAAATTTGCTTGTTGGACATCTTTGTTTACAAGACTTGAATTTATGTGAGCACAGGTGACTGGATGGAAGGAGGGTTCGGTTCCAGACATTTTTTTTCTTCCTGTTCTTACTGTTTTTTAGGTCTTGGGCTTCCTGAAATTTATAAAGCCTTTTGTCTCTTATTCATTCCGATTGGTATGAAAGCCCATAGGCTTTGCGTCTCCCCAGGATGCAGAATGGTTAAGTTGGCTCACTAGTGAAAGCAATCAGTTTTTAGTACTCGAGTCAGTTTTGGAACATATATATTATTCGAGAGCGCAGTATCCTGCTTTAGTGCCTTTGTTCAGTTGATTAGGGTTGTTCAGTGTGTTTTGAATATGCCTGTGTAGGATCGATTGCCAATCTATTCAACCTATTCTTTTGTGGGCTTTTCTACAGATTCTCAACCTTGATATTCAATCTCACTGACACTTTCTATGTTACTGGAGTTTGTCTCTGAATCTTTTGTTTGACTAGTTGGCTCAGTGGTTGGGACAGGATGCTGCCATGTAAACATCCCAGATTATAAATCCCAGCAGGTATAAAGTTTTTCTGTGTCTATGTGTGAGGGATGGTGTTTGACTACCTGGAATTGGTTTCCATCCATCAACAAAGGGGTTTAACACATGTCCAACAGGCCAAATTGGTCTAAGTGGGTGTTTAATAGGATACTTTATCCTTACTATAGTGACATATCCCTGTGATGAGATTTGGCTCCACATAAATATTTCCTCCTCTTTCAGTTAAATGATTATGTCTGCGAACATTCAACCCATTCACAAGAAAATAATCAATCATGCTGAAGAACTAGATGCTTATGTCCTCCGAATTCTTGATGCATTCTGTCTAGAGAAATGCTTTTATATTGATTTTTCAGGAGTGTTATGCTTCAAAAGGGTACTACACTCAAATGTAAGAGAATGACTTTACAATTCTTCTTTCAGACTTTGATGGCTTCTGTTATTTGAATGCCCTCTTTGTGGAGGTGCATTGGCCCACAAGGGGCAAAGTTGCAAACATGTTACTTAAGAGAATAAAACCCTAACATGTCACTTAAAGAGAATAAAACCCTGAAAACCCTGATTGTGACCCTACTTTCACTGGCCTGATAAAGCCCAATCTGACCTTAACATTAGACAAAGAAAATGAGAATAATTAAATTCTCAAGTGTTGGGGTTCTTTAATGGATAGAGGAGGACTGGGTCCAGGGACGATACTAAGTGAGGATTTTTTTAGTGTATTCATCATTTGCAGGACTGAAAGCTCAGCTGTCCCCTCGAAGAATTCTAAGGGTTATATAAGTACCACCTTTCTTATGGAATACAACATGGATGTGCAATAGCTTTTTTTCTTTTTATAAATACAGCCAATTAGGTCTTTCAAAATTTGTCTTATGTGTTCAATTACTTATCTCTGAATTACTTTTCTAAACCATCTGGTTGTTTCTTACCGAATAATTCAGAGGTGTGCATGTTTCATTATCTGAAGAAGAGATAGATGAGCTAGAGAAAGCTATTGTCCTGTCTCTGAAGTATGAACTGGAAATTTCAGTATCATATGAACTTGGTTTCAGTTATGTTTTTTATGCTGCTGGCTTAAGCCATTATGCTTGATGGAAAAGGAATCCAATGTATTTTGCAAATGTCTCCTCCAGCACAAGGATGATTGTAGGTGTTGGTTCAAAGAACATTGTTGGGAGTTTTAAAGAGGTGATGAAAGAACAAGGCTGGAAAGGGCTGTGGGCTGGCAATGGCATTAATCTACTTCGGATAGTTCCTACCCAAGCAATTGAGCTTTGCACATTTGAATCTACAAAACGATTTTTAACATCTGTCCAAGACCACTGGGAGAAGAATGGATGTCCCCGAGTTCAAATTGTTGGGCAGACTCTAGATTTGCCAGTATCCTGGATTTCCCCAGTTGCTATAAGTGGTGCTGCTGCAGGCGTCGCTGGCACATTGTCTTGCTATCCTTTGGAGGTCTTGAAGGTAGTTTTTTTGCTTCTGTAACTAGTAATGTTTTTATACAACTTTCTAGAAAGGTGCTTGAAATAGATATTCTACTAAGGATCCAAGTCACATTTCTAGATATATTGCATACTCAAGCAGGAATTTCTTTGGCAATCTGTGAGTCAACTCAGTAAAGGTAATTTCTTTCTTATCTTGCAAATCAGGACCGTTTCACTGTGCATCCTGGAGTGTATCATAGCATCAGGCACGCTCTAAGGAAAATATCACAGGAAGAAGGTCCAGGAGCTTTATATGCAGGCCTTGTACCCACTATAATTGGTATGGTTCCCTACAGTACATCTTATTATTTTGTATATGAGTCAACAAAGAGAGCATATTGCAGATCATGCAACAAGAAGTCTCTGGACCGGGTAGAAGCACTTCTTATTGGAGCCTTTGGAGGTGGGTTCGCTTTCTAGCTTATGCCTACTTTAAACGGAATAAAACAAAGTAGTTAATTATTAATCCACATAAGATTTCCTCAGTTATTATTATGAAGTCCATTAATTTATTGTAAACCACTTAGTCCTGACTTCTTGTTTCTATATGGGCAGGGCTTACATCCAGTGCATTAAGCTTTCCACTGGAAGTAGCTCGCAAAAGACTCATGGTTGGCATGCTAAAAGGCAAGCAACCAACAAACATGATTAACATTATTAAAACAATCATTGAGGAGGAAGGATTGAAAGGACTTTACAGGGGTTGGAGTGCAAGTTGCCTCAAAGTTGTGCCGACATCTGGCCTTTTTTGGATGTTTTATGAAGCATGGAAAGATGTTCTCCTAATCGAAGGGAGTCACATATAGATTGTAGAATATATCAATACCTTTTTTCATTGTCTTGCTATCCTTTGGAGGTCTTGAAGGTAGTTTTTTTGCTTCTGTAACTAGTAATGTTTTTATACAACTTTCTAGAAAGGTGCTTGAAATAGATATTCTACTAAGGATCCAAGTCACATTTCTAGATATATTGCATACTCAAGCAGGAATTTCTTTGGCAATCTGCGAGTCAACTCAGTAAAGGTAATTTCTTTCTTATCTTGCAAATCAGGACCGTTTCACTGTGCATCCTGGAGTGTATCATAGCATCAGGCACGCTCTAAGGAAAATATCACAGGAAGAAGGTCCAGGAGCTTTATATGCAAGCCTTGTACCCACTATAATTGGTATGGTTCCCTACAGTACATCTTATTATTTTGTATATGAGTCAACAAAGAGAGCATATTGCAGATCATGCAACAAGAAGTCTCTGGACCGGGTAGAAGCACTTCTTATTGGAGCCTTTGGAGGTGGGGTCGCTTTCTAGCTTATGCCTACTTTAAACGGAATAAAACAAAGTAGTTAATTATTAATACACATAAGATTTCCTCAGTTATTATTATGAAGTTCATTAATTTATTGTAAACCACTTAGTCCTGACTTCTTGTTTCTATATGGGCAGGGCTTACATCCAGTGCATTAAGCTTTCCACTGGAAGTAGCTCGCAAAAGACTCATGGTTGGCATGCTAAAAGGCAAGCAGCCAACAAACATGATTAACATTATTAAAACAATCATTGAGGAGGAAGGATTGAAAGGACTTTACAGGGGTTGGAGTGCAAGTTGCCTCAAAGTTGTGCCGGCATCTGGCCTTTCTTGGATGTTTTATGAAGCATGGAAAGATGTTCTCCTAATCGAAGGGAGTCACATATAGATTGTAGAATATATCAGTACCTTTTTTTTGGTTCGACCCTATGGTGACGTGCAGCATAGTTTTGTTCCAAGACCCATTGAAGCTCGATGAGAAATGTGCTAGGTTCTGATTTCATAGTTTTTAAGATCATGCTTTTTTGTTAGACCTTTTCATTAGGGATACACCTGGGAAGAGGAAATTCAAGTTTTGCTGAAAGGGAGATTCTGATCAAACTATGCTAAGGGATGTATGCCAGAGTTCTTATCTTGCATTGGCCATGAATATGCATTGAAAGAATCTGCAGTGGCTGGAGATATTTGCCACTTTCAGTGTATGGTTCATGTATCTGGGTTTGATTTAGGGCTCCAAGATTTTCACATTCATATTAATATATAAAACAGATCTGCAATTTGAATTTCTGGATTTTCTACCGTACCATGGTTTTCATTGATTTTTGAAAAAATGTGGATGGTTCATCTGTAATGGTCAAGGGCTGAAATTCAATGGCCATGTTTAGTAGGTTTTGACTGCAATGGCGAAACTGCAAATTATCTGGAATTCATCGAGATTGAATTACGAATGGAATAACAAGCAGATATGGTATACAGTAAAATCGCGTTATTTTTATGGCTGTGAAATGTAGAATTTGTGTACTGTGTCCAAACTCTTTGTAACAGTGATAAGGACTTGGCCTCTTCTTCAATACACAAAATAGGGTTCCTTGATTCTACTAATATAGATGACATAGGATGCCCACTGATTGTCTTTTCAAGGCTTGGAAATATATGCATACAAAATCTCGACTTCCTTAAATTATGAAGGGCCTTAGAACTGTCCTTTAAAAGATTCTCCGCTTCCTTACAAATATGTGGAATGACAAGTCCACCACCTTTCTTCTTTTATAGCCCGGAGATCAAGAAATCACAGCCCCAATGACCTATACTGGTCGGCCAAATTCACAGAGCATGATAGTATATAGCAGTGCTTTATGTGACATAGGCTTGTTGGCCTTATTACAAGCACAAGGAATAAGTAGGCATCTTCTCAGATAAAACAATTGACATTAACAAAACTTTTTCTCTTCAATAACTCAGAGAACAAAGAGGCATGAATAGGTCGGATTCACTGTCTGAATTGAAGAGCGAGAGAGAATATAAGGCAGAGTTCACCGAGCCATAACATTTCTGCATCCATACCACAAGATCGAGAGCAGAGTAATCCTTTCTCCAAGGTTGGCTTCATGAAATGACCTTTGGCATATTCTTGTGTTCTTGCACTTTTCTTGGCCTCTTAGGAGAATAAAGTTATTTTCAAAAGACTTATCCAAAGCATACTTATGCCCAGAATGTAAAAGAGAGATAGCTCCATTGCATAGCAGACCTTTATTGTTTCTTGTGCTCAGAACAATAGGAACACTTGGCTCCTTCTTAATGTGGTTCAGATAACTAGGCCAACAACTCGGTTCTTCATTGCTCCATAGGACTCTCTTTAATTCATTGATCAGATCCAAATAAATATATGTATCCCTATAGTCACTTATTTGATCCTCAACAAATTTGCTTGTTGGACATCTTTGTTTACAAGACTTGAATTTATGTGAGCACAGGTGACTGGATGGAAGGATTGCTAGCTTCAGAATTCTGATGCAGAGGTGCCAAAGTGATCAGATCTTCAAACATAATGTTGACTGCTTTATCCAATGAGAAGATTGGAATCAGATCAACAAATTCTTAAAGCAAAACTCTTCATTGACTTCTTATCGTGACACGTGGTTTAGCTGCAGGAGGACTTTCCTATTGTAAGAACATTGAAATATTATCTCCACAAATAGCATATCGAAAGTACCTAAAAAAATTAAATTACTGCATTAAATGGGTAATATGCATTAAATTACCCAATCCATGATGAGGAGGGGTCCTTCGCATCCAGGCATCCATATTCATAAGACCGTCTTTCATAAGATCCTGGCTCAACGCATCAAAGTGCCCAATGACCTAATCAAGATGCCAAAATTAGTGTCCTCATAGTTCCCTCTGCTCATTGTGTTCGCCAAGACATAGGATCAGCCATGCACATCCTTCTTCCAATGTGTTCTTCATGAGGCACCTTGAGAGATACCATACCTCTGATTTTATGTTCATACAGGCTGCTACAGGGGTCTGCTCCAAAGTGCCTCGCACTTCTTCTATCTTCCAGACTTCCAAGGGTACTGTCACCCTTATCCAATGGTGCCAACACAAAGGAGCTGCATACTTTTCTTGGATGAACTTCCTTTGCTTCAGTTGCTAGACAAAAATAGGATCACATGGAGGGCTGCCACTAAACCTTCTCAACAAAATCACCTCAGCTGCTAGATAATGACATTATGGAGGGCTTTTACTATTCTTCAAAAATCATTTGCAGATTGATGTCTAAAGGGACCATCCCTTCTCATAACTGCATCCTCTATTTTTATTAGCTTCAGGGCACCTCTTATGAAGGTTTCAAAGACATGAATATATATTCCTTATTGATTTGCAAGTTGGCTTGAATGGAACAGGCTTTTAACACTTGTATATATATATATATATATATATATATATATATATATATATATATATATATATATATATATATATATATATATGCGCTTGTAACAGTGATAAGGACTTGGCCTCTTCTTCAATACACAAAATAGGGTTCCTTGATTTTACTAATATAGATGACATAGGATGCCCACTGATTGTCTTTTCAAGGCTTGCAAATATATGCATACAAAATCTCGACTTCCTTAAATTATGAAGGGCCTTAGAACTGTCCTTTAAAAGATTCTCTGCTTCCTTACAAATATGTGGAATGAGAAGTCCACCACCTTTCTTCTTTTATAGCCCGGAGATCAAGAAATCACAGCCCCAATGACCTATACTGGTCGGCCAAATTCACAGAGCATGATAGTATATAGCAGTGCTTTATGTGACATAGGCTTCTTGGCCTTATTACAAGCACAAGGAATAAGTAGGCATCTTCTCAGATAAAACAATCGACATTAACAAAACTTTTTCTCTTCAATAACTCAGAGAACAAAGAGGCATGAATAGGTCGGATTCACTGTCTAAATTGAAAAGCGAGAGAGAATATAAGACAGAGTTCACCGAGCCATAACATTTTTGCCTCCATACCACAAGATCGAGAATAGAGTAATCCTTTCTCCAAGGTTGGCTTCATGAAATGACCTTTGGCATATTCTTGTGTTCTTGCACTTTTCTTGGCCTCTTAGGAGAATAAAGTTCTTTTCAAAAGACTTATCCAAAAGCATACTTATGCCCAGAATGTAAAAGAGAGATAGCTCCATTGCATAGCAGACCTTTATTGTTTCTTGTGCTCAAAACAATAGGAACACTTGGCTCCTTCTTAATGGTTCAGAGAACTAGGCCAACAACTCGGTTCTTCATTGCTCCATAGGACTCTCTTTAATTCATTGATCAAATCCAAATAAATATATGTATCCCTAGAGTCACTTATTTGATCCTCAACAAATTTGCTTGTTGGACATCTTTGTTTACAAGACTTGAATTTATGTGAGCATAGGTGACTGGATGGAAGGACTGCTAGCTTCAGAATTCTGATGCAGAGGTGCCAAAGGGATCAGATCTTCAAACATACTGTTGACTGCTTTATCCAATGAGAAGATTGGACTCAGATCAACAAATTCTTAAAACAAAACTCTTCATTGACTTCTTATCATGACACGTGGTTTAGCTACTGAAGGAGGACTTTCCTATTGTAAGAACATTGAAATATTACCTCCGCAAATAGCATATCAAAAGTACCTAAAAAAATTAAATTACTGCATTAAATGGGTAATATGCATTAAATTACCCAATCCATGATGAGGAGGGGTCCTTCGCATCCAGGCATCCATATTCATAAGACCGTCTTTCATAAGATCCTAGCTCAACGCATCAAAGTGCCCAATGACCTAATCAAGATGCCAAAATCAGTGTCCTCACAGTTCCCTCTGCTCATTGTGCTCGCCAAGACATAGGATCAGCCATGCACATCCTTCTTCCAATGTGTTCTTCATGAGGCACCTTGAGAGATACCATACCTCTGATTTTATGTTCATACAGGCTGCTACAAGGGTCTGCTCCAAAGTGCCTCGCACTTCTTCTATCTTCCAGACTTCCAAGGGCACTGTCACCCTTATCCAATGGTGCCAACACAAAGGATCTGCATACTTTTCTTGGATGAACTTCCTTTGCTTCAGCTGCTAGACAAAAATAGGATCACATGGAGGGCTGCCACTAAACCTTCTCAACAAAATCACATCAACTGCTAGATAATGACATTATGGAGGGCTTTTACTATTCTTCAAAAATCATTTTCAGATTGATGTCTAAAGGGACCATCCCTTCTCATAACTGCATCCTCTATTTTTATTGGCTTCAGGGCACCTCTTATGAAGATTTCGAAGACATGAATATATATTCCTGATTGATTTGCAAGTTGGCTTGAATGGAACAGGCTTTTAACACTTGTATATGTATATATATGCGCTTGTAATAGTGATAAGGACTTGGCCTCTTCTTCAATACACAAAATAGGGTTCCTTGATTTTACTAATATAGATGACATAGGATGCCCACTGATTGTCTTTTCAAGGCTTGCAAATATATGCATACAGAATCTCGACTTCCTTAAATTATGAAGGGCCTTAGAACTGCCCTTTAAGAGATTCTCCGCTTCCTTACAAATATGTGGAATGAGGAGTCCACCACCTTTCTTCTTTTATAGCCCGGAGATCAAGAAATCACAGCGCCAATGACCTATAATGGTCGGCCAAATTCATAGAGCATGATAGTATATAGCAGTGCTTTATGTGACATAGGCTTCTTAGCCTTATTACAAGCACAAGGAATAAGTAGGCATCTTCTTAGATAAAACAATCGACATTAACAAAACTTTTTCTCTTCAATAACTCAGAGAACAAAGAGGCATGAATAGGTCGGATTCACTGTCTGAATTGAAGAGCGAGAGAGAATATAAGACAGAGTTCACCGAGCCATAACATTTTTGCCTCCATACCACAAGATTGAGAACAGAGTAATCCTTTCTCCAAGGTCGGCTTCATGATATGACCTTTGGCATATTCTTGTGTTCTTGCACTTTTCTTGGCCTCTTAGGAGAATAAAGTTCTTTTCAAAAGACTTATCCAAAAGCATACTTATGCCCAGAATGTAAAAGAGAGATAGCTCCATTGCATAGCAGACCTTTATTGTTTCTTGTGCTCAGAACAATAGGAACACTTGTCTCCTTCTTAATGGTTCAGAGAACTAGGCCAACAACTCGGTTCTTCATTGCTCCATAGGACTCTCTTTAATTCATTGATCAAATCCAAATAAATATATGTATCCCTCGAGTCACTTATTTGTTTTCGTTTACGGTTTCGTGGAGTTTATGGCTGTTTCAGTTTACGGGCTCCAATTTCTATTTGTATAGTTGAATCGACATTGGCAATGGCATCCCATGTATCCTCATGCCCCCAAAACCCTTCTGAAACTGAAATCGGGATAGAAATCGTGCAAACGGGTGAAGGGAAACTGCGATACGACTCCACTAGCATTCAAACCTGGAGAGATGCCCTTTGTCGTGTTGCAAAAAAATTTGGGTTTCGATCTGGACGCATATAATGGGTGAGATCTCAACCCTCCCCTCTCAGTATTGTAGTACTTCACGCTGGTTAGATATACATAGGTTAATGTTGATAACCCAGATAGCGATGACAAGAGCTCTCAAATATCATGCTACAAACGTTGGAGTCACCAGCTGCTTCAGCGCTGCGTGAAGAAGCTTTGCCACAATACAGCTTATCGTGGCATTGCTACGAAGAAGTTGCAACTTCCTGAGAGCATGTGGAAAACCCCCCTGATTCCAGTGTCGTCTGGACTGCATATTCTTGCAAGAATTACTCGTGTCTCATTCAGAGAAAATACCAGAAGGGCTTCGATGACTGCAAAGACTGCTTCGATCTTCAAGGCCGGGAGAAAACCAGGGGGGTAAATGGCGGTGGCTCCATGGATTACTCTGTCGATGAGGTCTTGAATATGAAGAAGACAATTCGAATTGGGTTGGACATCGGAGGAGGAACAGGAACTTTCGTCGTGAGAGTGAGGGAGCGGAATGTAACAATTATTACGACTTCCATGAACTTGAACGGGCCCTTCAATAGTTTCATTGCCTCCAGAGGGGTTATTCCCATGTATATCACTATAACACAGAGGCTGCCATTCTTTGAAAATACTTTGGACATTGTTCATTCTATGCATGTCTTGAGCAATTGGATTCCCACACAGCTGCTGGAATTTGTACTCTATGATATCTATAGGATTCTGAGGCCTGGAGGCCTGTTCTAGCTAGATCATTTTTAATGCACAAAGGATCAACTGAAGATCTATGTGCCCATGATTGAGTAGCTAGGGTATAAGAAGCTGAAATGGTCTGTTGCCCCTAAGTTGGATAGAGGGCCCGAGCTCAAAGAAATGTATATCTCTGCTGTCTTAGAGAAGCCACTTAAGAGGCAGTGAGCAGGCTACTTGTAGATGCAGTTTTAAGTTTCATGGGCTTAAGGTCCCTTAACTTAAAACAAATAAACATTTCTCTCTGTAATGTATTTTAATTTTCAATTATGGGAATATATATGATGCCCTTGCCTATTTTTAAGATATTTGCTACTTTCAGTGTATGGTTCATGTATCTGGGTTTGATTTAGGGCTCCAAGATTTTCATATTCATATTAATATATAAAATAGATCTGCAATTTGAATTTATGGATTTTCTAGCTTCAGAATGACTGGATGGAAGGACTGCTAGCTTCAGAATTTTGATGCAGAGGTGCCAAAGGGATCAGATCTTCAAACATACTGTTGACTGCTTTATCCAATGAGAATATTGGACTCAGATCAACAAATTCTTAAAACAAAACTCTTCATTGACTTCTTATCATGACACATGGTTTAGCTGCTGAAGGAGGACTTTCCTATTGTAAGAACATTGAAATATTACCTCCGCAAATAGCATATCAAAAGTACCTAAAAAAATTAAATTAATGCATTAAATGGGTAATATGCATTAAATTACCCAATCCATGATGAGGAGGGGTCCTTCGCATTCAGGCATCCATATTCATAAGACCGTCTTTCATAAGATCCTCGCTCAACGCATCAAAGTGCCCAATGACCTAATCAAGATGCCAAAATCAGCATCCTCACAGTTCCCTCTGCTCATCGTGCTCGCCAAGACATAGGATCAGCGATGCACATCCTTCTTCCAATGTGTTCTTCATGAGGCAACTTGAGAGATACCATACCTCTGATTTTATGTTCATACAGGCTGCTACAGGGGTCTGCTCCAAAGTGCCTCGCACTTCTTCTATCTTCTAGACTTCCAAGGGTACTGTCACCCTTATCCAATGGTGCCAACACAAAGGAGCTACATACTTTTCTTGGATGAACTTCCTTTGCTTCAGCTGCTAGACAAAACTAGGATCACATGGAGGGCTGCCACTAAACCTTCTCAACAAAATCACATCAACTGCGAGATAATGACATTATGGAGGGCTTTTACTATTCTTCAAAAATCATTTTCAGATTGATGTCTAAAGGGACCATCCCTTCTCATAACTGCATCCTCTATTTTTATTGGCTTTTGGGCACCTCTTATGAAGGTTTCAAAGACATGAATATATATTCCTTATTGATTTGCAAGTTGGCTTGAATGGAACAGGGTTTTAACACTTGTATATATATATATATATATATATATGCGCTTGTAACAGTGATAAGGACTTGACCTCTTATTCAATACACAAAATAGGGTTCCTTGATTTTACTAATATAGATGACATAGGATGCCCACTGATTGTCTTTTCAAGGCTTGCAAATATATGCATACAGAATCTCGACTTCCTTAAATTATGAAGGGCCTTAGAACTGTCCTTTAAAAGATTCTCTGCTTCCTTACAAATATGTGGAATGACAAGTCCACCACCTTTCTTCTTTTATAGCCGGGAGATCAAGAAATCACAACCCCAATGACCTATATTGGTCGGCCAAATTCACAAAGCATGATAGTATATAGCAGTGCTCTATGTGACATAGGCTTCCTGACCTTATTACAAGCACAAGGAATAAGTAGGCATCTTCTTAGATAAAACAATCGACATTAACAAAACTTTTTCTCTTTAATAACTCAAAGAACAAAGAGGCATGAATAGGTCGGATTCACTGTTTGAATTGAAGAGCGAGAGAGAATATAAGACAGAGTTCACTGAGCCATAACATTTCTGCCTCCATACCACAAGATCGAGAACAGAGTAATCCTTTCTCCAAGGTTGGCTTCATGAAATGACCTTTGGCATATTCTTGTGTTCTTGCACTTTTCTTGGCCTCTTAGGAGAATAAAGTTATTTTCAAAAGACTTATCCAAAAGCATACTTATGCCCAGAATGTAAAGGAGAGATAGCTCCATTGCATAGCATACCTTTATTGTTTCTTGTGCTCAAAACAATAGGAACACTTGGCTCCTTCTTAATGGTTCAGAGAACTAGGCCAGCAACTCGGTTCTTCATTGCTCCATAGGACTCTCTTTAATTCATTGATCAAATCCAAATAAATATATGTATCCCTAGAGTCACTTATTTGATCCTCAACAAATTTGCTTGTTGGACATCTTTGTTTACAAGACTTGAGTTTATGTGAGCACAGGTGACTGCATGGAAGGACTGCTAGCTTCAGAATTCTGATGCAGAGGTGCCAAAGGGATCAGATCTTCAAACATACTGTTGACTGCTTTATCCAATGAGAAGATTGGACTCAGATCAACAAATTCTTAAAAAAAAACTCTTTATTGACTTCTTATCATGACACATGGTTTAGCTGCTGAAGGAGGACTTTAGCATCTTCAGATTTGATTAATGGCCTTCATGAGCTATTTAGCCCAGCTCTTGCATATACCTAGACTTGTATTATTTTTCGAGACCTCTCATGTTTTCTAAGGCTTGCAACAAGATACTTCAAATACATTAACAGTCCACTGCTTCATCTCTTGAGATTGCATTCCTCCTCTTGCTTGGGCTTGACCTCAGCTAGCTCTAATACCATGTTAATTTTTGAGTTAACATGTTCTTTGCTTAGGTCAGAGGTCAGTTACTTCATTAATCCATTAGCCCATTATTAATTCCATTAATCCATTAGCAATCACGTTGACCATTATCACATGACAGTAACTGATGAAAAAACATCAAACATAAATGCAAAAGACAAGCCAAGACAAGAGGACACCATGATTTAGACTTAAAGCCAGGGCAAAACCCGACAAGGGGGAAAACCCACAGATCTTTTCTTCTTGATAATATCAAATGTTCACAGAGAGAGAAATCCATAAGTACAATGATACATTAGTCAAACTCAATATATTGACTTGCCATAGATGATCCCAATCAAATGTCCAAAAGTCAAAGTCACATATGCAGAAGTCAACAACAGTCAAAGCTATCCTAACCAGTCAGCAGTCAACGGTTAACAACTCAGTCAAATCAGCCCAATCTATTTGGTAAAAGGAGAGAGAAATTCACCCTCTCTAGGCAGTCAAAATGCAGTCAAGGCAGCCTTCAAAAGTCTGGTCAAAACTTGGTCAACAGTCTGCGGTTAAACCTGCCTCAGACCTGTGGTCAAACACCTCAGTTTGTGCTCGGTTCCTCTGCTCACAAGTGCGGCCTAGCTGGCAGAGTAATAATCCATCAAAGTCGCAGTCAAACAGTTGGTCAAAGTGCCTGGTCAATGCTGCTCTGTGTACTAGAAAAGTCAACCGCAGAAAATCATAGGAAATTCGTCCTCCAAAAATTTGCACGTATGGGAGAGAGATAGTTTCTCAAAGAAAGTCGAATCCATCATGAGAGGAAAGAGAAAATCATGTGTGCTGATGCAAAAATGGAGTGAAATCATCTTATATTTATACAATTCAATGTGGGTCAAAGGTCATGTCTTTTGGGCTTCATGAGCCTACATCACTGTGGGGCTGACCTTGACCAAAACCAACATTGTGGGCTTGACTTCAAATATACATTTCTGCTTGTCAGAATCCATTGTGCTTTAGGTCAAAATTGGTCCTCTCGAGAAGAGGAATCCAATGCCATCATCATCTCATACAAAGGAGCCGTCCATAGTGGAATTTGACCTTAGTTGACCATTTTTAACAATTGCCTATACAGAACATCTAGTTAAAGACTAATTTTACTTTCAATAAACATTGGACAAAAACTTCTCTCGATCCAGTTTGAATCTGGTAGTATCCAACAAAATTTTCATTCCATAGATGAAACAACTTTTGTATTGCACAAGAGTTCAGTGTTTTTGTGGAGAGGTATGTTCATGACACCTCACTTACAAACTGGTTTGTTGTAAAGTTCATCTTAACAATGATTGATTCACTCAAGCGAAATAAAGTGGGCAATAGATCCACATACACATCCTACACACATGGACACATACATAAATATTGTGGGAAGGACAAGAAGATGTGCTGACCTGACTTGAAAAAGAAATTGTTTCAAACCAATGTTGTCAGACTTGGACTCTTCTAAGACTCCACTGGACTGTGACTTAGGAAGACTCAGCAGAATCTTTTAGACTTGGAAAAGAGAAAAAAAAATACTCAGAATATGTGTTGGCAAGTTTCAGAGGAGTCTGGCAAGTGGGGATTATGACAGAAGAGTGTCTAGGAGTTACTCTTTTCAGCGGCGACTCAGTGGACTTGGCAAGATTTAGGAGTCCGAAAAGAGTTTGACAACATTGTTTTGAACAAGCATCAGTCACAGTCGAAAATAAAATGAACGGACAAGAATCAGCGCTCTTAATAGAAAGGATACATGTGTAGAGTTCTATTTAAGAGTTCAAGGCTAGACTCCAGTGTAAAAGTAAATTCTGTTTGTCGTTGGAAACTGTAAAGTAGACAAACAACAAGCTAAGTATTTTATTTAGCTGAACCTGAAATGCTTTGAAAATGCTCAAACGTTAAAATCAGTCAAATTCCTGCCATTTATCTTGGACCTAATTTCATACATAAGCATGCTAGGAAACCACACTCCTCTATAAAAATATACAAGTTGTAAGACGATTATATAAACAATCATAGATTGAAACAATTTCGAGCAAAGGAAATGTTATTTCAATATATTGGCCCTGTTCAAGTTTTGAATGATTTAGAAATTAGCAGATCTGTTAGATAGTGGAGGCAGGAAATTTGCACTTCTTTTCTGTCAAACCTAGTAGCTGATAAAAGATGAGAAACAACTTAATCACACACCTGTTGGTAAAGGCCTAATACTAAGAAGGCAGGTAAAAGTGGATAATTAAGATTGTTTATAGGTTTAGCCAACAATGTTATTGGTAACATGCTTAGTTTGAACTTTTGGTGATATTGTTTCATCGCATAGCCTGACTACGGTTTGGTGAATTGTTACTGGAAATATACTTAAATCAAGATAAAATATAGGTGGTAATACCTAGTTGAATGGAAAGTCCCAATATATTGGCCCTTTTGAGGATTATTACTTGACCAATTTGTTGCCTTAGTCTGCGGAGTACATTTTTTTTGTTTTTGTTGGTTGGTTGTTGTTTTAGTTGGTAAATTGTATAGGTGATTTTCATTCACATGCTTATTGGAATAGCTGGCTCTTGAATAGGGCAGTCATGCAGTTGAGTATGTGAGAGGGGTTTGTAGAACGCATTATCTAATGAACACTATGTAGAAGCAAAAAGTCTCACTCATAGCCTACTCAGGGCTTCAGATGGGAATTTCTTTTATAGACTGATCAGCTTACTAGAACTACTACTGCACTTTCTTCATCCACAGAAGCCTCTTGAAAATGCTTGAAAATAAACTCTCTATAAGGGCCATTGTCAATAAAAATATTTGTAGTGGAGGGGGTTTCTACATGTTGACCAACCATGTAAATTGGATCTTATAAATTATAATTCTTGTTTTCTAGCCTTCTATTTCCGTAGATATCAATTGTGTAGTTGATGGCATACTTTCTATAAATAAATTTCCATGGCTATTACGGTTCAATTAAGAGCCAATCTCTTGCAGAGTTCAGAGTTGAATTCATCTGTAACTGCCTTTGATTTAGGGAGTGATCTAGAAAAAACTTCAATGCCTAACAAGACTATGATAATCACAACCATAAATGCAGTGTGGGCAGAAGAAAACAGTGTACTACATTTTTACATGCAGAGCCTTCGAATAGTTATTGAATCATGTTCTCCTCGTTGCAGTGGACCAGGGGTCATTTAATCGTTGCCAACATATTCATCACACTGCTATATTTTGCTGAAAGAAATATCTGATTTCAATGAATCTGCCTCTGCATACCAAGACTGGCGTGAATGGTAAAATTCAATGAATCTGCCTCTGCGTGCCACTAGAAGTTGTTGGATGAAAATATCTGTTTTAAAGGCAAGAAATGGAATGGTTTTTTTGTTATTTGGATTACCAAAAGAAATGGCTTAGTTAAGATAGCTTATAAATGGAGGCATAAGTTCTGAGGCTCTCATGGTGTTATTTCAATATATTGGCCCTATTCAAGTTTTGAATGATTCAGAAATTAGCAGATCTGTTAGATAGTGGAGGCAGGAAATTTGCACTTCTTTTCTGTCAAACCTGGTCGCTGATAAAAGATGAGAAACAACTTAATCACACACATGTTTGTAAAAGCCTAATACTAAGAAGGTAGGTAGAAGTGGATGATTAAGATTGTTTATAGGTTTAGCCAACAGTTTTATTGGTAACATGCGTAGTTTGAACTTTTGGTGATATTGTTTCATCACATAGGCTGACTACAGTTTGGTGAATTGTTACTGGAAATATACTTAAATCAAGATAAAATATAGGTGGTAATACCTATTTGAATGCAGAGTCCCAGTATATTGGCCCTTTTGAGAATTATTACTTGACCAGTTTGTTGCCTTAGTTTGTTGAGTACATTTTCTTTTTTGTTGGTTGGTTGTTGTTGTAATTGGTAAATTATATAGGTGATTTTCATTCACATGCTTATTGGAATAGTTGGCTTCTTGAATAGGGCAGTCATGCAGTTGAGTATGTGAGAGGGGTTTGTAGAACACATTATCTAATGAACTCTTATGTAGAGGCAAAAAGTCTCACTCATAGCCTACTCAGGGCTTCGGATGGGAATTTCTTTTATAGACTGATCAACTTATTAAAACTACTGTTGCACTTTCTTCATCCATAGAAGCCACTTGAAAATGCTTGAAAATAAACTCTCTATAAGGGCCATTGTCAATAAAAATATTTGCAGTGGAGGCCCTCAACCCAACAACCATTTTAGCCAGCCTTGGAAGGCAAATAGTTGAGTTCAAACATGATGAAAATTTAATTCCCTGTATACAAAAGCATGTATTAGGTGTTGATAATGGCTAGAAATATGAACTGAAGATGTATATACCTCATTCTGTACAAAAATGAACAGAAGAGGTAGAGGTATAAGGTTCACCTTGAATTTTCTTGCAAGTTCAATCCACTGTAGGATGTGAAAGGAAGTGTCATAATGTTAAGAGCAAAAAAGAGGGGAACGAAGAAACTAGTAATTTCAGAAATTTTAGCTTTCTATCCGTACCTTGATTTGTTCTAATAAAATAAATATTAATTGTTTGACTACATCCAGGGAGCTATCTGATAATAATAATAATATTTTATTAGTATAATACTAATAATAACAACAATGGAAAGGTGGGGAAGGAAGAAACTAATAATTTCAGAAATTTGGACCTTTTATCCTAGCGTTATTTGTTCTTCAGATCCAACTAATATTTTGTAGATCCAACTTATGGTGAACCAGCAGCTTGAAAACCAATTGCAAGTCATTCAGCCAACAACGATCTATAAGCATGCCATAGTATTATGTCTCTGCATATTCACAATAGTGATTCCACTGTCATATTATTATTCCCCACTTGGACAGAGCGATGGCACAAGGGGTTTCTACATGTTGACCAACCATGTAAATTGGATCTTATAAATTAAAATTCTTGTTTTCTAGCCTTCTATTTCTGTAGATATCAATTGTATAGTTGATGGCATACTTTTTATAAATTCTTCCACAAACTATTATTATTTACAAAATATTCATTTTCAGAATACACATAACTAATTATTGCAATTGTAACTCATTATCATCCACCCTTGCTTTCAACAATGTCCATTCACATGTCCCTATTCTTCCCCACTCTATACATGTCTCTATTCTTCTCCACTCTATGCTATTCTTCCCCACTCTATGCCTTACTGTGTTTCCTTTGCAACATAAAGTATAAATGTTAGTTAAATTTAAATGAACAGACTGGATTTAACCTGGGGAATATAACCAGAATATCTTTCGTCTGAGTCTCGCATCCACGGCTGTGGCGCTAGGTACATGGAAGTGATTACAAAATTTAATTTTGCGGCAGTTGAGGGAGAGCGAATCGATACAAAATTTAATTTTGCGGCGGTGAAAAACGAAGCGCTCTGCCACCTATTTCATCGTGTCTGCCACCTGCTTCAAAAAATTATATCTTGTCTACAATCCGGTGTATTTGATTGTAAGAGCCTTCTTACATTCGTCCGCCTGAATCTTTTGGTAGGGGCCGAGGTCAAATTGAATTGCAGTTACTCTGCATAGGGTTGGTTTGATTCCGGGCTTCCGCGTGAAACCCAATGCTATCAGCGAGGCGGAGTAGGAGCCTCGATCACGACCGTGACCTCTGCATCAACCCTGTTATCTTTCTTGTACTACAAATTGATCGATATATGTGAGGTGATAAGTGCAGAGCCTTTCTCCACCGTTCCATTTAAAACAAAGCTTCTGTATTATATAAATAAAACAGATAATACGATTAGCATAGTTTTTAATCTTTGTTTACAAAATCAACCAAGAAACACAACCAAAAAAAACTTTCTTTCTAGTTCTGTAATCTAGGTTCTGTCATCCATAGTCTATTACCCAAAAGAGTTAAAAAAGAAAACATCCTCTTTACAATAATACTTGTTTTTTACATTTCCAGATAATACCAGTATTCTGTCTCTTATATCTTTCAAAAGTTAATGCTATTCGCATTTGTCTTGATTCTTTGAAGAAAAACTTTCCAAGTGCCTTGTCTATTTTTCTTTGGGATAACTGTCCAGTTCTGCTCCCCATAATAGATGCGGTGGAAAGTACATACCAGTTTAGTGATGGGATTCATCCAGTGGTTTAATATAGGAGGATTGAAGTGATTATGTGGTTTGACCCGGTCAATGATTCGCATAACATCACCATAGATCTTTATGCTCTCCAATCTTAGTCATTTAACTGCTATCAACACTCCCCATAGTGCAACAATCTCTGCTTTTCTATTCGTGCCTTGACCCCTTCCCACCAAAAGTAATAGCATTTACCCGGCTCTATGACTATGTATGCACGACAACCACGATTCCTCCTGCACCTTGCACCATCGAATAAACCCACATGATATTTTTGTCAACATCGAATAAACCCACATGATATTTTTGTTAAATGTCTCTTTGTATGATAATCCTGTGTTTGCTACCAATTTTGGTGATCCGAAATCCTTGAAGTATGTTGCAGTGTTAATAACATCCTCCCTTAAGGCAGGATATTTATTCTCAAATATAAGTACATTTCTATCTGACCGAAATGAGATACAATGTGAGAAATCTATATCTATCACAAATTTTGAACCATTTCCTTAAACAACTCTTTAATGATGAGAATTGTTGAATTTTGATTTGAGTCTGTTGAAGCTGGTTGAATTGAATTGTTCAAGCCTCCCTGTAACAAGTGGATCTCTGTGCCTTACCTACGAGACTTTTCGTTTCGAAACTTCTGAACCGTGCCCTGTTGCTAAAGATATCCGTGATTAGAGAGATCGATGTGGCATTGTAAAATTAAGCATTTGGTCCCTCTTTTAAAATAAGCATTTGGTCCTTCTTTTAGGCATTGATCCTGTGGCATTGTAGAATTAAGCATTCTGTTCCTCTGTAAAAATAATACTGATCAGATTGCATATAGGAGATCGATATGGCAGTATTTCTACCTCAAACGCTGATATAGTAGCCTATTGACGGTGATTCTACCGCTTTAAGATTTTCTGAAGTTGTCTCCATTATAGATTAACACTAAAATCATCGTTACTTGCAGAGGGTTATCTCGTTCTTTTAGAATTTAGCTTTTTTTAAAATTGTCTCTATCGTAGATTAATACTAATATCCTCAATTGCACAGACTTGTCAATTTTCTTAAGAATATAGATCTTTACCATAATCTTTTCTATTGTTTAAGGTTTTACGTTTTTTCAGAAATATAAATTATGTGGCTGTTAAATTTGGATAGCGGCAGCGGCTGTGACACTGGTCACTCATCTCCCCGTTAACACGAACTGCGCGGAGAGCATATATTCCCCGTCCGTTACACGAAGATCTTTATTCCGCGATCTGTGCGTTTTTATTTTATCTATATAAAATTAACTTATCAATCAAAGAAAGCTTGCGATTTTTATATTAATTCAAGAAAGCTTCCAGCCTCCAGGTGATGGCCATCCCCGAGATATGCGTCAGGTATTTACTATTTCTCCAGTAAAAACATGACAGTCATTTACAACTTCAATATCCACTGCACGTCATCTTAGATAGACCTCCGCATCTGTAACGCTACGGAGTATGAACGAGGCTTTTGTTGCATTTATTTCTAGAATGATGAGGAAGTTTGTTATAAGAAAGTCCTGAAAACTGTGTTAGCAGTGATGCTTAAGAATGGGGAACCTGGTTTTGAAGGCTTTATAGCACTGTTGGGCTCTGCCACGGCTAGCCTTCCAGTCTGTTCTGTTCTCTCTGTTGTTCGCTGTTGCAACCGTCGGAAATGGCAGAAACGCACTGTATCCCATGACTAACTCTCCCAACTTAAAAAAACCATATCATGAAAGGTGTGTATGTAATTATAAACAGAAATTTTTGAAAAATACGTTATTTTGAAAATCTCTTGTTCCGATCACATTAGATATAATTATTTTACGCGTGGAGAAGTTGCTCGGAAAATTATGGAAATTTCGGTAATATTTAGAAAAAATTACGCAAGGATTTATCTAAATTATAGTTGTTAAACTTTAAAATTTTAGGTGTCCTAGACGTTTTTGATGGTGCTGAATCCATTTCCACCATAAAAACATGATTCAAATATAGGTTTTTGATGGCGCTGAATCCATTTCCACCATAAAAACACGATTCAAACACTGCATCTACAAGATTTTTTGAAATTTTTTTGCCTGGATTCTGACCACTTTTGACCGTCGGGCGGGCAATTCCTCCACCTCGGCGCACTTCCAAAAAAAATATTTACCCATTAATTAAAATAGGAAAAAATATTTGGTAAAAATTACATAAAAAAAAATCTTAAATTAATTAAAAAATATAATATTATTTAAATTATAAAATCCAATACCATTATTAATTAATTTTATGGCAGCAGTAACATGAAGGTCGTAGTAGTAGATGATATTTGGAAAATACAAAGCTTTTTAATTATATTGTTTGATTGAATAATAAAATTGTTATTTGTTAAATTTAATTTAAATAAAATAATAATATTTATATTAAATTTATTTTTAAAATTAAATAAAAAGTTAAGTTAGCTCAATTTTTTTTTGAAGTTTTGATCTTTTAGGAGTATTTTTTAAGTTTACTTTGGATAGAAATAGATAAGACTTTGCATGTTTGAGCCGGTAGTTTTCATAATTTATGAGACTAAAAGTTTTTTAAGATGTTGAAGTACATGTTTGAATTTCGTAATTTATACGAGTATTTAGATATTTTTAAAGGTATTAAATTTAGTTATATATTTAAAAATTTGATTTAATAAATAGAAAAATTAGAATTTTCAAAAAATTGAATCTTATATTTTAGATGGAAAAAAACCAACAAAAACATAGAATAGTGCAACAACCCATAAATAATAGCTAATACAAAATTTTATATATCTCTTAAATTCAAAATACATAATATATTTGAATATTTTAAAATAACAAGTATCTAGATATTTTAAAAAAATTCTGATATAAACTAAATCCGACAAGCCTATTAAAGTAAATCAACTATTAAACCTAGTAAATCACACCTATGAAGATTGAAGTTGGTGAAAAAATGAATTTTGCATTGAATATAACAAAATTGAAGTTAGTGGCGGCTGCGAGGATGAACCATGGTGGAACCCTAGCTAGGGTTTGTTACAGGGTCCCCGTTTCATGGCGGTTGGCATCTGGAGCTACTTGGGATCGACAACACTGACCGCCTGAACACCGACAGAGGCTTCGATATTCACGGGATTCTTTTTGTCTTCTACGCTGCGGTCCCCTCCCCGTTTACCTTCTGGCGCACTGACCTCCGTTCTTCTCGCTGGACGGTCCACGGTTCGATCTCTGATTCTGGCACTATACTCCGACAACAACAATGGGCGATGAAGACTTAGTGGATTATGAGGCGGACCCCATGCCCCACCAGGATATCTGGGCTCACACTAGTAGGCCTCACATGATACCGAGGAGTGTAGCGCTCGGGGTCGCGACAGGTGCTTCTTCGCGGCACCCGCACTTGCCGCTCAAAGGGAAGGATAAATCCCCCGAGTATACTCTCGCGGACGCCACCCCGCTGGAATGCCCGCCGTTATCTCCTGCTACACTACAGATTTTGGGTTCTTGTTTCCAAACCTCGCCATCTCTGGACGCTCCGCTTCAGCTCCACAACAGGCCTGACTTCCCTCCGCCTCCGCCCCCATCTAGCTCTCACTCTCTCTCAGTCTCCTTTATGTCGCAGACCCAACGGCTCCCCCCCCCACTCCTCCCTACCCTTCCTTCCGGGTACTAGTACCTCGGCTCCCCGCTCCCCTATTCGTTCTGGCTGTTTCACTACTCCGCTGATACCTGCTCGCTCTGCGGGCTCCGCACAGCACAACTCCTCGGACCCTTGCCGCAAACTTCTGAAGGAGACCCCCTTTGGCAAGCGCTCTGAGAAGGTGAAGAAAGGTAGATGCCTACGTGCTATTGACTCTGAGTTCAGTGTTATCTTTGGGCCTGAAGCTCTGCTGCCAAACGTGATGGACGCTACTCGCAAGGTCCTGGTTGGTAGGGTCCGTGGACGCACCTACACGGCAGAACGATTAAAGCTCTGGGTGGAGGAGATATGGGGCTCACTACTTAAGGAATTACCAGAGGTTATGGTCCTCACAAGGGGCTGGTTTGCCTTACACTTCAGTCGGCCTGATCTCATCCAGTGGATTCTTTCACAATATTGGCACATTGAGCTAGCTCCAGTCATGCTGAAGCGTTGGGATCCTTTATTTGATCCTGAACGAGAACAATTGGGGGCCGGCCCCATCTGGGTTCGCTTACCTGGTCTGCCATGGCAATTTTGGAGCCCGTATGCATTCAAGAGGATTGGGAACACTCTGGGCACATACTTGGAGCACGACCGATCATATGAGAAAACGGGCAATAGGACCATGGCTCGAATTCTTGTCCACCTGGATACCAAACCTGGCCTAGAGGAGAAAATCACTCTGCACCACGGCCATGTTTCCCGGAAACAGCTACTGGATTATGAAGGCGTCCCCTTCCGCTGTCGTAGATGCCATAAAATTGGTCACCTGTATAAGGATTGCCCATTGGTTACAGGGGTGACATCGGAGGACCCCAAAGGACCTCGACAGCAGACTACTGTGGACCAAAATGCCGGAGATAACATACCTACTGAAGGTGGACTGGCTCATCAGGAGATTCCAACAAAAAAGCCGGGTGATAGTGCAAAAAAGAGTTCTCGAAGAAAGGCATTGTCTTCCTCAGAGCCGCCGCGTACCCGCTCTAAGACTGCAGAGGCTGCACCAAAGTCGGCGGAGGCAGCATCTACTCATTCGGGTAATGCTTCCACCCCTATCTGTAATCCTTTTTTTTCTGATGAATTGCAATCTTTTATGCACTCTTCCTTTCGGACCTCCTTCACAGAAAATGTCTCCCTCCCCTCCATTCTGTGTACCATTGCCCCTCCTCCACCCACCTTCTCTACTACCCCCCCCCCCCTCCCACAATCCTGCCTTGGATTGGCCTGACTCCCCTCCCTCCCCGGTCGTTTCCGGAGCACATCATTACCACCTGCGGTCCCGGGCTCGCACTAAAGTTCTGGGCCTGGGTTCATCCCCTGGCCGTCACCGCAAGCAAAAGCGCGGTAGACCATCTCATATCTCTTCGGCAAAGCTTAATGCGGTTGCGGATGTCGCCATGGGGCGACAGTTTACTATTGAACGGGCACTTAGAGCAAATGAGCCCCTGACCTGTGTTACCCCATGATCTGGCTCTCCTTCAACTGCAGGGGACTAGCCAACCCCAAAAAACGCCTGGCTCTGAAGCGGCTCATTCAAGAATCTAGATGTGACATTATCTTCCTACAGGAAACCCTCTGCACGGCTGAGTTGGCGGTGAAAACTCTTCAAGCTATGCTCCCTGGATGGGTTTTACATGGGTTAGATGCATGTGGCAGATCTGGTGGACTCCTCATCGGTGTAAACCCTAGAAAAAGCAGGCCTCTCTCGGCATGGGGGGGCTGTGGATTTCTTGGGATGGACATTATTATGGGAGAGCTCGACATCCCAATCAGAATAATTAATATTTATGGGCCAAACCAGAACAGATTAACTTTCTGGCAACATTTCCTATCTGGCCACCATATCACTCAGAACACTGTCATTGGGGGCGATTTCAATTTCTCTCTGGGGGCTGGGGAAACCTGGGGTCATCAGGCGCAGAGTGATCCTCTTGCGGAGCAGATGAGCATGTTACTTGATGCTCACCACCTCGTGGATATCCCCATGAACAAGAAGCTTCCCACTTGGCACAACCAAAGAACTGGAGAGGCTGCTCTTGGAAGGCGACTAGACAGATATATGATGCATGAAGAATTGATACAGATGTTCCCCTTATACAGACAGTGGGTCTGCACTGGGGGCCTCTCTGATCACCACCCGATTCTTCTACAGATTAGTGACAACAAATCCAAGCCGCGCTCTCCCTTCAAATTTTTTGCTGGTTATCTCCAAGAACCAGAATATATCAAGCTGGTCACGGATTTCTGGGCATCTCAACCCCCATTGAGAGAGCAGCGGAAAGCGTTGGATTTTTGCGAAAGGCTAAAGAAACTCAAATCTATGACTGAGATATGGGCAAGGTCAAAACGGAATAGAGATGATCAGTTTCTGAAGGATACAGAAGAACAGATTGCTAAGCTGACTGATGAGAGAGGAGCTGGATTTCAATTCGATGCCACAAAAACACTTCTATGCCAGTTGCTTGAGCAAAAATCGAAGATATTGCAAGAAAAGGAGGAACTATGGAGACTCAAAAGCAGGGCCATCTGGCTCAAAGCCGGGGACAATAATACAAAGTATTTTCATAATCTTGCAAACGGCAGAAAGGCATCCAATACCATTTGGAAGCTACCAAAGGAACCAGATGGATGGGCTACCACACACCAAAAACTTGCTAGGTTGGGGGTTGATCACTTCAAGAGACTCTTCACGGCCCCAAACAACGTCAATCTGCCAGATATTATCAGACTTGCTGGAAAATTCCCTAGATTTGTAGGGCAGGAAGACAGAGAAGAACTCAGTCAACCGGTCACAACTCAAGAGCTGGAAAGTACTCTCAAATGGTTTAAGAAGGATAAGAGTCCAGGGCCAGATGGATGGCCAGTGGAGTTCTACCTGGCCTTCTATGATCTGATGGGAGATGACTTATTGGTTGTCGTCGAGGAAAGCAGGATCACAGGGCACATTCATCCTCCTATGAACCAGACCTTCATTGCCTTGATACCTAAAACAGATGACCCCACATCCTCCAATGATTTTCGCCCTATCTCCCTCTGTAACTGCCTATATAAAATTATCGCCAAAATCATAGCTAATCGCATCAAACCTATCCTATCCTCGCATATCTCGGCTGAACAATTTGCCTTCCTCCGCAAATGGCACATCCAAGAGGCCATTGACACTGCACAGGAAGCCTTACACTCCATAAAACTGAAGAATCTTAAAGGTATCTCATTAAAGATTGATCTTGCAAAGGCTTTTGATAAAGTAAATTGGCTCTATCTCAAGATGATCCTTACACATCTAGGATTTCCTCACCTACTTATTAACTGGATTATGGGATGTGTCTCCTCTGTTTCCTTTGCTATTCTTATCAATGGTGCAGCCTCGGACAGATTTAATATCAATAGGGGGATCAGGCAAGGATGCCCCCTCTCCCCACTACTCTTTCTCATTGTCATGGAGGGTTTGAGTAGGCTCACAGCGGAAGCTAAAAGGAATGGTGATATCAGCGGTCTCAAAATCACTGAACAGTTTTCTCTTACCCATTTATTGTTTGTTGATGACATATTAATCTTCCTTAATGGAAGTGTCCGAGACATTATTGCTTTAAATGATATTCTGCTGCTCTTTTGTAAAGCCACGGGCATGGAAATAAACAAGGACAAATCCACCAGATCTTTGATGCGTTGCTCTCAACAGGAAACTCTGTTGGCTGCTCAGTACTTTCCCTTCTTGGAAAGCCAGTTGATGGATGGCATAAAATACCTTGGCTTCAGATTAAGGCCGGATGGTTACAAAGTGGCTCACTGGACATGGCTCATAAATAAAATTGAAAAGAGGATTATTGGCTGGCAACACCGTCTACTGTCAAAAGCGGGCAGACTTCTATTGATCAAATCTGTGCTCGAGGCTACACCTGTCTATTGGATGTCGCTTACTTGGATTCCAAAAGGAATACTACAAAAAATTCAACAAATATGTAATAGATTCCTATGGAATGGCAATAAAAAGGGTAAGATTTTTGCTTGGACCAGATGGTCTCTTGTTTCCATGCCAAAGAGATGGGGAGGATGGGGGATAAAAACACTGTCAGCTTTTGCACAAGCTTTAACTGCAAAGCAGGGTTGGTCACTCATTAAGATGGACAGCTTATGGGCGGAAGTTGTACACCACAAATACATATGGCCTTCCAGCATTACGGAATGGCTCCGCAGACCTAATTGGAACCACTTAGGCATATCCTCAATCTGGAGGGCCACTCTATAAGCTATGCCTCTAATCCGCGATAACCTGCTATGGAAAATTGGGAATGGTGCACAGGTTCGCATTGGTTTAGATCCATGGCCTGGCTCTGGGAATGCACATCTACTGCCTGAAGGATTAATCCAACATCTCAACAACAGAGGTATCAAATATTTGGCACAGATTGGTGACCCCCAACGATCAACTATATTTACACAAGCTTGGGTTACAGATCGGCAATGGCATTTGCCAGAGGCTTGGTCTGCACTTTGGCAAGGTTACATTCAGGCTCTTACGGAAACTCACATCAAGTTACAGGAGGAGGAAGATGAACTAATTTGGGCACCAGCCAAATCTGGTTCATATGCACCAAAGCTCGGCTACTTAAAGTTAATCGAAGCGAAGAAGCCGGACATTCTTAAAAGCTGGTGGAGAGATGTCTGGCAGCTACAAGCACAGCCCCGTGCCAGACTTCTTATGTGGAACATCATAGCTGATAAGCTTCCAACAGGTGTCACTCTTAGGAAGCGGGCTTTCTCAGGACCATCTTGGTGCGTCCGCTGCAAAAAAGAGGAGGAATCGACGACCCATCTTTTCCTTCACTGCGAAGTTACAAAGAACATATGGATTCAAGTCACACAGGCGCTCAATATTAACATTGTCTGGCAGGGTGTTGATATACCCTCTGCCTGGGATCAATGGTGGTCTGCGGTGTCCTCCGAAAAGGCCAGGAACCTTCCCCCGGTGGTGTCTTCGTTCATCTGGAACAACCGCAATGCCATAATATTTGAGGACTATAGAGTAAACTGGCATCATCTTCCGCCATCTATCTGCGCGGCCTACACAGAAATTCCTTTTGAGCATAAAACTAATATTCCTAGGAACATCCAGCCTGAAATCATCAACAAGGAAATACCTTGGGCTTTTTTTGACGGGGCTGCGCCTCTACAAGGATGTGGGGGGGGTATTGTTTTTCATCTAACAGATTCTCATTATTATCACCTGAGAATGGGATTAGGGACAGGCTCAAATAACTATGCTGAGCTGATCACTCTGAGACATCTCCTCTACTTTGCTCTTACCAAACATTGCAGACAAATACAAATTTTTGGGGATTCAAAGATTGTGATTGATTGGGCAAACAATAAAACTTTATGTCATGCATATTCTTTGAAACATATCTTGGAAGAAATTGTTTTTCTAAAAACACATTTTGACCAGATCACTGTTTCTCACATCTACAGGGAAAGAAATGCGCTCGCTGACCGGCTCTCGAAAGAAGCGGCGGATCGCCCCATAGGAGACTGGCTGATTGAAGAGTACACTCCAGAAGGCATGCACAGATTCTACCACCGCCCATACATCGACGGCCTGCAACAGGGGGATCCCCCCTATACTTAGAAACTTTTTGATCTACATGTTCATATTTTTTGTATATATCAGCTATGCACTATTTCGGCACTATATCTATCATTCATAGCATGAGGATGTTATGCCTCAGTTTACCTGTCTTTTTACTGATACATGAGACACTGTTATTATGGTATCTTTTTGTTTTGGATACTGAACACAGTATCTACAATTTTGGACATTTCAGGATGTTATTTTGTAAATCCTTTGATCAGTGGATTATACCACATTACAGCATATGCTTTGGCATCAACAACATGTAATCTCTGTTATTATCTTTTTAATAGAAATTACGAACTCTATTTCCTCGGAAAAAAAAAAAAAAAAATCACACCTATGAAACTTATATACCCAAGGTAACTGAGTTGGTGGATGAATGAACATCTATGCATATGTATCATTTATTGAATTGGTAAAACTATCTTAAATGTGGGTCCAACACGTCCACAAATCATTTAAGGGAGAGCAACCATTTAAAATGGACATCCACACATAACCAATGATGTGTAAATTTAAAATGTTTAAGGAAAATGGCATTAAAATCAATCATGGTCAAACATGGTCCAATGTCGCATTGTGACAAGGATTGTCTCAATACGAATGTCAACCTTGTTCCAATGTCGCATTGTGATAAAGATTGTCTCCATACGAAAATCAACCATGGAAAACCATGGTTGACAATGGTTTTAGTAGTAATCCCTTGGAGTTTTAGTAGTAATCACTTTGGTTTATTATTCTTTTCAGTTTATAATAACAATCCGTTGGGTTTATAATATCAATCATGGTCAACCATGGTCAATCATAGCCAACCATGGTCAATCATGGTCAACCATGCTTATTTTAGTGTTTAAAACATTTATCTTAGGGTTTATTGATATAAGGGTTCATATTCCTAGGGTTTAATATTATTCCTTTACGTTTATTATCAATCATGGTCAACTTTGGTCAACCATTGTCTCTCATGTTTTATAAATTCAATCATGGTAAACCATGGTCCAACGTCGCACTATGACAAATATTGTCTTAATACGAGAATGGAAACTAGTCAACCATGGTCTAATGTCACATTCTGACAAAGATTCTCTCGATTTGAAAATCAATCATGGTCAACCATGTTCAACCATGGTCCAATGTCACATTGTGACAAAGATTGCCTCACTATGAAAATAAACCATGGTCAACCATGTTCGTTTTAGTGTTTATAATATTTATCTTAAGGTTTATATGCCTTGGCTTTATAATATTAGTCCATTTCTCTATTTGAAAATCAATCATGGTCAACCATGGTCCAACGTCACATTGTGACAACGATTGTCTCAATATGAAAATCAACCATGGTCAACCATGTTTATTTTAGTGTTTATAATATTTTTCTTAAGGTTTATATACCTTTCCTTTATAATATTAGTTTGTTATGGTTTAATATTATTCAACAAGGTAAACCGTTGGCCAACGTCACATTGTGACAAAGATTGTGAGAATATGAAAATCAATCATTGTCTTAACCTTGGTCCAACGTCACATTATGACAAAGATTGTCTCAATATGATAATCATGGTCAACAATGGTTAATCATGGTCAACCTTGGTCAAACACGATCAACCATGTTATATAAAGTCAAGCATGGTCATTCATGCTCAATCATGCTCAACCATGGTTGAACATCTCATTGTGACAAAAAAATGTCTTGATATGAAGATCAACCATGGTTAAGCATGGTCAATTGTGGTCCAACGTCGCATTGTGACAAGGATTGTCTTTACATGAAGGTCAATGTTTATATACCTTGGGTTTACAATATTAGTCCCTTAGGTTTAGTAATATTCCCTTGGGTTCATAATCCCTTGTGGTTTTAGTAGTAATCTCTTGGGATTATTATTCGCATGGGTTTATAATAACAATCCCTTGGGTTTATAATATCAATCATGGTAAACCATAGTCAATAATAGCCAACCATGGTCATCCATGCTTATTTTAGTGTTTAAAATATTTATCTTAGGGTTTATTGATATAAGGATTTATATTCCTAGGGTTTAATATTATTCCTTTAGGTTTATTATCAATCATGGTCAACTATGGCTTCATAATATTAGTCCCTTTCTTGATTTGAAAATCAATCGTGGTAAAGCATAGTCAACCATGGTCCAACGTCACATTGTGACAAGGATTGTCTCAATATGAAAATCAACCATGGGAAACCATGTTTATTTTAGTGTTTATAATATGTGCCTTAGGGTTTATATACCTTGGCTTTATAATATTAGTCTCTTTGCTTTAATATTATTCAACGAATGTCAACCATGTTTTATCAAATCAGTGATGTTCAACCATGGTTAAGCAGGGTCAACCATTGGCCAACGTCGCATTGTGACAAAGATTGTTTGAATATGAAAATCAATCATTGTCTCAACCTTGGTCGTACGTCACATTTTGACAAAGATTGTCTCAATATGATAATCATGGTCAACAATGGTCAATCATGGTCAAACATGATAAACCATGGTAAAAAATGGTCATCGATGGTCAACCATGTTTATTTTAGTTTTTATAATATTTGTCTTAGGGTTTATATACCTTGCTTTATAATATTAATCCCTTTGGTTTAATACTATTTAGCGAAGGTCAAACATGGTCATCCATGGTCAATCATGCTCAACCATGGTTGAATGTCGCATTGTGAGAAAATTTGTCTAATATGAAGATCAACCGTGGTTAAGCATGGTCAATCGTGGTCCAGCATTGCATTGTGACAAGGATTGTCTTCATATGAAAATCAACCATGTTTATTTTAGTGTTTACAATTTTTATGTTAATGTTTATATACCTTGGGTTTACAATATTAGTCCCTTGAGTTTAATAATATTCCCTTGGGTTCATAATCCCTTGGGGTTTTAGTAGTAATCCCTTGGGTTTAAAAAACAATGCCTTCGGTTTATAATATCAACCATGGTCAACCATGGTCAATCATGGTCGATCATTCTTATTTTAGTGTTTACAATATTTATCTTAGGGTTTATTAATATAAGGTTTCATATTCCTAGGGTTTAATATTATTCCTTTAGGTTTATTATCATTCTTGGTCAACTATGGTTAATCATGGTCAACCATGGCTAATCCTTGTCTCAACCATGGTCCAACGTCACATTATGACAAAGATTGTCTCAATATGATAATCATGGTCAGCAATGGTCAATCATGATCAACCTTGGTTAGGAATGGTCAACCATGTTTTATAAAGTCAAACATGGTCTTCCGTGGTCAATCATGCTCAAGCATGGTTGAACGCTGCATTGTGACAAAAAGTGTCTTGATATGAAAATCAACCATGGTTAAGCATGGTCAACCATGGTCCAACATCACATTGTGACAGGGATTGTCTCTATATGAAAATCAAGCATGGTTAACTATGTTTATTTTAGTATTTACAATATTTATCTTAGGGTTTATATACCTTGGGTTTATAATATTAGTCCCTTGGGTTTAATAATATTCCCTTGGGTTTTAGTATTAATTAAACATGGTCAACCATGGTGCAATGTTGCATTGTGACAAAGATTCTCTCGATTTGAAAATCATTCATGTTCAAGCATGGTCCAATGTCACATTGTGATAAGGATTGTCTCAATATGAAAATCAACCATGTTTATTTTAGTGTTTATAGTATTTATCTTAGGGCTTATATACCTTGGCTTTATAATATTAGTCCCTTTGGTTTATTATTATTCAATGAAGGTTAACCATGTTTTATAAAATCAGTTGTGGTCAACCATGGTTAATCAGGGTCAACCATTGGCCAACGTCATATTGTGACAAAGATTGTTTGAATATGAAAATCAATCATTGTCTCAACCATGGTCCAACTTCACACTATGAAAAAGATTGTCTGAATATGATAATCATGGTCAATCATGGCCAACCTTGTTCAAGCATGTGACATTACAGTGGTGCTCAAAAGTATGGTTAGCCCTTGCATTCAATACAACGCTTGATTTGATGTTCAGACCATGGTAGATTCAGATCCTAGTTACATTTCAGTGCTGCTATAGACCTGAAATGTGAAGTTATGGGTCTAAGTTGTAGTGTTGGTATATCTATGATGTTTAGCGTCCAGGACATCAGCTAGCTTTGTGATGGTATAATATTCTATGACACTTGTGACAATGATAGTTCTCTTGCTCCTATAATGATGTGATAGTGATTTCCACAATGTAAAACTCTATGATGAGAATATACTTTTACATTGTTATGAACTTAATTAAATATTGATAACAATGATGCTCTAGATGCATATGTTTGAGATTTGTATTGGAATGATCTTTACATGAATGGAATTACTCATGAAAATTTTTCATATGATGGCAACCCTCTTGGATATCTCTTGTATTGTTCACAGAGATAGTTGTGAACCCCTTTGGATTGGCCCTAGGTGGCCTGATATGATTTGTGATGATGATGTACTTTGTATCATAGTTGAACAACTGATGAAATCTAATAGAATAAGAAGAATTTTAGGTTTTCCCCCTTTGGTTTTTCCCTGGTCTTTGACCAATCCTCATGTCTCTATGTATGCTTTCTTTCCTTCTCTTGTTCCTTTTATTGGTCAACTACATTACGGATGACGTTGTTCTTTCTACATAATTGCATATGATGTACTAATGTTATAATGTTGTGGGGTGAAAACAATGTGTAAATGATGTTATTCAATTATAAAAGAAAAGAACAATATATCTATAAAAGAAAATTAACATCTACCATGAAAAAAATGTTTCAATTATTTCATGTTATTTGTTAATGTTTGTTGCTACACTTTTCATCTTTCAACCCCTATTCTTCTAGCAATATATAGTTATCTCATATAAAATATCAAGTCATAGTCTTGTAACACCCTTCAAATAATATTTATTCTCATTTATTGATTATTTAGTATTTCCACTTTTCAACTTCAATCACAAAGAAATGGCCAATCTAGTTAACAATGGGTAAAATCCATCAAAAGTTCCACCTAAAGTAGTGGTTACTTTATCTAATAGAGATGATGGAACTATTTAAGAAATTAAGGATATCAGTATGTGACATAGAAATCATGATCATTTATGGCAATTCTTACCTGTAATTTTTCATCCAATAACTATGTTTGGTTTAGTTACAAGAGCTATCGAACAATTAAGCCATGTTCATTTTACCAAAGATATAAAGGACAAGATGAGATCCTAGTTTCTTGTTTAGAAGTTCTCATTTTGGATAGTCCAGAAAAAGGTGTTTTATTTGACCTTTGGCATTGTTCAATTTTATGTTGTAACATCTCTCCTAGAAATATTTAGTTCTCCTAAAAATGCAAAGAGGATATTTAGACCACATGTGAAAATTATTCAAATGGATGAAGGTGTCAATTAGGAGGTTGGTGAAGAAATTTCACTTGCAGCTATGGTAGTGGAGGTTATCCATGCAAGCCTGAGTGGTTAAGATGTTGAGAAGTAATTTTAGTCATTGGAATTTAGTCTTGAAATCCGGGGGCCATATAAGAGTTCTACCATTTTCTATTGTGCATGTTTAGAGATATAAAATTCAACACAAATTGAAAAACTTAGAGATTTGTGTCCAAGAGACATTCAAATAAAATAAAATGATCTAGATGCTTTGTTATCTGAGCAGTCATTGATCTATCATTAGAGCAATTTGGCATAAGATTTGTAGGGAGGATATAAAAAGGAAAATGTCATAAAAAAGGTATATAAAGAACTCCCAGAGAGGGTCTTCTTGAGCATATAGACCCCAAATTTCAAAACCCCCCAAAGAGAAATTTGGATCTCCCTTGAATATAGTGTGACCCAAGTCTATGGAAGGAAGCTTTATAAAAGAGAGATAGAAATATTGTCTACCAAAGTAAGTCCTGTAAGGATTGAATCAACATAAATACATGTCTATGCCCTTGAGTAAATATCAACAAAGATTCATGAGTAAATAGACCAAGCATTGTTTAGTCTAATGAAGCAAGAATTCCATCAACATCATTAGATAAAAACTCATAATGAGGGAGAATGTTCTATAGTCACTGAATCACTTTTATCCCCCCACCATTGATTCTTGTACAAATACAATATGAGGGTAGTGGAACTTGATCAAATTGTCTATAGCCAAGTTTTTTATAGGGTTGACTAAGGCCTTGTAATTCAATGATAATATTTTCATTTTGAACTAGATTTAGGGCTTGAAGTTGTAAGGGGAAGAAGGATAGATTTTTTGTTTCTTGGAGAAAAATTCAAAATTCACTTGTTTATGTGCGATATAAAAAAATTGATTTCGCCCCTCTCTCGGGAGGATTTAGATAATCATCACCATCAGGCCGCAACCCTTTGATAAATTCTAAAAAAGGATGCTTGAGGAGTCAAAGGAGGGGGAGAGAAAAGGGCAAGAAGAGCATAATATATTGTAACAAGGAGGAGAGTCTAATGATGAGGGAATAATAAAGGAGGGTAGCATGGAAGAAAAGGCAACATGGAGGGAAGGGGCAACAGAGGGGAGGGAAGGGTTGAAAGAGAACATTAGGGAGGAAAGAGGGAGGGAGAGTCCTAAGAGAGAAATTAGGTTACCCTAGGACCTGGGGGGGGGGGGGGGAGTGATTCATCGAAGGAAACTAAAGCACAAAAGCATAATAAGAGGTAGGCAAGGAACCAGAAAAAGGGAAGTCCATACATGGGGAGGGAGGACCCTCCTATGATGTTGGAGGAGTTTTCCCAATCTAGCAAACTCGATTAAATCTATTGAAGATCAAGAGCATTATTTTATGCATGATGTAATGGAGAAATAAAGGCCTGAGATTGTGAGATCTAAGGAGCCACTTGAACGTGTGGAGCATCCAAGGGTTGTGGCACTGGAGGAGACATAAGAGGCACAATAGAGAATAGTGAAACCTTTCAAGCCCATTTCCTTTGTGTCTTTCCTGAAGGTCAATCGTTGCTTAGATGGCTACGCATGTGAAAATGAGCACATTTATAGGGCACTCTTTGGTGATAGACTAGAGATCCAAAGCAATGTTGGAAGTCTTGAAGCTAGGTTTAGACCCACCAAGATATGAAAAATGCCCATGTATCTTGTGTGTTTATAAGATAAATCCACTTCATAGAAAAATCCCAAAATATTGACAATTTCCTCCAAGATATATTCTGACTAGATGATCAACAGTAAACCTAGAATACAGACCCTTATAGGGATGACCATAAGTTTTCTGAATGAGCATCAAAATAAATGGACCACTTCTTGAAAAAGGGGGATTGAGAGCCATAGGACCATCTTCCCTTTAGGAAAGTTTGGGCCTTCTCTTTTAAAGAAGTGATCCAACCCATCTAGGCTTTCGCCAAGATCATGCATCTAGGTTCATATCCCAAATGTTGGATAAAGCTTTGTTCTTTCCACGTTCTAAGTACTACCATGTACATTCTCTTACTTGAAAATTTTCTAATAGTGTTTAACTTCTACATGCTATGAATGTCATTTAGCTTCATGTCCTTTCCTAGGACAAGACATGTCTCTTCAATGTTCATTTTGATGCATTTATTATTTTGTCTTGGGTTCCTCGATAATTGGAAGTGTGGAAGAGCTTGGATGTGGAGAGGAATTGTAACCACTTAGCAATTTCTAGGTAAAAATACTACTTAGGAAACTAGGAAGGATGTAGATGGGAGAGCAACATGTAAAAATGGGGTATAAAAAAAACTAGACCAGAAAAGCTAGCATAGAGAGGGAAATACAATAGGGATCAAAAGGAGATTTGTTCACGAGCTGAAAAGGACAGAAGACAACGAGAGTGGAATTTTATCATGATGGAAGGCGCTATAGGGATCACATAGAGGAGTGGGGGGACCGATCATCATACCACCACAGTTTAGGCTTGTATAGCCATCCCTTTTGATAGTGACAAATTGTACAGAGTATCCAACTGCAATGTGGATGTCATATTCCTGGGAGAAATCGCTAAAGGGGAGTGTAGAGCGAAGGGAAAACACATGGAGAGCTCAAATTTTCTGTTTATATACCTTGCCTTTATAATACTAGTATGTTTGGTTTAATGTTATTCAACAAAGCTCAACCATGTTTTATTAAATCAGTTATGATCAACCATGGTTAATCAAGGTCAACCATTGGCCAATGTCACATTGTGACAAAGATTGTGTGAATATGAAAATCAATCATTGTCTTAACCTTGGTCCAACATCACATTATGAGAAAGATTGTCTCAATATGATAATCATGGTCAACAATGGTTAATCATAGTCAACCTTGGTCAAGCATGGTCAACCATGTTATATAAAGTCAAGCATGATCATTCATGCTCAATCATGCTCAACCATGTTATATAAAGTCAAGCATGATCATTCATGCTCAATCATGCTCAACCATGGTCGAACATCTCATTGTGACAAAAAAATGTCTTGATATGAAGATCAACCATGGTTAAGCATGGTCAACTGTGGTCCAACGTCGCATTGTGACAAGGATTGTCTCTACATGAAAATCAACCACGGTCAACCGTGTTTATTTTAGTGTTTGCAATTTTTATGTGAGTGTTTATATGCCTTGGTTTTACAATATTAGTCCCTTGGGTTTAATAAAATTCTCTTGGGTTCATAATCCCTTGGGGTTTTAGTTGTAATCTCTTGGGCTTATTATTCGCTTGGGTTTATAATAACAATCCCTTGGGTTTATAATATCAATCATGGTAAACCGTAGTCAATAATAGCCAACCATGGTCATCCATGCTTATTTTAGTGTTTAAAATATTTATCTTAGGGTTTATTGATATAAGGATTTATCTTCCGAGGGCTTAATATTCTTCCTTTAGGTTTATTATCAATCATGGTCAACTATGGCTTCATAACATTAGTCCCTTTCTTTATTTGAAAATCAATCATGGTAAAGAATAGTCAACCATGGTCCAACATCACATTGTGACAAGGATTGTCTCAATATGAAAATCAACCATGGGAAACCATGTTTATTTTAGTGTTTATAATATGTGCCTTAGGGTTTATATACCTTGGTTTTATAATATTAGTCTCTTTGGTTTAATATTATTCAACGAACGTCAACCATGTTTTATCAAATTAGTTGTGTTCAACCATGGTTAAGCAGGGTCAACCATTGGCCAACGTCGCATTGTGACAGATTTTTTGAATATAAAAATCGATCATTGTCTCAACCTTGGTCGAACATCACATTTTGACAAAGATTGTCTCAATGTGATAATCATGGTCAACAATGGTCAATCATGGTCAAACATGGTCAACCATGGTTAAACATGGTCATCCATGGTCAACCATGTTTATTTTAGTGTTTATAATATTTTTCTTAGGGTTTATATACCTTGCTTTATAATATTCATCCCTTTGGTTTAATACTATTCAACAAAGGTCAACTATGCTTTATCAAATAAGTTGTGGTCAACCATGGTTAATCAGGGTCAAACATTGGCCAACGTCGGATTGTGACAAATATTGTTTCAATATGAAAATCAATCATTGTCTCAACCATGGTCCAACATCGCATTATGACAAAGATTGTCTCAATATGATAATCATGGTTAGCGATGGTCAATCATGGTCAACCTTGGTCAAGTATGGTCAATCATGGTCAACCTTGGTCAAGCATGGTCAACCATGTTATATAAAGTCAAAAATGGTCATCCATTATCAATCATGTTCAACCATGGTTGAACGTGACATTGTGAGAAAATTTGTCTAATATGAAGATCAACCGTGGTTAAGCATGGTCAATTGTGGTCCAACGTCGCATTGTGACAAGGATTGTCTTAATATGAAAATCAACCATGTTTATTTTAGTGTTTACAATTTTTATGTTAATGTTTATATACCTTGGGTTTACAATATTAGTCCCTTGAGTTTAATAATATTCCCTTGGGTTCATAATCCATTGGGGTTTTAGTAGTAATCCCTTGGGTTTAAAAAACAATGCCTTCGGTTTATAATATCAATCATGGTCAACCATGGCCAATCATATCCAACCATGGTCAAGCATGGTTGGTCATTCTTATTTTAGTGTTTACAATATTTATCTTCGGGTTTATTAATATAAGGGTTCATATTCCTAGGGTTTAATATTATTCCTTTAGGTTTATGATCATTCATGGTTAACTATGGTCAATCATGGTCAACCATTGTCTACCATGTTTTATAAATTCAATCATGGTCAATCGTGGTCCAATGTCACACTGATATTGTCTCAATATGAGAATCAAACATGGTCAACCATGGTCCAATGTCGCATTGTGACAAATATTCTCTCGATTTAAAAATCAAGCATGGTCAAGCATTTTCCAATGTCACATTATGACAAGGATTATCTCAATATGAAAATCAACCATGGTCAACCATGTTATTTTAGTGTTTATAATATTTGTCTTAGGGTTTATATACCTTGGCTTTATAATATTAGTCCCTTTGGTTTAATATTATTCAACAAAGGTCAACCATGTTTTATCAAATTAGTTGTGGTCAACCATGGTTAATCAGGGTCAACCATTGGCCAACATCGGATTGTGACAAATATTGTTTCAATATGAAAATCAATCATTGTCTCAACCATGGTCCAATGTCGCATTATGACAAAGATTGTCTCAATATGATAATCATGGTTAGCAATGGTCAATCATGGTCAACCTTGGTCAAGCATGGTCAACCATGTTATATAAAGTCAAACATGGTCATCCATGGTCAATCATGCTCAACCATGGTTGAACGTCGCATTGTGAGAAAAAATGTCTTAATATGAAGATTAACCATGGTTAAGCATGGTCAACCATGGTGCAACGTCACATTGTGACAAGGATTGTCTTTATATGAAAATCAACCATGTTTATTTTAGTGTTTACAATAATTATGTTAGAGTTTATATACCTTGGGTTTACAATATTAGTCCCTTGGGTTTAATAATATTCCCTTGGGTTCATAATCCCTTAGGGTTTTAGTAGTAATCCATTGGGTTTATAAAAATAATACCTTCGGTTTATAATATGAACCATGGTCGACCATGCTTGTTTTAGTGTTTACAATATTTGTCTTAGGGTTTATTAATATAAGGGTTCATATTCCTATGGTTTAATATTATTTCTTTAGGTTTATTATCATTTATGTTCAACTATGGTTAATGATGGTCAACCACATCCAAACATTGTCTACCATGTTTTATAAATTCAACCATGGTCAACTATGGTCCAATGTCGAACTGTAACAAATATTGTCTCAATATGAGAATCAAACATGGTCAACCATGGTCCAATGTCGCATTCTGACAAAGATTCTCTCGATTTAAAAATCAAGCATGGTTAACCATGGTCAAGCATCGTCCAACGTCACATTATGACAAGGATTATCTCAATGTGAAAATCAACTCTGGTCAACCATGTTCAACCTTGTTTATTTTAGCTTTTATAATATTTATCTTAGGGTTTATATACCTTGGTTTTATAATACTAGTCCCTTTGGTTTAATATTATTCAACGAAGGTTAACTATGTTTTATAAAATCAATTGTGGTCAACCATGGTTAATCAGGGTCAATCATTAGCTAATGTCAGATTGTGACAAATATTGTTTCAAAATGAAAATCAATCATTGGCTCAACCATGGTCCAACGTCGCATTATGACAAAGATTGTCTCAATATGATAATCATGGTCAACGATGGTCAATCATGATCAACCTTGGTTAAGAATGGTCAACCATATTTTATAAAGTCAAACATGGTCATCCATGGTCAATCATGCTCAAGCATGGTCGAACATCGCATTGTGACAAAAATTGTCTTGATATGAATAGAGCCTGTTGCCAATATTCGGAATTAGATCATGAAATGTCCTTGCCCTTTCAATGAGCCAAAAGTATAGTATTGAAAAAAAATCCTTGCAGTCTCTCAAAAGCCTTCTTTAGATAGACGATCCACTTAGCCATTTTGGATCATGTAAACGTGAGAAATGGAAACAGAGTGAAACTTATAGATCAAGGTCTGTATTCTACATTTCCAAAGATCAAGATTAAATGAGCTTTTATCGTTTGCCCAATCAATAACTAACTTAGAATCTCCAAAAACAATCAAATCTCTAAGCCTAAATCTTTTATTACAAAACAAAACTCCCCCGAGGACAAGTAATTCCGCTCATATATCATACCTACCTTGACTAGTTTTTTTTTTTATTTTTTATTTTTTTTTAAACATAGCATTGAGTTAAGTTTAAATGTTCATTTTTATATTTTCAAAAAGTATTATAGTATTCATTTCGCCTCGACTCATAATTACATTTTGAACCAAAAAAAAATAAAAATTGCAAAACATTTTTCTATTGACGTTGAACTGTGGTAAAAAGAAAATCACAGATATTTTGGTTGGCACTATAAACAAGAATTCAATTCCTTCGTACCCTGATGTGTCCAGACCCCTCCATATAGCCTTTGTCGAAAAATTGGTAATATATCCTACCTCGGGCTGCGCTGCAATCGGGTTATCTGGAGTTATCTCAAATTCGAGGGGTGTGGATTGTGTACATCCCACCATTTTTCCTTTTCGCTAAAAAAGGACAAAGCTAGTTGAACTCAAATTATGTATACAACTCCTTTATATTAAATGAATGTATTTCAAAGTATTTTAATTAAAAGAGTTTTTAAATATTAAAGTTGTGCATTTTTCTAGTAAAGTTGTTGGTAAGTAATAAAATATATGTACAGATATTTGTTATATTAGTATAGTTATGTCCATTGGTAAATGTTTAATAAGTTTCAAAATATTTCATCATATATATTAAATTAAAAAAAAAGTTATTATTATTAAGAATTGATATATAAATTACTATATTCACTCACATTTTAGTATGGATTTGTAAATAGTTTTGTTACGGTTTTTCAATACTACATGCTCAAAAAATTATTAACTCATTTCATATGACACTTCTTCATTTGACATTTTTTTTAATTAATGAATTTAATTAGAAAAGGAAAAAAGAAAGTCAGGAGAGGAGGTTTGGTGCGCACCAGTATTGTAGCAATAATGCTGCAACTCCTGGGCTGCCTACTTTACTCTTATCAACCCAGTAGTTCGTAACAAACTTGGAAGCATCGGCGTTGTATGCACAAGTACTAGTTCTTACTGCACGTTGTCACTTGGTCAGCCGGCGCAAGATCACTAGGAGCTCAAGCCAGCTTCTATGAATTCCAGAAGAAGCTCTATAGGTGATGAAAGGAAAGAAAGAATACTCTACAGATGTTATTCTAATTGCAGAAAGGAGAAAGATTAAGATGTAAAGCAAACTTAGTAAACCCTAATTAACCAACTAATCTTACTTTTGCAGAAAGCACTATGAAAACCATGAAAGGAATGCCATTACCTACTCAAGGAAGTAAACAACATCTAACTAAGCTATTTCTGGAAGTAAATAAGCAAAAAACATCTTTTTGGATTTTTATGTGAATTTGACATGCATGTAATTTATTGTGTGTGAATGTGGCAGCGAATAGGTGGCGTTGGAGGGTGGTTTTGGGACTTGAGAGGATGTAGGATGGTGTGGATGGGTCCTAGGAGGTCTCAGGTGGCTTTTTGGAGGCTTTTCCCACACTCGGCCTTCAAAAGAAAGTATACAGGAAAATCTACAGGAGGAAAACAGGGAACTACAGGAGGCCTACAGGAGGAGGCCGAGAGTAGTTTTCACTATTTTGAGGGTGTGAGAGTGGGTGAAAAAGATGGATGAAGGTTGGAATGAGGTGTGAGGGTGCCTATGGTCTACCATGAATCACCGGGAGAGAGGAAGATGATTGGGTTTTCTCAAAGAGAGAGGAAGAAGTTCTATGGAAAATGCAGGAAACTAAGGCAGAATTGAGGTGAGACTTGGGCGACCTATAGGGCATGGATCAAATGGAGGATGGGATGGCTGATAGGCTGGCCTGCTGCTAGAAGAGAGCTTCTGCATAAACTGACAGTGAACCATTAAGATCAAGCAAGCAATGAAATGAATGCATCTAGAAAAACAAAGTTTTGCATCAAAATAGTCTAAACTATGATCTATGAAAGGAAATGCTGAGAAATGTTGTAGGAAAGGAAAGCATGAAAGAAGACAATTGAAAATTAGGAAATGAACATGATGAAGAAGATCTAAAGCAAAGCAAAGTTGGACTGTTAACCTACTAAAAAGCTGCAAACACTAGAAGTCCTATGAATGAGGAAAATTTGTGTTTTTGGGGCAGTAAGAGGGTCTTTGCCTCAAATTATGGTCCCAAAGGGAGGAAGAGAGGCCAAGGCACTATTGCTAACCTTTTGAATCTTCTCTTTATCACTGCTTAACCTACTACATAAAGCACAAATGGAAGCAAACTATTGAATCATCAAAAGCAACCTATTCTTAACCATAAAAGAAATACATCTGACAACAACTTAATCTACAAATTGAAATAAAACATACAAATACAAGTAAAGAGGAGCTTGGCTACTTGGATTGGGCCCTAACCCAAGAGCTTCAGCCCTTTGAGGTAACTAAGTGCTAGCTCAAAAAGGATTCCATCTTTATTATCAAAACAATAGCAAGATTACATGAAACTGTCACAAAAATAATAAGCTCGAAGTTGGAGCAGAGTTTACATAAGTAAAAATCCAAAAAAAGTCTGACCCTAGTGAGGCCCTAGGCCTCTCTACTTATACAAATGAAGTTAGCAACAACTTCCTTAAAATCAGGGAGGCTTGGCTCCCAAAACTCGAGATAATCATCAGTCATCCTCCACTTGCTCGGCTGCCTTCTAGTGCATGATTCAGCTGCTTGTACTCCAAGCTGAATGAAGGGGAATTCGAAGTGAGGAGTAATAAATGAGGGGGATTCCCTTCTATAAGTCCTCTCCTTTGTCCACTTCGAGTTATTGTTTCCATTTGTCCACTGGATCCTTGACTTTGACCTCGAAATTCATCAATAATCTGCATTAAACACATGTTAGACCACATGGCATCATAACTAACTCAACTCACTCCATAAGCATAAATATAATCAGAAAATCATATAATAAGCTAAGAGATGGTTGATTTGACTAGGTTAGGAGGTAAAATGATCCCATATAGTTACCCATTTATGAGGCTCATCATCACCCCCATATTGAAGGTGTTGCTTATCCTCTGAGCAACTTAGTCCATCTCCTCATCTTTTACCTCCCTAGCATTCCAGGCTTCTGATGTGGTTTGCTTTTCTTTGTCATCGAATCCTGCCTTCCTGTCTATCTCTTCCCACTGCTCCTCCTCCTCTTCTTCTCTTCTGCCTTCCATCATGCCTAACAATAGTGGGGGACTCTGTTTGAGGCCAATCCAGTTGACCTTCTGCCTCTGCATGGAGCACTTGTACATAGGCACTCTTTTTAATGCCTCCTTCAGTCTCATGGGGGAATGATATTCCCTGATCTACAGATTGTGTGGTAAGGTGTTCCATCTCCTTATGCATGCACGCACACAGTCATCCCCAAGTAGCCTTTGCATATCCTCAAAGTGTGCAATGGCTTGTACCTGATTGTCTAGATATCTAGGGGCAATCTGAGGGTCATTGGCAAGAAGGTTGTGTGTGCTGATGAGTGCTATGGGATTTGTTGGCTCAACTCTTATCATTAATGGCTCATTCTGTTCTTTTATCATCAATCTTTTTATTTTTGTTGCCCTCAACTCTTCAGGGTTCATCTATGAGGCCATGGCCATTAGTTGCAGGTCCCCTAGCTTGGCATTGGGGTCCCACACATTCATGTCTGTGAGGGCTGTGTTATGTAGGTAGAATTCTTCCATCTTTGCATTATCCTCTGATGTGATTTGGTCACACAGATCCATAAACTGCCTGTAATCTTGGAAAGGCATTGTGCCTCTTTATGCCAGAGTCTTTATCTGGAATTGTAACCATTGGTCCTTGAGATAGAGGCCATAGGATTTGGCTGGTGTTCTACATTGCAATGCCTCCATGGATAAGCTGGCCATGCATGCCAACTGAGTCTCTTTCTCTTGCAGCTGCCTCCTTAACAATTCATTTTCAGTTTCAAGGTGGCTTCTTGTAATTGCTTCCCTGTCTCTGAGAGCACTCAACTCTCTGCCCATTTCTCTGAGTTTGTTTTCCATATGGCCAATATCCTCAACTCCTTTGGATTTGGCTATTTGCATCCACCTATGTGTTCTTATTCTTTCTTTCTCTAATTCAAAGAATAGTGGAATTGCAAATTTTTGTGGGATTATCCTTCCTCCCTCAAGTAGATTGTAATAGGAGGCAAGACTAGGCTGGGGATCAGGTTCTTGTAGCTTTGTTGCTTCCTCCTTTACCTGTGGCTGTCCTTCCATCCTTTTCTCAAGATTTTGGGTCTCTTGTAGTTTTGATAGTGTCTCCTATAGAACTGTCTGAGCCTCCTGTAGGACTGTTTTTGGGTCCTGTAGTACTACCTTTTCCTTCCATGTGGAAGATATAGGAGTCCCCCTTTCATATGTGATAGGTGTCTTTGAAGGGGATTCTTTCCCCTTGGTAGAGGGTGAATCCTCAATTGTAATTGGCATTTTTGAAGAGGGTTGAGGTTTGCCTGTTTTGATTCTTGTGCTCTTCCTAGCCTTGAAATACATGGAGGCCTGTCTTTTCCTCTTTTTCTTTGGCTTGATTGGTGTACTGAGGGTAGTGAGGGCAGTTGCTGCCTCCCTTTCCAGAGTCTCAGGGGACCCTTCTCCTTGTTCTGCCTTTTCTGCCTCTTTTTCTCCTTCTTCGGTCTCTTTTTTATCTCTTTTTGCTCTGTTTCTTCCTGCTCTGTTTCTTCAGCTTTCTCCTCCTCTATTTCAGTTCCCTCCTCCTTCCTTCCTTGTTCTTCTATGTCACCAGTGGCTTCACCTTCTCCCCCTTGTTGTTCTTCCTCCTCACTGCCAGTAGGACTGACATCATAGGTTAAGGCCTTTATGTCATCCTCAACTGTCATGTTTCAGAAAACTTCCCATGCTAGTGTAAATGTATGGAGGGCTTATTCAACTAGGATTTTGATTAACCCATGGTGAGCTAGCTGCTCTAAATTTCTTGCTTGAACCTTAGTGCTAGAGTCAATGAGGGACTGCAGGAGGAAGTAGGGGATACTGAGCTTCTGAGGTGTTGGAGTGTCCATGCCATACCTGAATTCATGGAGGATTCTAAAGTGATAACCATAGACAATGCTGTATCTCCCCCCATAGGAAATGCATTTGATTATTTGATAGCTAACCTCATCCCAAGGGTATGGTATGCTAGCCCTTCGAATGCCATTTTTATCCTCTACAAGGGTTTCATTGTTTTGGAAAAGTTTTTCTTGGCAGCCTGGCCAATTGGTTTCTCATCCTTACTCCAAGGCAGCCCAATAGGAAGGGTAGTGACCCTACTGATAAATTCAGGGGTTATCTCCATGGAAAGACCTTTAAAGGTGACAATGGCATGAGTTCTTGTGTGGGGTACCAGAGAGAGAGCAAACTCTTGGGCAATCTCCTCATCAAACCCTCAGAATTTCTCAAAAAAATTCATCCAATTTTCCCTTGTGAAGATGTCCGCCGCTTGTGAATGTGCATGGAGCCTAGTGGAGTTAGTGGGCTCCTTTCTCATAAACCCTCTTGTCATTTTGTTTATTCTTTTGGGAAACCAAATGTGGAGATGGAGACAACAAATTTTGAGAAAAACAGAGAAACAGAAGACACTGTGTTTAAAAAAAAAAAAAAATTGTATTTTCTCCTCTCCTAAAGACTTTAGTTCCTCCTCAAATTGAAACCACTTCTTGCATATATTGATATTCAATGGGGCATGCATGGAACCTACCTCCTCAGACCGAAAACCGTGCTGAAACTCGTGTTTTCTCCCTTCAAAACAAATCACTGTCCCTCCTGTAGAGGTCTGCTGTATCTCCTATAGAATTCCTGTAGGTGCTCCTGTAGAACCTGTAGGTGCTCTTGTAGAAAACGCCGAGAGAAAGAATATGGGAGATATCGATGGAGGATGATGGTTACTAGGCTGTGGGGGCACAAGGAGACTGTTGTAGCTGAGTTACGAGGAGAGAATGAAGGAAAAGGTGGTGAGAATGCTCGGGGAGGAGTACTTATTACCCTTTATGGATATTTCCGGTGATGGGGGGTGAGCTGGAAAGGTATACGTTGGCCATATTCGGACTGTTGGTCCCCACCTACCTTGTCATAATGGCCCCTCCTTGTAATCATCCCTCATTATTGCATCGGAGTTCACACTTCCTCCACTACCTGTCCTTGACATCTTTCTTGAGTTGATTGTGCGCACGTGTGGGTGACATCTCGGATGAGTGGAGTCAACTAGATGAAGGTGGCCAAGTTAACTGGCCACCTTTCCCTCGTTCAACCTCAACCATCTCGTTGCTTTTGCATGACTTCTAATTACACAAATGAAAACAGAGGAGCGAGTTAGTTACTTACCTGTGATCTGAATGTATTTGCTATGAGGTGCTGTGGCTCTCTCTCTGCTGCATGCCTTTATTTATTTTGATGCATGCTGTCTGCTTGCTGATGTGTGGCTGTGTCTTGTGCAGGTTCTTCTTTGGCTGGGTCTGAGCTTCAGGTGCCTTCTCAACCTTCATGTGTGCATTCTCCTGCTGCTGGTGCTAGGTTTTGATGGGATCAGCTACTACAGGAATTCCTACAGGAGCTCCTGTAGCTGTTTCTCCCCTTGAAACTTCAGCTTCTTTCTGTGCTTGGAGCTTGAGGATGATGCCATAGGTATAGATAAATATGGAGAGGTAGTAGGTAGGCTTCAGGTGAGGTGGATGGTGCTACTTCCTCTCTTATTTTTTGTTTTTTTTCTTTTTCTGAAAAACTGTTTTTTTTCCTGTGTTTTTCTTGGACAGGAAGAAAAATGATGCTTGGGGTGTGATGCAGGCTTAGAAATGATGGCAAGGAGGTTTGAAGACTGTAGGAGGGTTTATAGGTTCTTCATGAAGCTTCCTTGTCCCTCAAACTGCCTTTTATATCCATTTCTGGCTCTCTGTAATTCTTACAGGAGCCTCCTGTAGAAATACAATTTCCGAAAAAGAAGCATAGTGGGGTGAAAGAAATGTCAAAAATGATGGAGAAAAATGTGGAGAAGGTAGGATAGGTGCTGGTGTGGATGTCAGGGTTCCCTTGGAACCTTCTTCTGCTTCCTATAGTCCTCCTGCAAACCTGCAATGCAAATGAAACTTCATTTTTCTTTTTTCTCTATTTTTTTTTTTGAAAACAACTAGGGCGCCTCAGGGAGGTTTTCACCCTAATTGCCTGCCTTGGGCACCTCCAAGGGAGGTTTTCACCTAGGGATCTTATTTTTTCTCTTTTTGTTTTTGACATCATTGGGCCGCCTTAGAAGAGGTTTTCAACCCAATGATGGGACTCAAGCACCTCATGGAGGTTTTCACTTGAGTCCTATTTTTTTTTTTATTTCTCTTTTTTTTTTCTTCAGTGAATGGGTGAAGTGGAGGCTAGGACATGCTCCATTACCATCACTGTCTTATTCAAATCTTCAATGAACTCTCGCTTCGAGAGGGGTTTCTTTATACTTTCAATCGATGTCCATTGACAAGCATGGGGATGGCTTCATCATCAATGGTTCTGATCAGAACTGAACCATTGTAATTGAATTTCTCTACAGTGTAGGGTCCCAACCATCTTGTCCTCAGCTTGCCTTTGAAATCTTTGTATATTGAATCATAGAGTAGTGCCCAATCTCCCTCTTGGAATTGCTTCTCCTTGATATTTTTGTCATGCCATATCTTTCTCTGAAACTGAACTACCTCTGTATGGAGAAGGGCCTGCAATCTGTATTCATCCAATCCATTGAGCTGAAGTAATCTTTCCTTCTGTGCATGGCTAAGGTCTAGGTCCAGCTGAGCTGCCATCCTTAGGGTATTGAATTCAAATTCTATTGACAACAAAGCCTTCTTCCCATAGACCAGTTCATAGGGTGTGAACCTTGTGGTGGTCTTCCATGTTGTGTTGTAGGCCCAAGTGGCCTCAACTAATTTGTCTGCCCAGTCTTTTCTACTGCTGCTCACTACCTTGGTCAAGATCCCTTCCAATGCTCTGTTAGTGACCTCCACCTGCCCATTGGCTTGTGGATGGTAAGGGGTGGAAGTCTTGTGCTTGATTCTATGATGTGTGAGCAGGTCTTCAATCAAATTGGAAGTGAACTGACTGCCTTGATCTGTGACCAACTCTCTTGGATACCCGAACTTGTAGAATATGTTTTCTCTCAAAAACTCAGCTAATTTTTCCTCTGTCGCTGCTTTGATTGCTTTTGTCTCTGCCCACTTTGTCAGGTAATTGGTGCACACAATGATGTATTGTTTCTGCTTTGAAGGAGGGCTGATAGGACCCACAAAGTCCATGCCCCACTTCTCAAATGGCTCAAAGGTCACTTGAGGTTGCATGGGCATCTCATCCTTTGGAGTAGGTTTCCCCATCCTCTGACACCGATCACACTGGCTAGTATATGTCCTTAGATCCTGATGAAGAGTGGGCCAGTAGCATCCTACTTGCAATATCTTGAAGGCATTTCTTTTTGCTAAAAAATGACCTCCACAAGGCCTGTCATGACAATTCAAGAGGATGTCAAAGACTTCCTCATCCCTGACACATCTTCTCAAGATCTGATCTGGGCCAAGTTTGAAGAGATTGCCCCCAATCCAAGTGAAAGGGGCACTTTTCCTTACTATCTTTCTCTTCTCTTTTGAGGACAGGTGTGGTGGGAACTGTGCTGAAACCATGTAGTTTGTTGTATCAACAAACCATGGAGAGAGTACTGAGATAGCAAACAAATGTTCATCTGGCATTTGGTCATCCACCATTTCTTCTTCATCTGCAGGAAAATTTACTCTAGACAAAAAGTCAGCAACCACATTTTCTTTACCAAGCTCATCAATAATGGTCAAATCAAACTGCTGCAGTAAAAGCAACCATATAATAATGTGAGCATTTACATATGGTTTGTTCATTAAATATCTAATTGCAGCATGATCAGTGTGCACAAAGGTTTGATAGCCTGTGATATAATGTCTGAATTTGTTTAAGGAATGCACGACAGCTAGGAGTTCCTTCTCGGTTACTGTATAGTTTAACTCTGCCTTTGACAAGTTTTTGCTTATAAAGTATATGGCATAATGTAACTTTTCATCAATTTGTCCTAAGGCTTCTCCTATTGCTTTGTTCGAGGCATCTGTGTGAATGTGGAAAGGTAGGGCCCAGTTTGGGCCTCTTAGAATTGGGGCAGTCACGAGCTTGCTCTTCAAGGTATCTAGGGCTTCTTGACAGTTTTCCGACCATATGAACTCAGCATCTTTACCTAGGAGGCTTAAAAAAGGAGAGGCTCTCTTGTTGAAATCTTTAATGAATCTCCTGTAATACCCAGCTAAGCCTAGGAAACTTCTGACATCTCTCACCTTTTGAGGAGGTGGGACCCTTTGGATGATGGCAATTTTGTTGGGGTCCACCTGCAGTCCTTGTTGAGATATTGCATGACCTAACACTGTCCCTTCAGTCATCAAAAATTCACATTTTTCTGGACTGAGGGATAGGTTCATCTCAATACACTTGTCTAGAACTTTTCCTAGGTTAGATAAAGCTTCCTGAAAGTCAGAGCCATAAGGAGTAAAGTCATCCATGTATATCTCTACTGCATCATGAACTAATTCAGAAAATATACTCAATATCGCTCTTTGGAAAGTGGCTGGAGCATTGCACAAACCAAAAGGAAGGACCCGGTATGCAAAAGTACCCCAAGGACAAGTGAAAGTGGTCTTATCTTTGTCTTCCAGGCTGATTTGAATTTGATTGTACTTGCTAAACCCATCTAGGAAAGAGAAAAACTTTTTCCCTGCCAGACTATCTAACACTTGATCTACGAAAGGTAAAGGAAAATGGTCCTTTTTATTGGCTTTTTTCAATTCCCGATAGTCGACACAGATTCTCCACTTACCATTTTTCTTTAGCACTAGCACCAAAGGAGAGACTCATTCACTGTCAGAGATGGAATAGATGAATCCCACATCAAGAAATTTATGCAGTTCTTCCTTAACAATATCTTTAAGTGCTGGATTCATCCTCCTTTGAGGCTGCTTGACTGGCTTGCAATCTTCCTTGATGTATATATGATGAGTACATACTGAAGGGTGCACTCCCTTCATCTCCTTATAACTCCAGGCGAAGGCATCTAGGTGTTTTCTCAATAGGCTACACAGTTCCTTTTCCTGGGAAATGGATAGGGATGGATTGATTTTCAAGGTTCTTTCTGGGCTGAAATCTATATTCTTAACATGGAGAGAAGTGGAGTCAGCCGCACAGAGATCAGTTGAGGGGTTGTTTTGGGTTTCTCTTACTATGTCCTCTAATGGTGATACACTGGGAGGTGGATTCTGAATCAGATTTTCAATCATATCATCCTCATCTTGCTGTTTCCCCCCATGGCGATTTCTAATGCACAAAGCGGTGTAGAATAGACTTCATCCTCATCTTCCTCCTCCAACCAGAGAGGTAGATCATGTTCTAGCAAGGGTTGGGCAGGAGGATATAGGATTAACTGCTTGGACATGTGCCCGTTCTTTATGGTCATGTTCCCAGCTCAACAACTGATGTAGGCATCGACAGTAGCCAACCAGGGTCTTCCCAGAATGAGAGGATACCTAGTGAGCTTTGCCTTTGGCTGGAGAACTAAGAAATCAACAAGGTACTCCCAAGAATCAATGGAGACCATCACATCTTCCACAATCCCCTCAGGGGTCATGGTGGAGCGGTCTGCTAGTTGTAGCACAGTCGTGGTCTTCCTCAAGGAGCCCTGGAGGTTAAGTTTGAGCATTGTGTCCTTTGTCATCACATTAATGGTAGCTCCCAAGTCAATCAAGGTATGAGGGATCATGGTGCCATTGATGTGGACATTAACTACTGGGCTTCTAGGATCCAGATATTTTGGATAGATTACCTACCCTAACATCAGGTCGGACAGTTGTCCTATGACATTGATGGTTGGGGCATCTCTCTTGCGCCTTCCTGGATGCCTAAAGAAATTCTCTCTGATCAACCTATTATAGATAGGCACATCTTTTATGGCTTGGAGAAGTGGTATCTTCACACATAAATGTTTCAATTCTCCCAGGAGTTCAGTTTCTTCTAGGGTAGGCTGGACTGTCACGGATAGTCTCTCAGGAAAGGGTGGAATTGCTTTAGGTTCACTTTCCTCTTTATCTTCCTCAACCTCCCTGGGTGGAGGTTGGCTATCTGGGAGAACTTTCCCAGATCGCAAGTTAATTTCCTGAATCTCCACAACATAAGTTGGGCATGATGGTTCCCCACTATACACTTGCTAAGCTTGTCTGTTGTTCGGGTTCGGATTTGGCTGGGCAGGAATTTGGGGTTGCTTTGGTGGAGCAGGAGGTAACGGTTGTGGTTGGGTAGGTGGTGGAGGCAAAAGAGTGGGAAGAGAGTTGTATTGGGGCCTCCACCCCTGATGAGATGCATTCCATTGAAATGAATGGGTGGCTAGTTGGGCATGATATTGAGATGCGAAGGACCAAGGAGGAGGTGTGGACCATGAAGGATGAGCAAGAGGGCCCCAGGAAGGTATGGAAGTGACTTGGTTGGGGTTGTAGTATGCCTGAGATGTCCCTTGTATCCCCTGCTGGTATGGTCTAGGTTCATGCGACCTCCTTTGGTTTATGTAATAGATCTGTTCAGTGACTCCCTCAGCCTCTTGATATACAGCTTTAAGTCCGTGCAAGGAAGGGCACTTATTTGTGGAATGATTTTCTTCACAGACTGAACAAACCTCTATAGAGTTCAATGGGAATTCATTCCTAGGATGCCTCCTGGTGCATCTAGGGAAAAAAATGGCCAAAGCCCTCTCTACTTCCTCTTGTTTCCTTTTGATATGTAAGGTATCCATTTGCATGGCAAGAGTTTGCAGCATCTCACTCTTGAAGTCTTCCAGCATGTTTCCAATTTCTCCTTTAATGGATGAGTTAGAGGAAGAGGTACTGGCTATGGGTTGACTCCCCCTACCTTTCTTTCTGGCTGCTCTAGAATGGTTTCTAAAAATAGTATTTATGTCCTCATAGGATAGTTGGTAGATGTCTCCCCCGGCCAGTAGATGGAGGGTGTCTAAAAGATCTTCCTGAATTCCCCTGAGCAGGACCAACTTCAGAGACTTAGGGTCAAGTGTACACCTGACCCTTTTGTAACTGAGCTAGAACCTCTCTCCACAGTCTTTCAGGGACTCATCACTTCCTATGGTCATTCGGAAAATTTCTTCTTTAGTATCTTTTGACCTACAATAGTCTCGATACTTGTTGTTAAAGGCTTGCTGCATCTGAGCCCAAGTTGTGATGCTATTGCCAGGTAATCCCATGAACCAGTGCAGTGCTGCATCCTTGAGAGTAGAAGGGAACAGTTTCAACTTTTGCTCATCTTCTGCATAGTCATAGGTTCGACAGATAACAACAAACTCGAACAAAAAGGTGTCAGGATCTTCTGTAGTCAGACCATGGAAATGGGGTAGGGCGGAAGGGCTTATATTCTTCATTTTGGTGTCCCCATTGGTCTCCGAATGGGAAAGGTACCCTCTATTCTCTCTCCATTCCCCCTAGCATTTCTGTTTTCAGCCATTGGCTCCAAAGGAATGAATTCTTCTTCTTCTTCCCCTATAGGTTCTTCAAATATGTCTTGCTGTTCACTTAAGGGTTCTTCTTGATCGCAGCCGCCGAAGAAGAGAGAAGGTTGGCTATGTGAAGTAGTGGGGGTGTTGAGCAAAAATTTTATTGAGTTATCTCTATTCCTATGAGGCATGAAAGGAAATATTTTTTGTTGGTTTTTGTTTCTTTTTCCCCTCACTGGTAGTACCCGCAGAAACTGAAATTGATTGAACAAAACAAATTGAAACTAATTGAAATGAACTTGCTGAAATGAAATTTGCAGTATTGAAGAGGAAAGAAAGGAAATACAGAACTGAAGGAAAAGGAATGACTAGTCTACTCTTGCTGAAATGAAATTTGCAGAATTGAAAAGGAAAGCAAGGAAATGTAGAACTGAAGGAAAAGAAAGGACTAGTCTACTTTTGCTGAAATAAACTATTAGTAGAATGTTGCAATAGAAAATAGAAGAAAGCAGTAATCACAGAATACTCTGACGCTTCCCCAGCAACGACGCCAAAAAGTGGTGAGCACCAGTATTGCAGCAATAATGCTACAACTCCTGGGTTGCCTACTTTACTCTTATCAACCCGGTAGTTCGTAACGAACTTGGAAGCGTCGGTGCTCTATGCACAAGTACTAGTTCTTACTGTAGGTTGTCACTTGGTCAGCCAGTGCAAGATCACTAGGAGGTAAAGCCAACTTCCATGGATTCCAGAAGAAGCTCTATAGGTGATAAAAGGAAAGAAAGATTACTCTACAGACGCTATTCTAATTGCAGAAAGGAGAAACACTGAGATGTAAAGCAAACCTAGTAAACCCTAATTAACCAACTAATCTTACTTTTGCAGAAAGAACTATGAAAACCATGAAAGGAATGCTATTACCTACTCAAGGAAGTAAACAACATCCAACTAAACTATTTCTGGAAGTAAATAAGCAAAAAAACATCTTTTTGGATTTTTATGTGAATTTGACATGCATGTAATTTATTGTGTGTGAATGTGGCAGTGAATAGGTGGCATTGGAGGGTGGTTTTGGGAATTTAGAGGATGTAGGATGGTGTGGATGGGTCCTAGAAGGTCTCAGGCGGCCTTCTGGAGGCTTTTCCCACACTTGGCCTTCAAAATAAATCCTACAGGAAAATCTACAGGAGGACACAGGAAATCTACAGGAGGAAAATAGGGAACTACAGGAGGCCAATAGGAGGAGGCCGAGAGCATTTTTCACTATTTTGAGGGTGTGAGAGTGGGTGAAAAAGATGGATGAAGGTTGGAATGAGGTTTTAGGGCACCTATGGTCTACCATGAATCACCGGGAGAGAGGAAGATGATTGGGTTTGTTCAAGGAGAGAGGAAGAAGTTATATGGAAAATGCAGGAAACTAAGGCAGAATTAAGGTGAGACTTGGGCGACCTGTAGGGAATGGATCAGATGGAGGATGGGATGGCTGATAGGCTGGCCTGCTGCTAGAAGAGGGCTGCTGCATAAAATTACAGTCAACCATTAAGATCAAGCAAGCAATGAAATGAATGCATCTAGAAAAACAGAGTTTTGCATCAAAATAGTCTAAACTATGATCTATGAAAGGAAATGCTGAGAAATGCTGTAGGAAAGGAAAGCATGAAAGAAGACTATTGAAAATCAAGAAATGAACATGATGAAGAAGATCTGAAGCAAAGAAAAGCTGGACTGTTAACTTACTAAAAAGCTGTAAACACTAGAAGTCCTATGAATGAGGAAAATCTGTGTTTTTGGGGCAGCAAGAGGGTCTTTGCCTCAAATCATGGTCCCAAATGGAGGAATAGAGGCCAAGGCACTGTTGCTAGCGTTTTGAATCTTCTCTTTATAACTTCTTAACTTGCTACAGAAAGCACAAATGGAAGCAAACTACTGAATCATCAAAAGAAACCTATTCTTAACCATAAAAGAAATACATCTAACAACAACCTAATCTACAAACTGAAATAAAACATACAAATACAAGTAAAGAGGAGCTTGGCTACTTGGATTGGGCCCTAACCCAAGAGCTTCAGCCCTCTGAGGTAACTCAGTGCTAGCTCAAAAAGGATTCCATCTTTATTATCAAAACAATAGCAAGATTACATGAAACTGTCACAAAAATAATAAGCTCGAAGTTGGAGCAGAGTTTACATAAGAAAAAATCCAACAAAAATCCGACCCTAGTGAGGCCCTAGGCCTCTCTACTTATACAAATGAAGCTACCAATAGCTTCCCTAAAATTAGGAAGGCCTGGCTCCTAAAACTTGAGATAATCATCAGTCATCCTACACTTGCTCGGCTGCCTTCTAGTGCATGATTCAGTTGGTTGTACTCTGAGCTGAATGAAGGGGAATTCGAAGTGAGGAGTAATAAATGAGGGGGATTCCCTCCTATAAGTCCTCTCCTTTTTCCACTTCGAGTTATTGCTGCCATTTGTCCACTAGATCCTTGACTTTGACCTCGAAATTCATCAATAATTTGCATTAAACACATGTTAAACCACATGGCATCATAAATAACTCAACTCACTCCATAAGCATAAATATAATCAGAAAATCATACAATAAGCTAAGAGAATGGTTGATTTGACTAGGTTAGGAGGTAAAATGAGCCCATATAATTACCCATTTATGAGGCTCATCAAGGACTTGTCGTAAGCAAGGTATAGTGGTAGCCAATCCCGTGTCATACGGGACTCTTGGTAGAGATTTAACTTTAGAATATTCTAGAATATTCATAGTTACATCGTAAGGCATTTCCCTTTGAGAACAACTCCGCCAGATGCCATCATGTACCTGTGTGCACCATAGGATCAAATGTTAGACGATTAAAATATTTTAGGCCATAGGATCCACTGCCTCTTTCATTTTTCTCACTCACTACCTAACCAACTAACTCACTAAGGCCTGTGAATATCTCTTCCTACATTGACTATTTCCCTGCCTTCTTTCCCAAAGCAGCTCTTCAGACTTGCTTGTAATAGCTTCCCTTCTGATGTCAGGGTTTTGCTCGACATTATTGCCTGCCTCGTCGGAGTCACCAACGATTCCCTACCCCGCCTCTCAGGCCAGGATTTGTCAATAGTATGTACAATACTGATCTCATAAATTCAAAGCTCCATTCAAGAATGGTTGATTTTGCTAATCTTGATGATTTTTTGTGCAGGAATCGTCCTTTGCTCAATACATTTTTCATCAATACATTGACGCGACGCGTTGCGCGAAGCTACAACATGTGATAAAGAGTTCGTTTGTTCTTGGGACAATAAAAATGGTTGCCACTGAATGAGACCATGAGCAAAGTGACGAAGAGGAATTCTTCATTAAAGGCCACAAAATCGGGGTGTTTGTGCTGTGGCAGGTGATGCCACACATGTGGTCCTCAGAGATGAAATTTATCTTTGGTATTCTTAGCCTTATCAATCTCGAATTTATGTTTTCAACATTGACATGATATTTTCTTTATTTATCGATTTTTCATGTTCAGGGATTGGATCTGCGGTCGATAGCCAGCATGTTTTCCAGTGCCCGTGATTGGGCGAGAAGAGAATCAGAGACAACGATTGCTTTGTTCTGAACTTGGCTGCCAATCCCTCGACCTTGGCCAACTGAAGCAATGACCCTACGGAGATAATTAAACACATATTCTTCGGTTATTTTGGGCAGAGGACCAGTGTGCTCGTGTTCATGGAGGACTCCCATATTACTCACATTCAAACAACTCGATCTGATGCTGTGTATTGGGAAACCACAATAGAAACGAGCATATAAGATTACAGGTGTGTGGATGGTGTTATGATAGCTCATGTAGGTCGTTCTGTTGTCACCCTGTTCAGATTTGGGGAGGTCCTAATGAGCCACACTAAGACTAACATGGAGGAAAGTTGGACCATCAATGATATTGTGCTCAATGTTCTAGGTAGTTTAGTGGATTCCTTCATTCCACCTGTAGATATCATCAAAACTTAATCATTTAGATTTATATCGTATAATTTGTAAGTTGGTATTCAAATGCATGTGAGCCACAGAAGCTTTGAAAATTTAGAAAATTTCTTCAGTTCCAAAATCATTGAGCATTGAAGTGGTATTGTGAAACTTTGTATGTTTGAATGTGTTTTATATTAATATGGAAAAATTTACTTTAATTAATAATAAGTAAAGTATTATGTAAATTATGAGAGACAAAGTTCAAAATTCTAAATTTTTAAATAATATAATTGGTTGCATCCAGACAATATAATATAATGCTTCATCGCTAATGTGAGCAGTAGAGTAGGTGGAATTGAACTTGGACCGAAAGCCCTAGAGATGCCCCAGGGCATGTACTGGCAGCTGAGTCAGAGTTTGACCATCATTGTTGAATGCAAAGAAATGGTGTTGCAGAGGCACATGGAACTGCAAGTACTCTAGTGCTGCCTAGATATATTATTGGATATATAACAAAATATGCACAACTATTTAACCCTGCAAATGATGATAACATAAAATACAAGTACAAATATCTGCACGACATAGAGCACGGCTATGTAACAAAAATAGTGAGAAACATATATGGAACGGTGAACTTTCAAAGGAATTAAAAGGAAATTAGAGAATAAATTGAGACAAATTTCTTTTATTTATTAAAGAGGTGACTTATCGTATTTACTTGAATTAAAATAAATATCAACCTTATTTTAATAAATATTAAAATTAAAAATGACAAAAAGATTCAACTACAATTAAATCTTTTTAATTAATATCTATATATATATATGGTTATGTCAAATTTCTCAATAAAAAAAATTATGAACTTCACAAATATAATACAGTACCATTGAAAAGATACATTGCAAAACAATTTAGATAAATGATATCAACAGCATGAATTCACTTTTTACTTATATTAAATATCTATTATATTATTTTACTTTGTTTTTCAATGCATCTAGATTTTATTAATTTACTTTGGAGATACAGTGTTTCTGAACTCTCTCGATGTAATCACAATTTTTCTGAACTCGTTGGATGCAATGACAGAGTTTTAGATGGGAATGGATGTTTCATTACATTGGGTTCTATTTTTCAAATTCTATTTTTAAATTTAAAAGAGAATAAATGTCTTATGATTTTGTTGTTATTTTAAATCATTTTTTTTAAATATTTGAAAATCTAAATTAAATTATTGTATTTATGTTTAATACTGCAATGGAATTTTTGTAGGTTTATTTTTTCTTTTAATTTTTATATGCAGTAGTTACACTTTAGAGTGTTTTTGATCAAATTTGTCTCTAATTCCATAAGAGTTTGTTGGAGTTACAAGTTTGAACTATAAGAGTTTCTTGGAGTTACAAGTTTGAACTATAAACTTTATATAATCTTAATGTTTTAAGAGTTTTTCAGAAGGTTGAGAGAGGGAGAGGAGGAGAGAGTCTCCAATAGAGAGAGGGAGATCGAGAGATGGAGTTGGAGGAAAAGATAGGGAAGGAATAAGTTCAAGACATAGAGAGAGAGAGAGAGAAGGGGGAGAGAGAATAAGAGAGGGAGGGAGATAGTCAACAAAGTTGCAGGATGAAGCTAGAGAGAGAGAGAGTGAGTGAGTGATGTGGGGGAGAGACAAAGGGAGGTGGGAGAGAAAGGAAGAGAGAGATGACTTGAGAGAGAGAGAGAGAGAGAGAGAGAGAGAGAGAGAGAGATAGAGAGAGAGAGTTAGAGGGGGAGAGAGAGAGAAGTAAGAAGAAAGACATATAGAGAGAGAAAGGTGGAGAGAGGTAGAGAGGGAGTGGCAAGGGAGATGGAGAGAGAGAGAGGGAGTGACAAGGGAGATGGAGAGAGAGGGAGAGAGGAGAGTAGGAGGGAAGAGAGATAGAAGGGGAGATAGAGGGAGAGAAGGGGAAGAGAGAGAGAGAGGGAGAAGGAGAGGGAGAGAGATATAGATAGATATGGAGAAACAATGTGTATGTTTGTGGGGTGATATAGAGAGATGAAGAAGGAGAGACAAAGGGAGATAGAGATATAGATGGAAGGGGGAGAGAGGGAAGAAGAGAGATATAGAGGGAGAGAGGGAGATATAGATAGATATGAAGAGAGAGAGTGTGTGTTTCTAGGGGGTGAGATAGAGAGATAAAGAAGGAGAGATGGAGGGAGATATTGATATAGATGGAGGGGGGAGATAAAGGGAAGAAAATCACTTGCACTAGATGCATTTATTTCAGTGTACATATTTTGATTTCTAATCCTATTTGATTTCTTGAAAATCAGATGCATTGATTTCTATGTAGATGTTGATTTCTTACTCTATTTCATTGCTTGCATTAGATGCATTCATTTCATTACATATGTTAATTTATAATCTTGTTTGAATGAGATTGCATTAGATGCATTGATTTCAGTGTAGATGTTGATTCTTAATCCTATATTATTGCTAGCACTACACGCATTGATTTCAGTGTAAGCAAAAAACAATTATTGACGACGTGCATTATTACTAATCTTTTATAGATATGATCCAGATTTAAACATGAACGCAACAAATTATAGACATAACCATAAATACAAAGATGCAACATAAATAAAACTTGATTTCATTAATATTGAATACTGAAATATGCTTACAAACAAGATGCAAATAAGACTAGCTCGGGCGATGGTAGCTTATCTATGAGAAGATATATGTCGACTACAATAATGGAAAACCATAAACATCCAAAAACCTAACCCTAGGAGATGAAGCACCAAACTATGGGCCTTGTTTGGGTAAATTGGTACATCAACTTCCTCGGGTCGTAACTTTGACATACGATCTCCGTTTGACAGGCACAATACCTTGTTAGAAAGATCTATCCGAGGACTACATCTTTCGAATGGAGAACATTAGTTTATCACCCATGTTGGTCCCCGTTTTCTCAAAAAAATGTCATTTAGGGCCTCAAAACGGCTTCAGAAGTTCAGGACCCGAAAAAGTGCCAAAAATAGTATATTGTGCTACAATTAAGGAAATTGGAAAACTGAAAGAGACAGTTGTTGGAGTCCAAGTGGGATAGGCGGGTGGCCACCAACATCCACCTAGATCATTCCTCCCCCCTTAGGAAGCAATGGTCCCCATTGCGTTGAGTGCCTCTATGAGATGGGGAAGCTTCTGCTGAACTTGGTACCTGGTGAGCTGTTCTACAATCTTTGATGTGTCTAGTAATGGTGGGAAGCATGGTCGAGGGTAGTCCCCATTGAACACTTGATTCAAGCTAAGGAATGAGGGAATGCTGTGCTCCAAAGCATTGTTTTCCACAACCTTGGTAATGATGTAAGGACCATATCAGAGTGGTCTGAGCTTCCGATGGGCTCTTGTAAGTTGTTCTTTCTGTAGATGCAACCAGACCTTGTCGCCCACTTGAAACTTGTGTGGCACCCGATGTTGATCATGTCACTGCTTGTACTTGACATTTTCTAGAATGGAGTTTCAATATATCAGCTCGTTGGGTAGAGGTGCTCTGGGAGTCAGATCGAATGAATGTTTGACCTGATAGTGCAATGGTACCCCTGTGGGTGAGGAGAAGATGTTCATGTATTCTTTCATGACCATATCCACCTGCTTCTACTGCATGGAGGAACCCTTCCCGGGGGCCATGGATGTGGCTATGATCTTCCCCTTACTTTGAGAGTGAACCAGAAAGAAAATGAATTTCCTAGTCTGGGAGATGATCTTACTGCATTTCTTAGTAGAGATCAAAGAGGTGGCAGTAGGTGGGGCTACCTCCGGTATCATGTATAATGAATTACCCAAAGAAATAATAACAGCGCGAGGCCTTGACTCATACACAACATGTTGCTTCCACAAGTATGGTTGGCCTAATAATACATCACAAACATCAAGAGGTGCAACATCACACAATACCTCATATGTGAAGGGCTTGATGCTGTAGGGAAGGTGACACTGCTGGCAGACTTGGAGATCTCGTCCTTGGTGAAGCCACTCAATGTTGTATGGTTGCGAGTGTGGTATGATCAGTAGGCCCAACTGCTTCACAACCTTTGCTGAAATGAGGTTCTTTTGGCTGCCATTGTCGACAATGAATTGCAGCGAACCCTTCACCCACATTTGTGAGTGGAAAATACACTCCCCATCCTTTGGATCTTTGGGCTCATTCTTTTGGATCTTGGTGGTGGCAACAGTGGCACTGGGCTCCGCATTAATGGTCTGTTTCTCTTTGTCATTCCTCTTGTCATGTTCTGGCTTAGGGTCGGAACATGCATTTTATTCCGAAGCCTTCAACGCAGCCACCAGTGACTACTTGGCCTGACACTCACTTGTGTTATGAGTGGGGTTCTTATGGAACTTGCACCACTTTCCTGTGTCCTTCTTTGACTTCATGGTGTTGTTCTTTTCTTGCGGCTTTGACGGGTTGTCTTAGGTCAAACCATCTTGGCTTTGTCCTTGGTTCTGCGGTTTGGGGAAGCCTTTCCCTTGCTTCGGATTCGCGGATCCAAAGTCTCGCTTCTTCTATTTAAACTTCTTCTCAATCTTGACAGCGTATTAATATGCCATGCTAAGCGAGGAGATGTCCAGGAACTCCATATCGTCCTGGATGTACCTATGTAGGCAGCCATGATATTTGACTACCAAATACCACTTAGAATCCTTGATACCCAACTTTGTGCGAAGGGTATGAAAAATATTGGTAAACTTCGGCACATCTTGGTCCCTTCCCTGCGACAACATGGTCCACTTTATGTATTTATCCTCATAGCTTCCAATAAGGTAGTACTGCTCCATGATGGCATCCCAGAATGAATATCAAGTGGGTGCGGTTGAAAACAATGAGGCCGTACTTTCATCCTTCTGCTCGCAGTAAGTTTCCCACCAGTCCTTGACGTGGGGGGTGGCTTTGAGAAGAGCGAAAATAATCTTTTCCTGGTTGGAAAAATCATGAACAGAAAAATACCCTTCTAGCAGATTTAGCCATTTATCTATGACATCTGCATCTATCTGACCCTCTAATATGGGGATTTCAAAGTTAACTTGTACCTTAAAGGGTGTGGTGTTTCCAGAGTAGCTGCTGGAAGTATATGTGTCGCCCTTGAGTAGCCGTTGAAGGATCTCGACAAAGTTGTCCATCATCGCGTTCCTTTGTCTCTCGAGGGCTTCTTCAAGCAAGATTTTGATAGGATCTCCTGCCCCCTCATCTTTCTTTTCTTCCGCCATGGGAGGGGGTTGGGATTTTCGAGGCTGGTCTTGCAAAGGTTTGACCAGTTCAAGCCCTAACTCCTTATATCCCGACCTCGTTGGGGACATGCAAAGAAAACAGAGAAAGAGCAGACCGCCCTGATACCACTGATCCCGAGTTAAACAAGAATGCAACAAATTATATATATAACCATAAATACAGAGATGCAACAGAAATAAAACTTGATTTCATTAATATTGAATACTGAAATATGCTTACAAACAGAATGGAAATAAGACTAGCTCGGGCGATGGTAGCTTATCTCTGAGAAGAGATGTGGCGGCTACATGCCTCTGAACTGTGTTACAATGAGGCTCGGAGGCCTATTTATTGTTTAGAAACAATGGAAAACCATAAACATCCAAAAACCTAACCCTAGGAGATGAAGCGCCAAACTATGGGCCCCGTTTGGGTAAATTGGTACATCAACTTCCCGAGGTTGTAACTTTTGCATACGATCTCTGTTTGACGCAGAAAATACCTCGTTAGAAAGATCTATCTGAAGAATACAACATTAGAATGGCCAACATTTGCTTATGAGCCATGTTGGCCCTGGTTTTTAAAAAAAAAAACGTCGTTTAGGGCCTCAAAACGGCTTTAGAAGTTCAGGACCTGAAAAACTGCCAAAAATAGTAAATTGTACTACAATTAAGGAAACTGAAAAACTCAAAGAGACAATTGTGGGAGTCCAAGTGGGGTAGGTGGGTGGACACCAACATCCACCTGGATCAAGATAACCTCAAACAAAATAAAATCGAATAAAACTTGCATTTGTAACTTTTACATCTCCACATCTTCTAAAATTGAATATATAACTTATTTCAATCAAATTTGAGTTATTAAAAATTGAATAAAACTTATTTCCATCATAAGGAATTGATTAAAATACTGGATACCTACTTTTAAATTTAGAAAAGTTGATAACATTATATAAATTTATAGAAATGTTGTCATATATATTTTTTGACCTATATATTAAATTTCAATATGATTAACTTATATCATGTTATGACTAAGCTCTTGTAGATAATCTCAAAATAAATAATGCCAAATAAAACCTATTTGTTGTTTACATGACATCTTTTAATATTAAAATTGAATAAAACTTATTTCAATCCTATTTGTGTTTTTAATTGAACCTTGAGATAAGAAATTGATTGAAATACTTAAAAAAGTTGTCCATGCAATGGTACATGGGCGGGTCAAAACAAATTTCATATATATATATATATTATACAAATGAATTTATAATTCAATTAATTTATTTTTAAAATTGAATTGTAATAACATATATGTTGATTGCACTAAAATACACTTTCTACAAGCCAATATGAAGCATGATTGGAATTCTTTCCATGTTCAATATTAAATTGATACATGATATATTTTAGTTTATTTTAAGTATCAAAGTGACTTGCATCATAACTTAAGATTGTACTTATTTTCTTAGTCTATGAAACTGGAAATCAAAATTGAACATATATTTTACTAATAAAAGTTATAGTATATAGAAAAATTATTAAATTAGCGAAATAATTTTAACAGATCCATAAAATTAAAAAATTAATGAACATCCATAAACAAGATTAATACAAATCCATAAACTGAAATAGTGAATACATGTATCAATAAACTATCCATATGAAAATATATACAAATTACAAATATCACATGAACATCCATAAACTGAAATAATAAGCATCCATAAACTAAAATAATGTCGTTAAAGAGAGAGTCCATATAGGTTGGTAGAATTTTTATGTTTGTTGAAAAACATGTGAAAATAATGTCCACGATATACATCCATAAACTATCTATGTATGAAAATATACAAATTATGTATCACACATGTGAATATGCCCTATGAAATGAGCCTGAAATATACAAACTATGACACTCTAAGTACCACTAGAACTCCTATGTGAGTTCTACTGTGCAAAGTAAGTGTCCATAAGCTGGTACTACAATATAACACATTCAAATTCAAACTAATTAGATCATTATTTGTACAAAATAAACAATATGGAAATAAATGATATTGAACCAAATTTTTAATTACATATACATGAATATACTAACCCCAGTTGAGTCCAAATGGAAGTCATATAGGATGGGGCTCTGATCATGAATATGGGCTTGGTGCTCTCTTTCTTGTGGCTCAATGATTGGGGCCTACATCGATGGAACTGCATCATCAGTGCCTCTAAACTCAACATCTTACTCATGTCTCCACATAATAGTGACATCGACGACACTCCGCATATGGGCATGTGTACGCAATGGAAATTACAAATTATAATTAGTCGACAAATTAATTAGCATATATTGTACATAGTGACTCTTCTCCATATTAGTGAACATATAAGGTGGAGGTGGAGGTGGAGGATAATCCATGGAAGCATGCTTTGATCGAGGATGCCTGGCTGATCAATTTCCCCCTTGGATGACCTCATAAGCTAATCCATGTAGCTGGGATGTGTCTACATATTATCATGAACTTATTAATATAAATATGCAATCTAATATGAACTAAACATTTTAATCTAAATAATATGCATAATTTGACAATAAGAGTCAAATGTTTGGTATATATATGTACCTGGTTTATGTCACGCAAGTCGTGCATGTTCCAAGTCTAACAAATGGCATCATGATACATACCTACATATGTCAAAAGCTGGTGAAAGCGTAAACTCATGAGAAATGCATCATCATATAAGGGCATTAGTGGGTCACGAGGCAATGGTTGTGGTCTCTTAATATCCCCATCCAATGCAACACATGCACTAGCCAATGACATTTGCATGTCGTCTGCAATAGTCTCCTGTGTCTCACCATTGAGCTGCGACAACTCTTGTAGCTATATCAGTAATACCAAGCTTTGAGACAGTAGTGGCAAGAATATCAGAGGTGGTGGTACATGCTTAGGGTCCCTACGAGACCCTCATGCTCATTTGTATGTCCCAAGCGAAGTCCATAATAATTAGATTTGTTATCAGTGTAATCCAACCTCATTTGTAACATGAACTTTGCATATAAATTCTTGGCAAAATATTTGGCGACTTGGTCATGGTGGGGGAACTAATCCCAAGCTCCAATGAATATATCATACACAAAAGGGGTTGCATTTACATTCCTAAAATATTTAAGTTGAATGAGACCTTTATGTCTAGTAGGGACATCTAGAGGGACATCAAACAAATCCCCACAAAAATCAATGTCCTTGGTGGCCTCTTTCACCACCTCCCAAGAATCTAGGCCTCTAACACCATGCCTCTTGATCCTCTATATGAACTGTAATATGTGGCAATGTGGGCCCGACCTCCGGTGTGTAGCTTTCAACCTAATGATGCTATCTATCATCAAAGACAATACAATATGAGTCGGTGAATTGGCAAGGATATTCTCTATCTCTATTGTGATCTACGTATCACGGGTCGTAACATCCTCTAGTGTGATATCAGTGGTATCATCATCCCATGGAGGGATTGATGTTGCACTCTGATCTTTAACTTCAGCCTGTTGAGGACCTGTAAATCATAAACATAGTTTAACATATATATAATTAACAAAATAGAAACATAATAACATATACATTAAATTCAAACACATTAGTTGAAGACAATTTCAAGACATAAATGCATAAATTTTAAAGAGGATTTAAAAATGTAGGAGATGTACCTAAAATGGGTGAAGAAGGTCCATTGGATGTAGTATGGTCATCAACAGAGACAAAAACACTGCCTCTGACACTCTGATCGGCATCAGAGGCGGGATCTACTAGGGGAACATGAACTCTCGGTGGGCTATGTGATCTATCATGAGCCCAAAAACATATAACATAACCTCTCGCATTGTGATGGCCTGTAGTTGGGGCGCGTATATTGGATGCCTCACCATATTACATATAATACATATAAACTAATCAAAGAAAAAAATGTTGGAAAAAAATCCATTTCTAAACTTAAGCTGAATAATCTACCCTAAAGTCTTAAAATTTAGAGTCCATTTTTTGATAACTTATCAACCGAAGTACATTAAGCTCCATGCAAATACAATTGAAAGAGGTGATCAAATCCACCCTCACACTTTTCTCGTTTCTAAATAATGCATTTTATTCATAGCGCATAAATATGTAAAAAAATGAAATAAACCTATTTACAAAACTAATAAAATTTCATGCCAACCAAATACTACAATAGACTTTAAGTTCTTAATGTTTGACTTTGACACGTGACATGTACTAGGTGCAAGAACATGAAGACAATGTTTCTTGTACAACACACCACATAATGAAACAATATGGTACAAACTAGCAATTTCCCCTAAAGGTGCAAAGATACACTGAAGGAATTGAACATGCTTATGATGTTATTGCAAAAATGTTGCAACAACGGAAAGATAACAACCTAACGGGTGGAGGATGGAGGGGAGAAGATATGTTCAAGCTTGCAACAGTTTAACACTTGTGTCGATGCCTGTTTAACAAATGTTGCTTGAACCATCTGGATAATTTTTTTTTTCCAATCATACCACTATGTCAAAATCTTATAAACATATTATATCCAAGCTATAACATGCAGGGTAATGAGGAGAAATATTACCATAGGTCCTGGTGGGTACTAGCGCAAAAAAATGTAATTGCACAGAGGAAATGACTAAAGCTAGTTTGTGTTGATAATGGCATGAAATAAAGAACATCTTTCACTCGAGTGACCTTCAAATTCCAAGATATTATCAAACAACATAAAGAAGGGGGTTTACTTTAGAATTTTAGCTATCCCCTTTTAAAAAATTTAAATTAATTCTGAGCCATTTTCCTGGAGCCATTAATTCCAAATTTAAATTTAAATTTAAATTTTGTCGAGCAAAGATTTGTTGGAATTGAAAATTTATGTGATGTAGTTTACCCAATCCAAGTGTCCACGTAAACTTCAAGGAATTGTATCTATTTATGTATTCAAAAATATAGTTTTAAAAATGAAAAGTTACACATGCTATATGCATATATAGAACCAATATAGATCCATTTTGAAAAGGATTAAATCTCTTGAGGTGCATATTTTTTTTCAAGTTTTTCACTCTAAAAGAGGTTCACATATCAAGAGAATGGATCCTACCCTTGGTAAATATGTGGTTAAAATGGATCTAAACCAAAACGTTGTTTTTTAAATCTTCTACCTTTTAGTTTTTAGTTTTAGTTTTTTAATAAATGTATTTATTAAATTTACATAATTTTAATGTTATAAGTGAGTTGAATTTATTTATACATAAAAAATAAAAATAAACATTTTAAAAAACATAAAATTACAATTTGACTAAATAATAGAACATGTTTTTAAATTAAATTTATTTATAATTAAAAATATATTTAAAACAACATAAAATCACAATTTATGGATAAGTTCCACAAGTGTACTTGGGATAAGGAGCTAGGGAGAAAGAAAAAATACTATATTGAAGAGTTTAATCCCACTCATAATCATCAACAAAAAGCATACATAGGGGCCAATATTTATTGGAGAGCCAAAATTCTTATTGCTCAACTAAGGAATAATTCTCATCAACTCCGTTATGAAATAGGGTGCTTGAAAATGCCAAAAGAACTGTGGGAGGAAAGAGTATGTATTTTTTGCTCTTCCGGAAAAGAGGAAATAGAAAAACATTTTATTTTAGAATGTGAGGTCTCTAAAGACAACAGGGAAAGTTGTGCAGATATTCTGACAGATAACTATTGGGGTAATCTATTTATCGAGGGGTTTGCCGAAAAGATGGGCACATTTATTGTGAGGCTTCATAAGAAAATGGTCGAATACAAGAACCAGATGGAGAATTAATTTGTCCCATAGGCTATCTTTATCCTTGTGGATGTAATAATTTATTTCTTCCTTTCTTTCTGATATTTCCATAAGTACATATGCTTTCCTTTGCTCAACTCATGCGGGTCCCACAATAATGAGTGACCATGTAAGTTAACGTAGTTAAGAAGTATTTATGTCAAAGATGGCCATTTCTAAACAAAAAAATACCCAATAACGTCTCAGGTTGAACACAATTTAAAGTGGGACTTTATCATAATTAGTTAAAGAAATTTTGTGTGGGAGTTATCTTAAGAATCCCCAAAGCCAGAATTTCGATATGAACTTGACCAAAAATTTAGATATTTTCTATTATATTAAAACATTGGTTATGTTGTAATTTAGCTATAAATTGGTCAAAAAAAGTCAAAATTAAGCCCATTTAATTTTTCAATTAAACATTTTATATCATTCTACCTAAAACTCCCCTAAGCACCTAAAGGAAATCTTTAAAAATACATAATTTAATGTAGATATTATCATATTTATTAATATGCTAGCATTAAGAATAGTGTAAAAAGCCATGTTGAAAATGACTTATTTAAATAAAATTTAATTTAAGGTGTCTATTCCCTTCATAGGGAAGCACTATATCATAGGTATCATGGATTTTGAACATGAAGCTCCAAAACCACATCCTAAAAATGAATATATTTAGTTCCTTTTCAAATGAAAATTTGCATAATAAAAGACTTATTTAATTTAATTCATGAATATTGAAATATTTTATTTAAATAGTATTACTAAAAGATATGTGGATATTAACTCAAAAAATAAGCATCTCCTTTACACTAAACCTTTAAAAATCACTTTAAACAAAATAAATACCTTTTCTTATATAAAAATATTTATAGAAAATTTACCTTAAATATGTTTTACTATTAAAAATTTTAAATATAGCATATTAACTCCATATTGAAAAGACAAAACACTTTAATTCATGAATAAATATTATTAGTAAAAAATATGTGAATATTACCTTAAAAAAAACCATCTCCTATCCACTAAACCGTAGAACCCAAAACTTGATTGACTTGTCAATGTAGTTTAAGTTTAAATAAAAAATTGCAAGTCTGCTTTAAACCTAGTTAAGTTGGAAAACATTTTAAATTTATTGATGAATTAAGTAGGGAACTAAGATTTGTATAATTAATAAATTTTTAAATTTAGTTAAGTTGGAAAGCATTTTAAATTTATTGTTGAATTAAGAAGAGAACTAAGATTTGTATAATTAATCGAGAACTAGGAATTGTATAATTAACCATACAAGGTGGTTATGCCACGTAAACAAAGCATGAAAGTTGGGACTTCGTTTTCCCGAAAAGTAAATTATAGTTAACGAAATCTAGGGGAAAAATATATTAACTACACACCTAGGTAAATAGACCATGAAGGGTGGTTACGTCCACGTAAATAGACCATGAAAGTTGGAACTTTGGCGTAAGTAGACCATGAAAATTACAACTTCGAAGGGATTGAACTCGATGTGAATTGAAAATGCTGCATTGATTTCTAGCGAGGCAACATTCGACAAAACAAATGTCAAAACAACAGATGAACAAATGTAAAAAGGAGATGAAAAAGGTAGACAATGACTAGCCTAACCAATTTCAAAAAGGGACACCTTTGGTGTAATTAGAATAGAGTCTAAATACTTTTATTCACTAGACCAAATTCACTTTTCATGATGGATTTAATGTAAGCTAAACTCTAATCGAATATATATTCAACAACAACTATAGAAATATCTCTGATATCCATGACAACCACAACATAAAAACTAGCATCTACACACAAAATCTAATCATCTATATATCCTCCACAGGCACTCTCCGCATGTCTATAATGTTGTTCCATATCTGATCTCTGAATTGCAGTCTATGTGCAGTATTATAGCTCACTCTCTCATATTCTCTAACCGTTTTTGCTTCACACTGCAACACTTTATCAATGAATAAATATGCAATCAAGAGGAAGCACTAATTATCAGTATCTTTGTCTTGATCACCTTCTAGAATGTGGAGCAAATCATGCAACCTCGGGAAAATACCTTGGGAAATTCTCATGGTAAATTATGCATGTGTGTAAATCAGAATTTGCCCTATAAAGTTATCTTCACTAGGATAGTATAGGAATCTGAAAGAATATATTCCCTAGGATAGTATGGGAATCCCAATGAAGATAGCATCATATTCACTTTGGGTACCACTGCTTCCCAAAGAAGATACCATAACTCATGAAAATCGCCTCCTCTACACTTAGAACTTCGTAGTTGGTCTTCAATGCTTCTCCAACACCTGTAGAGCCTTTGCAACCATCATAAACAATTCAACAACATATCATCAAACCTATGAAAATCATGGCAACTCCAACCTTGTTGACTCCATAGGTAGACATCCTAGGTTTAATGCCACCAACAATTGACTGCACAGATGACTCCTTAGCCAAAAATCCTAGGTTGACATTTTAGGTTGATATCAATGCCAACATCATAAGACAACATGTCCAACAATAAGGGCCGAGACAGTGCCATACTTGTTTGTCCCAAAGCATCACACAATACATGCACGTATACATAATGTACCATACAAAACATATACATATACACATGATACAACACAACATGTACACAATACACATGGCACGATACAACATGCATACAGTAGTGTTGAAAATCTAGAGACCACATCATCTCTATTAAAAAACACCAAGACACATTGCCTCTAGTGTCTTTCCCATTCCTTACTGTGCACATCCACAATACAAATCCTGGATCTTCGTTTTCTTTAATTATCCATGCTTTACCTAGCATGCCACATATCTTCACATGATATTAAAATCATAGATCAATCAAGGCTACTTTTTACCACTTGGTTCCTCAAACAACTGAGAATATTACATGCCATCAACATTTCCATTTAATGAATATAAACCATCGTCTTCCATAAAAATGACTCATGACAAAACCGATTACCCATAATGGAATGCATATAAGTATATAAATAGAACATATCGCATATTTACATGTACAACATATTAAGGCCAAGAGAACCTCCTTTGAGGTATTTTCATTGTTGTCATACTTCTGTCCACCCATTTACGGATGTAACGATGGCCTGTTTCAACCCATCTTCCCAACATCAACATATTTTGAACATGCCAATCATGCATTGCCTATTCTAGGACTTCCTTATTTCCTTCATGCATAAGCCTCTCTAAAGTCATATTATTTGTTGGGTTTCACTCATCTCTCTTACTAGAGATCCATGTATTTCCTTCCATGCTGAACATGTTTCATCGGGCCCCAAGAATAATATTCAAAAGGAAAAAATTGAAAAGGAAGGCCAGGGAAACAATAAAAACCCCAACAAGAATATAAAACCGCAAAACAAAGGTAGCATGGACATGCATTCAATTCATCAATCAAAGAAATTGAAATGAATCATGAAATCAATAATCAAGAACATATTATGTAAGAATTAAAAAAAAATCCCATTATAACTCAACTCCATGAGCCAATCGTTCATTGTGTCCTTCATCACCACACACACACACACACACAAAATGATCTAGGTGGATATTGGTGGCCACCCACCTATTCTACTTGGAACCCCATTTTTCTTTCAGTTTCCTTAATTGTAGCAAAATTTACTATTTTTTGCAGTTTTTTTGGTCCTAAACTTTCAAAGCCATTTTGAGGCACTAAACAACGTTTTTTTGGATAACGGGAAAATGTGAGATTTTGACGAGCATTTGTAGTCAAATGTTGTAGTCCTCGGATAAATCATTCTAACAAGGTGTTGTACGTGTCAAACAAAGATCGTACACCAAAGTTATGACTTTGGGAAGTTGATGTACCAATTTACCCCAATGGGTCCCATAGTTTTGGTGCTTCATCTCCTAGGGTTAGGTTTTTGGATGTTTAGGGTTTTCCATTGTTTCTCAATAATTGGCCTTCAAGCCTCATTGTAACAAATTTTAGAGGCATCTAGCCACCACATCTCTTCTTGGAGATAAGCTATCATTGCCTGAGCTAGTTTATTTCCATTCTATATGTAAGCATATTTCAGTGCTTTGATATTAATGAAATGAAGTTTTATTTATGCTGCATCCTTGTGTTTATGTTTATATATTTATTTTGTTGCATTCTAGTATATGTATGGATAAGTGTTATCAGAGCAGTCTGCTCTTTCTCTGTTTTTCTTTGCATGTCCCCAACGAGGTTAGGGTATAAGGAGTTAGGGCTTGAACTAGTTGAACCTTTACAAGACCAACCTCACAAATCTTGATGGCCTCCCATGGGGAAAGAAAAGAAAGACGAGGGAGTAGGAGATCCTTTCAAAATATTGCTCGAAGAAGCCCTCGAGCGACAAAGGAACACGATGATGGAAAACGTTTCCCAGATCCTTCGGTGGCTACCCATAGGCGACGCATCTTCATCCAACAACCACTTTGGAGGCGTCACTCCCTTTAAGGTACAAGTCAACTTTGACATCCCCATATTTGAAGGCTAACTTTGACATCCCCATATTTGAAGGCTAGATAGATGCGGATGTCGTAGATAAATGGGTAAATATGTTAGAAGGATATTTTTCAGTTCATGATTTTTCCAATTGGGAAATGATTATGTTTTCACTCCTCAAAGTCACCCCCCATATCAAGGATAGACAAGATACTTACTATGAGAAAAGGGACGAGAAGTAACCCTCCCTATTTTCAGTCGAACCTACTTGGAATTATTTCGCAGACGTCGTCAAGGAGTATTATTACCTTGTCAAGAGTTATGAAGATAAATACATAAAGTGGACCACACTGCGGTAGATAAGGTTCCAAGACGTGCCAGAGTTCACAAATAGTTTTCATGCCTTTCGCAGAAAGTTGGGTATCAAGGATACTAAGAAGAATTTGGTACTCAAGTACCGTGGTTTTCTACACAAGTACATCCAGGACGTGATGGATGTCTTGGAGATTTCCTCACTCAGCATGGCCTATCGATACGCTATTAAGATTGAGAAAAAATTTAAGCAGAAGAAGAAAGACTTTGGATATGCGAATATGATGCAAGGGAAAGGTGCCCCCAAATCGCATAAGAAAGGATAGAGCTAAGGTGGGGCGACCCACGACAACTCGTCAAAGCTGCAAGTAAAGAACAAAACCACTAAGACAAAGAAGGACACAAGAAAATTGTGTGAGTTCCATAAGAGCCTTACTCACAACATGAGTTAGTGTCAAGCTAAGAAGTAATTGGTGGTCGAGTTGAAGGCTTCTGAATCATATGCATGTTTTGACTTTGAGTCAGAAACTGACAATGGGGAATGAAAAAGGGAAACATATTATTGATTTGAAACCTAGTTTCATCATTGCCACCACCAATATCTAGAAGATTGATCCTGAATATCCATAGGACGGGGTTGCCTCTTCCACTCATAGATGTGGGTGAAGGGTTCTATGTTGTAGTTCATTGTCGACAGTGGTAGCCAAAAGAATCTCATTTCAGTAGAGGTCGTGAAGAAGGGCTAGTCCTACCAACCACACCACACCCGCAATCGTACACCATCGGGTGGCTTCACCAAGGATGAGATCTCCGCGTAAGCCAACCGTGCTTCCTTCCTTACAACATCAAACCCTTCACAGATGAGCTACTATGTGATGTTTCTCCTCTTGAAGTTTGTGATGTATTAGTAGGCCAACCATACTTGTGGAAGTGTCATGTTGTGTATGAGTCTAGGCCTCACACTGTTATTATTACTTTGGGCAATAAGTTATACAAGATATAAAAGGTAGCACCACCTACTGCCATCTCTTTGATCTTTGTGAAGCAATGCAGTAAGATCATTTCCCATATTGGGAAATTTGTCTTCCTTATGATTTTCCCTTAGGGAAAGAAGAAGATTATGTCCACCTCCACGACCTCCAGATAGGGATCTTCTGAATCACAAAAATAGATGGAAAAGGTCATGGAGGAGTATAGGGACATCTTCACCTCGCCCACAAGGGTACCCCTACACTGTCAATTTGAGAACTCCCTTGATTTGACCCCAGGCATGCTGCTACCCAATGGATAGATATATCGACGCTCTGTTCTGGAGAACGAGTAAATCAAGAGGTAGATTTAAGAGCTTTTATAGAAAGGGCACATCAGACCAAGTTCATCACCCTATGAGAGATTGATCGTGATGGTACAAAAGAAGGATGGGACCTAGATACTTTGTATTTCCTATCAAGCATTGAATAAGATCACTATATGGAATAGGTATCCAATCCCACGAATTGGTATAAAAATATTGTTCATTACTTACTATTTCTTAGTTGTCCAACTAGCTTAGACATGGAAAAGTATACAACTTTGAGATTGAAAACCCAAAAGAATGTGATAGTGAATGGTCAATTATATTGGAAGGATCCTATTGGTGTTTTGCTGCTTTGTTTGACAGAAAGAGAAACAATTGAAATTTTTAATGAGTATGATGGATGTGCTTGTGGAGGACATTATAATTGGAAGGTAACAACACATAAAATCTTTAAGGATGGTTTTTATTTGATAAATTTATTTTCGGATGTTTATAGACTAGTTAGATGTTGTGAAAAGTGCCAACTTTTTGCTAAAAAGAAAATGTTAGCACCACTGGCATTAATTTCTATGTTTGTTGAAGAGCCTTTCAAGCAGCGGGGATTGGATTTCATAGGGGAGATAAATCCACCTTCCAGTGGACAACATAAGTGGATTTTAAAAGCCACTGATTATTTTACAAAATGGGTGGAAGTAATTCTAACCAGGAAGGCAACTGATATAGTGGTGATCAAATTCCTGGAAGAAAATATTTTTACAAGATTTGTCTGCTCTAAGAAATTAGTCATATATAATTATCAGGTATTCAAATCTGCAATATTAATTAATTTATGCCAGAATTATAATGCTATTATTTCCCATTATACCACCTATTACCCTTAAAAAAATGGGTTGGAAGAATCTTATAATAAAGATTTTGCAAGGATACTCAAGAAAACAATTGCAGAAAAAAAAAAGAATTGGGATTCTTAGTTAAATTTTTCCTTATGGGAAAATAGAGTTACTACCAAAATATCCACTGGTAAATCACCTTTTGAATTAGCATATGGAGTAGCAACTCTTTTCCCTAGTCAAGTAGCCAATCCAGTAGCTGCATTCATTCAAGATGTTGGAAAGGAAAAAAATGCATTGACTTGAAGGATAAAGCAGCTAGTAGAACGGAATGGGAATAGAGAATAAGTGATTGAGAAATTGATCAAATATCAAGAAAAGATGAAGCTCATTTTTTACAGAAAGGACAGAGAAATAAATTTTCAGCCTAGGGACCTTGTCTTAAGATGGAATGTAAGAAGGGATGATAAGGGTACACATGGTAAATTTGATTCTTTGTGGTTTGGTCCTTTCAAGATAGCAGAAGCCAGATCAAACAATACCTTCATTTTGGAAAATTTAGATGGAGAACTACTATAGTTGCATATGAATGGGCAGTATTTGAAACATTACTTCCAACATTGAAATCTTTTTAATTCTTCCATTGTAAATGCTGGTATGATCATTGTAAGTATCTAGTGAGTTTGTCATTGTAACGTTTTATGCTATAATGTGACTCCATGCCTGAGGTGAAGGCACAAATATGTAGTTCTTAGTGTTTTGTTCCAAAACACTATTCCCTGGTGGAGCCAGATGTTGTAGCTTATCTTTCATGATGTTCAAAATGCAAAAGAAAAAATCATATATCTTAAAAACACAAAAAATTCGATAAAAGAAAAATCAAAATTTATTTGAATGGTGGCTTATTTTCAATAAATGGGATTAATGTCGGGTCAAATGTTGTGTAGGAATAAATAAATTTTTATGTTGTTAGTGGGACCCAACAAATAAAAGCAAAGGTTAATGATTGGGAAAGTTTAAAGCGCGATGTTGTCAGTGCCATCGAGCCTCCCCTACCAAAGAAACCGACAACACAAACAGAGCAGAGGTTATCGACGTTGGTGCCCCCATAAATGATTTTGCGGTAAAATAACCTTTCCATGATCAACGGTCATGATCCTTTATGAAACCACCAGACAGTGGGATGGCCTACCAATGCGGGTGCTCCATGGGCAGTAAGTGGATTTCATTGGATTCTACGGAAAGTGAGCGTGTTTTAACAGGCGAGTGAGATTAATACCATGTCATCCCTCCATGTCACTCGACACCCCACATCATCATCACCACATCATCATCCCCACACCACCAGTATGATATCATGCCGTACATTTGTTCCTTCCACATTAAATTTCATTTTTCCCTCTTTTTTCCCCATTTACCCATAAAGCTCCATTTTTACGCTCATAATCTATTTATCTGTTGTTGGTGTTGGAGCGTACCAAAGTACACCTGCATCCGCCAACATGTCGATTTCAAAGTCCAATGTGAGCTTAAGGTTACCAGGTATTTATCGACCATGTACACTTGTTCAATTGTTTAAAAATGTAAAAGAAAATATCTATGACGGGTTTTATAACCCATATTACTCTTATGGACACTGGAAAGGACATTGTTGACCCTGTTTGCACACTAAACTTAACGAAATTGCGTCAAGACATTCGCGTTGGTCAAATAGATTCTCGTTTATATTCTAGAGTTGTAAAGCCAAGATTATTTTATGAAATTGTCCCTCAAACCTTTTTCTTCCTAGAATTTATCACTTGGATGAATTCTTCTCTTTATCCCCAATTTTTTTTTTTATGATGAATTCACCGGGGGAGAATATTTTCCAAGTTTCTACCCTGTTGATTCAACAAGCCCTTGATTTTCCACACTTTGAGCATTATACTTCTTTTTTCTGAAGAAACCCTGGGATCTGGTTTCCAAAACTTGTCTGGAGGAGATTATGCCAAAGTTCTTTCCATCTTATGTTAGTTGGACACATTTTATCTCTAGAACAATATGTGTTTCCCATAGATAGTTTTGTTGAAGCTTTTTCAACCAATTTTGCAAGTAATTTCTAGGGTTTTGGGGAAAGAAAATACTTCTAATATTGATTGTGTAGTTATAGAAATGTTTAATTTGGTCATGCAAATTGAAGTGGCTCTTGATATACCAATTTTTTGGAAGGGTTTAGTGAATTATCAATTTTCAAACTTGAATCTTATTGGTTGCTTCAGATTCACATCTCTGTTGGTTTAATTATTCCTTTATGCTCATGTAGAAAGATTCATGCATTTGGGCTTGAACATAATGGATTCTCATAAAATAAAACAATCAGTGGTGAACTGGACCAAAATTGTACTAAGTCACCCTAACTATGATGGTTTTCTATATTTCATTGCCTCTTTTATATAATTTGTCTATTATATCATAAATGACTATGTTCCACCATGCCTCTTGCCAAAATCTCAGTCCTTTTTATAGCTCAACAAAGATGTCAAAGTAGGAGACTACTTTTAGTTTAAAGATTCTGTTGAAATTATATTATATGGAGCAGAGGTTACCCCTTATAGACTCCCATATTTTGTGCCAATGAGACTATTTGCATTGGAATTCATTAGACAAAGTTTAAATGTAAATCAAATTCATTTTGTACTAGAAAAGAAGTGGTATTCGTTCAAATTGCCTGAAAATGTTGGGCCTTTTATTGTAAATAGTAAACAAGATATGGAGGAAGTTGATAAAATCATTCAAGACATCTACTTTCAGCAAGGAGACAAATGGTCCTATGATCCTCATCAAATTATTTCAAGAAGAAGGGTGGAGAATTCCTATGCTCCATACATTCATGAATCAAGGCCTGAGATAGAAAAACTAGCTAATGGTGGTCAATTTGAAGCACAAAAGGGGATGAAGGTTGAAACTCCCCACCCCGCAAAGAAAGGATTTAAGAGAGGAATTGAAGAGGTCATTGATCTAGATGAAGAAACCAACCACAATTCTAAGAAATCAAAATTACATGGAAAGGGAAAGGAATCTGAGCCTGTGGTAGAAAGTTACTCTTCTTCAATTGGTTTTCAATTACAGTTAGGAGAAGTGAGATGCACAGCTTCTTATCCTATTCTTGAAGGAGTTGAACATACCTCTATTACTGCCATTAAGGAGTCATATGAATATGTTGAAGAGAAGAATAAAAATATTAGGGAGAATGTGGCTTCTCAGCTTGAAGTCCAATCAATATCAGAGTATCATACCAGATTACTATCAGCCATGGATTTAGAAAGAGATCAAATCAATTTTTTTTTCTCATCCTTCTGCTTTGACAGTTTCATCTGCATTAGGATTCAAAACTGTAAAATTAACTGTGGATGCAAGGGATATTCCATTTCCTGTAAAAAAAAATCTACACAGGAAAATTGGGGAACTTATTTATAGTGATTTAAGTAAGGCATCATTGGCAACAGATAAAGCATAAGATTTATTGGGGAAGGTAATAAATCAATTAAAATTAGAAAAATCCAATTCTAGAGCTTTGCATACCCAAAATGAGGAACTCAAGAAGTTAATTGTCAACATTGGAGTAAACCTAGAAGATAAATCTGTTGTTCAAAAGCTTTTACAGGGGGCAGAATCAGAGATTCAAGTATTGAGGAAGAAGTTGAAGTTGCCTGCAGTTGAACATGTTATGGCTCCAAAAGTGGCTCAAGTTGAAAAAGAGAAGGAACTCATAACTCAAGAATTACTTGAAAGGAATAAGGAAGTGGCCACTTTGAGAGAACTGAATGCAAGATTGCAGCATAAAATAAATACTCATGTGTGCACAATTGTTGTGCAACTAGATTCCGAAGACCATGTTGATAAAATTACCAGGGTCATGACAAAATTAAATATTTTAGAGGATGAAATGAAGAAAATCCAGAAGAGTCTGGATGACACTAAAGAGAATTTGAAGATTAAAGAGAGACAACTGAATATGGAAAAGGAAAGTGCATCACAACATCAGAAGAACTATCAGACAACATGTGATGAGATCAAAGAACTGAAGGAGAAGCTGAAAGGAAATATGTCTCTGATATAGGCCAGAGAGATAATTTGGAATGACATCATTCAACAGGTGAAAGTAATATGGGATTATATAATGATTATGGCAGAGGAAAAAACCGTCGTCAGAGATTTAGAATTGATAAATGCTTCTAGTAAATAAAAATCCCAATGAAGTGTCCAGTTAGCAAAGAAAATGATTGATTTTCTTAATTCTAAATCATATCAAGAATTAAGAACTATGGAGATTGAAGACAAGACAACTCTTGTTCTGGAAATAAATAAAATGGTACAAAATAATATTTATAGAAAAAATACAGAGGCAAAGTTGGGAGAGATCAAGGAATCTATTTTGAAATTCAATACATACTTTGACAAAAGGATCAGGGAAGGATTTCCCTCATGTTGGGATCAACAAGGTAATATACTCCCTTGGGAGACATATGAGACACAATTTGGTCGAGGAAAAAAGTAAGATTGATTCTTCACATGAGAAAACAACAATATTGAAGGGCTCTACCATTGTGAATTATTTGTAGAGAGATTTCCAGTTGCTATGGTTGGTCAAAACCCTCTTCACAGAGAAACCAACCTACAATCTAATTACCAATTTCAGGATGGCTCATGTCAAGTTTATCAAGTGCCTAAGTTCAAATTTATCAACATGGAAAAAGTGTAGAGCATGATATCACGAAGTGAAGTTGCTAAAGTTGGACCTTCTACAAGCGAGCTTGCTCAAAATCACAAGTCACCTAATGAAAATTAGCCACATAGTTTATTTCATGAAATATTTCAAAAAATATTATATATTGTAATTTTGATTCAATATATTTTGAGTTTTAAAGTTTAAGTCCTCGGGAGGACTAAATAGGGCTTAGAGTAGTTTTTAAAATAGTTTAAGCAGTTTATGGTAGTTAATAGTTTTTTATGACTGTCATCTTTGTAATGTCACTACAAAAGACTTTGGAGAACCATTTTTGGGGTTGATTTTGACTTTAGAGAGAAAAAAAACTTTTTGTGTAATGTGTTATCTTTTCTTGAGTTTAATAAAATATTCCTGGATGATTCAAAACTAATTTTTGGATATGATATGTGTTTCCCGCTATTTTAAGTCATTTATTGTTTCCTCTTCTTTTGGAAAAATGTTATGAAGTTGTTGGTTATTTTTATAATACAAATTTAATTTGCTCATAGTACTTGTAAATTTTAATCAAATAACCTTAAAATTGCGCTCCATTTTTCCACACATACATACATTCTCTAAGTCTCCCATGCATTACAATAAGGTTTAAATAAAATATTTTGTAGTTGCAACCTTTTGTTCAGAACCTTCCATTTTTCACTTTCTCACCCTGCTACAACTTTTAATTCATTTTCATAGGCAGTGAGGCCATCCTCAGAAGTATTTCTATTTCAAGAAATTTTCCTTTGCATTACCAATGAAATCATCTCTGAATAATCATAATGGGACAACAAGAAATATTTATTATCTTTTGTATAGATGTCCTAGGCACTGACCTCTTCTTAGATAGAGGTTGTCTCTAGGGTTACAACAAAGGACATAGGTCAGACAGGGATGAAATAGTAAGAGGTGGTAGATGGATGGATACATTTGAAAGAAAAGGTAGTGACTATGGGTTCTATTCTAGTTCTAGATCAGAGAGACAACATGCTCATCATTGTTATCATCCTTACCGGAGGAGTGATAATAAGTACTTGTCGGATGAGTTCAAGAAATCCAAACCTCCTGCCTTTGATGGATATCTCAGGAAACTGAAAGATGCAGAAGCATGATTACTTGGGATGAAGAGGTTCTTCGAGCTGCATGATTATACTGAGAATATGAAAGCCAGGTTAACTATTTTCAGTCTCAAAGGGAAAGTATACATTTGGTGGGACGATGTGAAAACTACAACAAAATAGGAAAATAATGCCTAAAATAGCATTGGAATTTAGTGTATTTTAGTTCAAAAATTGGATACCTTTTCCAACGCAAAATGGGGTGCAAACATGGATGTTTATCATAGCTCCATATTTTGCACCAGAAATTGCATCGCAAATAACACCAGAAATAGTGCCTAGAATAACGCTGGGAAGTATCCCAGAAATGAAAAATTTTAGGGGCGAATTTTTTCCCTTAGGCGAAATTAAGGGGTTTTAAATTTTTAGCGGGCGAATATTTTGTATCATAGTACATTTTTACAAATCGCCTCAAATAGCCCACCTTATTTTAAGGGAGAGGGTAAAAAAGGTAAATTTAGCCCTTGAAATTAGGAGTTACAAACTTCTCTTTTGATATTTAGTCCATAACCCTCTTTCTATTTATCAAGGCTCAATAAAGAGGTTTTATTTAAGTGAATCCTATGGGCCAAATACCATATTTGTAAAAGAGGTATGGTAAATTAATAAAAATATAAATAAACGAGAGGTATGGTAAACAAATAAAACATTTTTTTATATTTACTCCATAAGTCACCTTGTATTTACGAACACTCAAAAAATGGGTTATATTTAGGTGAAACCTATGGGAAAAATGCTATGGGCCAAATACCATGGGCTAGATTATTATTAATACCATGCAAAAAAACATTATTAACCCTAATATTAATATTAATAAAAATAAAAATGGCACATGGTATTGACCCATGGTAGCCTATTTAAATGGGGGAATTAAACCAACATAGATCCATCTTTACTCTGGATCTACTAAGCCCCGAGAGGGATCAAATATCGTGATATGCAAACTAGCATAGAGTGAAAAAATATAGAGTGAAAAAATATTTGATCCCTGTCGGGGCTTGGTGGATCAAGAGTAAAAATGGATGTTGTAATTTAATGTATGTTAAACATTTTAACTTGGTTAAAATAAAAAATAAAATAAAAATCAATTATTAATTTTAATAATTTTTATAAATTACTAATAGTAATTTTTAAGCTCCAGGTTTATGATAACCCATGGTATTGACCCATGGTAATACCATGGTATTCATGTGAGCATAGACTATTTATAGGGGAAATTCTATCATCTTAGATCCATCTTAATTCTGGGTCTACCAACTGCTGAGAGGGATAAATAGATTTCATCCCCCTAAGAGTGGTAGATGTGGAGTTAAGATGGATATAGGTTGGTTTTTATGATAATGAAGATATTAAATAGACTTAGGAAATTATATTGTAAAAACATCTTAGGGTGAATGGTTAAAGTTACATTTAGTCACTTCACAAAATTTAGTAAAAAATACCAATATCTCCATTAATATTGGTTTTTAACTTTTTCTGATTTAACAAAAAAAATTCAAAACAATGAAACCTTTTCACTCTTTCCGCATCACCCTCGCAGAAGATTTCTCACCATTTTTCAAACATTCTCAATACGATATCTTCATGAAAAATTTTAGGTACTAATGTTGGATTAGTTATTTGAAAAATAAGTTGGTTTGTACAACCTTTCATCTTCTGTGCTATTCTTAGTTTGTCCTAATGATCTGTAGGGGTTGGAGCCACTGGACCATATTTTCCTAAAAGGTGGAGATTATTCACCAAAAAGGAAATTAATCTACACGTTACAACGTTGTTAAAAAATGTCAGACCTATGAGGGTAGTGAATAAATAATTTAGATTGGGAGAGACATAATTAAATTTTATTATTTAATTGAAGATTTCCAATTAAAATAATAATAAATCTACATTTATATATTCATACATTGATTGGAAGGATTCTCACAATGGTCACTTCTTTCAATTAGATCCCCTTCAAGCCTTTGGGATACCTAATACTTTCTTGTATAATATAGTTGGGGCTTGCTACTTGTTGTCGTGTTGGGGTAAACAAACTTGATGTGTTTTTTTTTATCTCACAGTTGGAGTCTATGGAATAAGAAAGAAATTTGATAACTTGAAAAAAGTGGTAGCTTGACAAAAGTTGTAGAGAAAAGATTAATCTCTCCTACCTTGATAGAACTCATTGTCAATATCAACACTTACAAGAACTTTGTTGTGGAATATTATCAAAACTAATAGAAGGATATGAAAGAGTGTATTGTAAGAATCTTGACAAACATGGCCACTAAAACTATATGCTAAAAAAAATGAAATTTTATTAATAGGTCGACAGGCCATGAACCCTGCCGGCCCCAACCACCATACCCAAACAAAACTTTAACATTATGTATATAATTATATAGCGGTGGGCGGGCCGCCTCCGGTGGACCCAACCCACGCCCCCAACATATGCACGCATCGCATTAATAGTGGAGCTGGCAGGGATTAAACCCACCCGACCCACGTGGGCTGGCCCCCACCAGGTGGCCCCATGTGGCATTATGCCAACCGTATAACGATGACACCAACACACAAAAAACCACGCACCACTAAACACATAAATGGTAAACACCTCCATGTCGTTCCAATGGCTTAATGTGATTATTCACAACAAAATTGCATATATTTTGGAGGGGTCGATATTTGATCCCCTGACCTCCCCGCCTCAAGAGCTCCACCCTAACCAATGGGCTAGAAGGGCACTGTTGTAATATCTAGCCAACAACTCATATTTAAGCCTCAAGCAGTCATTTTCCACAGAGAGGAAGAACAAAGGCGGATTTGAATGGAACGAAGACTAGCAGAATGGCGTGGCGGAACCATGACCTAGTACCAGAGGGTGGAACCATGATTGGCACGCTTTTCGAGACATAATTTTTGCAGAGAATCTTAAGATGCTAAAAAGATTCCTTAGGAGGTAAAAATTCATTTTGTCAGAATGTAATCAAGTTTACAGTAATTTTTCTCAGATTTTCGTAGGGAACACAATGGTGAGGTTGGATTCGACTTTTGAGCAGTGGATTTGTAGATTCCCAGTAGAGGAAAATCTTCGAGAGTGTTGAGAGAATCTTCCAAATTCCTTGGAGGCTGAAATTTCCCAGATCCAAAATGCAACCAACTTTATACTCATTCTTCTCAAAATTTTGCAAGGAACTCAATGGCGAGATCAATTTTTTGATTTGAGTTACAGATCTCTAGTCAACACAGAGGAGGGTTTGGAGAATCGCGAGGGAATCTCAAAGATTCCTACAGGCCCAAATTTTGTTGGTTTCAGAATTCAGAAAATGGATAGTCAATTTTACACCTCTCGATGAAAAAAATTCAGTGGTGTAGTCAGTTTTTGCAGTTGAGCCTTCTATTTTTTGGCCATTTTCCATATTGGAGTGACGATGTCAGATTTCAGAGTGTGGACAGTCGATTCTATGTCATTCGACGCCACGATTTCGATGGTGCATTCAGATCCAACAACTGAGTATTATATTATTCATCCAACATCAGAGTTGAGGTATATGAAGTGTTGTTGTCATGTACTTCTTTGATCATTTGCTGTGAGATGTACTATGTTGTTTCGATTCTTGCTTGATGTATGATGCAGAATCTCAGTCTCTATTTCATGTGAGATGTATTCATCATGGATTGTTATGTATGTTATGATTGAGATCCCTTTGTTGCCATGATGGCAGGATACTCATTATCACCATGGGTGTTTTGGTTGGGATCCCTTTGATGCCATGAAGGCGGGATACTCATTGTCGCCATGTGTAAGATTATGTCATGCTAATAGGAGGTCTATTATGAGTGATAGTTCATGTACCGAAACATCTCGTGGAGAGACTTCGCCACTCATATAGAGGGAACATGTCCTTGTATGACAGAAAACATAGTCTGTGTACATCTTCACCATTTCTAGCACTGAATGAAGCGACTAACACCATCTTGACATCGGGCCTGGAGACGTAGTCCACACTGGACGAACTCCGTTATCAATGTCTCTTGTTTATGATTTGTTGATCGTTATTATGTTTCCATTTCCTTACAATTTGCATATATTTTCATTTATGCTCTTTTAAATGCAATTCTAACTACATCACGGAAGCAAAAGATCTTGGTTAAATGTGGAAGTTGAGTGAACTCGGATCAAGTTTGGTGTCAGAGCGGTCTTCGCGTGGATGTGAATTGCGAGTGTGAACAATGGAACGTGCAACGATGGAAGATGAAAAAGAGATGTACAAGACCATGCTCAGAGTGTCCCAAAAGATGGACATAATGTATGAAGCTCTACAAGAAGAGATAGAGGAAAAGCAACGATTGTGGCTTCAGTTGCGAGCCACGTAAGAGGCCCTGGAAGAAGTGAAGCACAACAACCAGGAACTTCAAACAGATAACGCTAAATTGAAGATGCTTCTACAAGAAGAGAAAGAGGAGAAAAAAGGTTTCTATGCTAGCTGCAAGTTAAGTGCGAGGCCTTGGAAAAGTTGCAACATGACTCTTGTGAGGTAAAAAGTAATCCTCCGACTTCATGTATGTTTCCTGATGATGATTTCACTGTTTTTGAAAATCATACCACAGGAATTGGCTTCAAACTGCTGAAGATAATGGGGTATGAAGGAAAAGGCTTGGGAATTAATGGCCAAGGCATTGTCAATCCTATCAAAGTAAAGGAACTATCCCGTCAGGCAGGACTTGGGTATGTCGGGAAGGAAGTTGGGGAATGCGCCAAGACATCTAGCGAACCACCAACAACAGATGATGAGAAGCCCTCATCAATTCTTTCCAACTCGACAGTGGAGGTAAAAGATGTTTATTTCCCTTCAGTTTCATCTTCACATAGTATAATTTCTATTGGAAATGTGGAGATAACAATTATAGGGACAAACATGAGGCTCCTTACCAGGATGAGGTACAAGGAAGAAGAAGAACTTGGTGTTAATATCCAAGGCATTACTAAACCACTGGAGGTTGTGTAGAGACCTCAATTTGTAGGCTTGGGATACATCGAAGGAGAATGCTCAAAGGTGTCAGATGCTTCTGAAACATTGATGAATTCACCGTGCAAAGAGAATGATGGGAACACATCACCATCATCCCATGATAGTACCCATTGCAGGGAAAGAGATGAGGCAAGCTCTCAATGCCATAACTACACCAGAGATAGCAAGGAAAGGTTTAACAAGTTTTAGGTATTCGAATGTTCATTTCGATTACAATCATGTTGTTAATAATGAACGTAAAACATGGCATTAAAAGACATTTACTTTTTGTGGTTTACATAGCCATGTATTTGATGAGTGTTAGAAGAGAATGGCAACACGAAAAAGGATGAGGTGTGAAAGACCCTCTCAACAACAGGAAAAGAAGAAGGTAAAGCAGATTTGGAGGAAGAAGACTTATTGTAGTTATTGTAACAGAAGTGGTCATCAAAGGGCCACATGTTGGAGGCTTCATCCAGAGCAGCGTTGCAAGGAAAAAGCATCCGTGCATGAACCAGATGAAACAATTGTTCGACCATCGAATGCGCCACAAGGAGATGACCCATTCACTTTGACAAGTGAGAAATGGTTCTTCTAGGTGTGGTAGAATGTCATGGAATTATTTTTGCCAATCATGTGTTGCATTTTAAACTATAAGCGTGATGATGTGTTTTCCATCACTTGTTGTAGCAACAATGATGTTTGGCATTATTTTGCGTTTCATTTTAAACTGTGAAAGTGATGATTTGTTTTCCATCACTTGTTAAAGCAACAATAGTGTTCCGCATTATTTTTGTAAATCATGTGTTGCAGTGATGATGTGTTTTCCATCACTTGTTAAGCAACAATGATACGTTGGCCTTGTTTTCATAGTTGGGGTATTATTTCTATTTTGATGTAAACTTGACCACTGAGTATGTATTATAAACTCGTGGCAAGTATGGGATGCTTGGGTCATTAGTTGGTCATGTAAATTAAGCATGTAATTTTCATAATTGTACTACAGGTTTGCAGAGGGTGCAGGTGTCGACTCATCACTTATGGCTCCGAAGGACAAAGGTGAAGGAGAAGGAAGGATGACATATCAGACACTTGTGGTGCAGACAATGTACAAATAAGTTGCTAATTATTTTTCATGCTTTTGGAGGACCAAAAGATCCCCAGTGGGGAGGATTGATCTAGGTGGCTCTAGACACATGCAGGAACCCAAGGGGGCTCAGAATGGGCAAAATTCAAAGTGGTCAGATTTCTCCCAAACTAGCCCCAGATCAAAGTGCTCACTGCCTTGATTCCAGTGGTGTGAACGACACTCAAATCTGAGCTTGTATGAAGGTGATAGAGCCAGTCAAAGTTGTGGTCAAAGTTGGGCAGTGGGCTAGGTTTAATGGTCCTACAAATTGACCGAGTCTCGGACATGAAACCTAACTCTTGAAAATGGGTGAAATTGTTACCTCTTTAATTTGTCTAATATCCATTATATTAGACAAAATTGAAAAGATCTATTATTTAAAAAAAAAAAAGTGATGAGGTGGCAGGCCATGACCCCCACCACCCCCCCACCAAAATGTATGCTAAAAAAAGAAATTTTATTAATATGCCGACAGGCCATGGCCCCCGCCAGCCCCAACCACCATACCCAAAAAAAACGTTAACATTATGTATCTAATTATATGGTGGTGGGCGAGCCACCTCCTGTGGACTCGGCCCACGCCCCCACCATATGCACACATCACTTTAATAGTGGAGCCAGCAGCGATTGAACCCGCCTGACCCACGTGGGCCGGCCCCCACTGGGTGGCCCTATGTGGAATTATGCCAATCGTATAACAGTCACACCAACGCAAAAAAAAAAACCACTCACCACTTAACACATAAATGTTAAATGCCTCCATGTCATTCCAATGGCTTAATGTGATTATTCACAACAAAACTGCATATATTTTTTAGGGGTCGGGATTTGATCCCCCGACCTCCCCGCCTCAAGATCTCAACCCTAACTAATGCGCCATAAGGGTGTTGTTGTAATTTCCGCCCAACAACTCATATTTAAGACGCAAGCAGTCATTTTGCACGGAGAGGAAGAACCAAGGCGGATTTGAACAAAATAGAGACTAGCGGAACGGTGTGGTGGAACCATGACCCAGTGCTAGAGGGTGGAACCATGATTGGCATGCTTTTTGACGACACAAATTGAGTGGTGCAATCAATTTTTTCAGTTCAGCCTTATTTGTTTCTACCATTTTCCAGATTGGAGTGACAGTGTCAGATTTCAAAGTGTGGACAGTCGATTCTATGCCATTCGACGCCACGATTTCAATGGTGCATTCATATCCAGTAGCTGGGTATTCTATTCTTCAGCCAACATCAGAGTTGAGACATATGAAGTGTTGTTATCATGTACTTATTTGATCATTTTCTGTGAGATGTGCTATGTTGTTTCGATCCCTGCTTGATGTATGATGCAGAATCTTAGTGTCTATTTCATGTGAGATGTTTTCATCATGGATTGTTATGTATGTTTGAATTGAGAGCCCTTTGTTTCCATGATGGCGGGATACTCATTATCACCATGGGTGTTTTGGTTGAGATCCCTTTGATGCCATGTTGGCGGGATACTCATTGTCACCATGTCTAAGATTATGTCATGCTGATATGAGGTCTATTGTGAGTGATAGTTCCTGTAGTGGAACGTCTCGTGGAGAGACTTTGCCACTCATAAAGAGGGAACATGTCCTTGTATGACAGAAAACATAGTCCATGTACATCTTCACCATTTCCAGCACTGAATGAACCGACCAACACCATCTTGACATCGGGCCCAGAGACCTAGTCCAGACTGGATGAAATACATTAGCAATGTCTCTTGTTTATAATTTGATGATCGTCATTATGTTTCCATTTCCTTACAACATGCATATATGTTCATTTATGCTCTTTTAAATGCAATTATAACTACATTACGGAAGCAAAATATCTTGGTTAAATCTGGAAGTTGAGTCAACTCGGATCAACAAATGATATAAATAAAAATGATAAACTATGTAAGACAAAATGATACAAGTCAATATGATATGTCATGTCTATTTAGAAATATATGGGCATCTAGATTAGGTGATTTATCTTACTTTGACAACTTCTTGTGATGTATTTTTACTTTACTTGATTATCTTCTTATTTCTCTTAATTATTATTAGTATTCTCTTCATTAAGAAGCTACCAAACCATAAATAACAATGAGACAAAGGACACAAGATATAGGCGATCAACCAAGGCCAAAACCTTTCCAAGTGAGAGGAAAACCCACAATAATTCTTCTCTTCTTATAGAATCTTCAATTGAAGAATTCCAAGATCTATGAACCTTGACCAAGACCCTCCAAGACAAAGTCGATTCTTTCTTCCTTAACGAACTTTCTTTCCAACAACTTCTGAATTTTCGACCTCCTAGCAGATTCTTCTGTAACTTTGACCTTCCCAGCAATTTTTTTTACAAGTTTGACCTGCCCAACATATTCTTCTGCAACTTTGACCTTCCCAAAAAATTCTTTTGCAACTTCAACCTTCCTAGCAAATTCTTCTAGAATTTCGACCCATCAGTTTCTTCCCAATACTTCGAATTTCCCAACAACACTTCGACTTCCCTTCAATACTTCGACTTCCCAACAACACTTTGAATTTGCCAGAAACACTTCAACTTTCCCAACAACAATAGATACCCTAACACAAGAGAGAGAGAGAAAGAGGCCCCAAAACTTCATTCTTGCTTTTATTCTCCTTTTTCATCCTTTTCCAACTTCTATCTTGAGGAGATCAAAATTGCTTGAGTGAATGTGCTAATGAGGTCGAGTTCCTTCTTATTTATAGGATTTTGAGGGGTAAAAATTGCTTCCTTGAGAATGAATTGTCCACTTGTGTAGGCCAACTTGATGATTGTAAAAAATAGCAACAAGAAAATCCTAATTTAATTTGTCCTTGAATTAAATTAGGAATTAAATTGTAATTCTATTCTCATATAAACTTGTAATAGTTAAATAAGTTAAGTTGACTTAGTTGGCTTAGTAAATTCGAGTTGGAAGTCTATTTAGAGTCATGTAGAGTGATACATAAATTTTAGGGGCCTAGGTTGAGTTCTTATTTAGTTGTAATTATTTAATTCGGATTAACTGAGCTAAATTCAGTTAGACTAGTTCTAACTATTGGAGGAACTAGTGAGAGGTCAATTTAATTAAATTGGGTTTAATTTACATGCAGTGATCAATCAGATAATTGATAATTCACTCATAAATAACTCATGCATGTTAGTTAAGAGGAAGACCCAGTTGAGATTAGAGTTTAGGGACAATGTATTATCAGTTGTAAAATCATCTAAATTAAACCGATGGTGCATGCCGTAGATGGATTACGGAGTTATGAGTGAGGAATTTCCCAATTAAATAAGGGATAATTCCCAAGGGAACAAAGTAAGGAAGTGGGGGCTTGGCGGGAAACAAATTTGGCTAAGTATTGGCTTGAGCTGATTTGTGAAGCAGTGAGATAGATTGTAGTTGTGCAGAGATTGTTCAGGTTGAACAATCATTGTATTTTCTTCTAAGATCTTCTGGTTAATGCAGTATACAGATAGCAGGGGTTTTTAGCTGAGGCTTTCCCAAGAAAATTATTGTGTTATGTGTGATTGAAATTTTTCTTATCTGCTTCATGATTTCATCAATCAATTTTAGTTTCCAATGATGAGTAGAGTAGATACAAGTCAATTTCTTTAGCTTATCAAAATCTATAGTTTGAATCTACAATATGAATCTACATGTCATCGATGATGAAATTACTATATAAGAGGAGAATACAAGTTTGTTGTGCAGGAGAAATCAAATTTGCAGTTTCATACTTCAGAGCCAATAGAATTTCGTTCTACGGTTTGAGACTTGAGTATGCCCTTAAGAGTAGCTCAAATTACATAGCTTGGAAGGACAAGATGGAGGCAGTGTTGGAAGACAACGAGATGAAGGAATTCATAGATCATGATATCTCAAAGCCTCCAACATACGATGCTAAAGATATGGAAGAATGGAGAAAGTGTGTGGAAAAGGCGAGAAGGATTATCCTAGAAGGAGTTCGAGATTGTATTGTGTCGAATCTCCACGGTAACAAAAATCCATTTTCAATGTGGAAGGAATTGACATACCTGTTTCAAAGCAACGATGACCACAAGAAGTTGGCATTGAAGGAAAAACACAGAAAGATCAATATGGATAAGGGCAACTCAATTTCAAAGTACTTGACCAAGTTCACCCAATGTTAGGATGAGCTTAGAAGTGTTGGTGTTACTGTTACAAAAGGTGATCTGGTGAGCCTAGCAGTTCTAGGACTTCCCAAGAGTTGGCATAGCTACCAAGACTCAGTAAATGGGAGGGAGAAGCTACCAGAGTTGGATATGTTGTGGTCTAACTCGGTACAAGAAGTTATTCGGTGAAACACTAGAGACGGATCCTAATCCAAGCATGATGATGAGGATAATTGTGCCTTAGCTAGAAAGGTGAAGAAAGGAAAGGGGAAGTCATCCCATTCCAAATCAGATTCTAGTCAGGGCAGAAAGAAGAAGGACATGTCAAAAGTTAAATTTTTTCACTGTCACGAGTTGGGACACTATGCTACAAAGTGTCCACACAAGAAGCCAATAAGAATCCCTCAAGAGGAGCGACAGGTGAAGCTATTGCTTCACAATTCGAACTGGATTTCACCTTCATCACTTGCATGGTGTCATCGATGATGGTTAGTGTGTGGTACTTGGATAGTGGAGCCTCATTCCATATGACTGGAAATAGAGAGCTATTCAGTAACTTGGAGGAGAAGGACTTCTAGATGCACATTGAGATGGGAGATGATGTGAGGTATAGCACAATCGACATCAATATTGTTATATTTCAGAGGGAGTTTGGTTCTCCCCTCAAATTGAGAGATGTCATGTATGTTTCGGGTTTGAAGAAGAACTTGGTTTCTATTTCCATGTTGGAGGATCGTGGCTATGATTTGATATTTAATAAGGGAAATGATTTCCTTCATCGCATAGGCACACGACAGGTGAAGTGGATCAGGGTTCGAGTGAAGAACCTCTACAAATTGGAAGTAGAAGACTGTGCTACTTTGAGCACTAAAGCAAAGAAGGTGCAGAGCGGTGACATCGATGAGTTATGGCATATAAGACTTAGTCACTTGCACCACGAAGCTTTGAAGATCATCTAGCGAATTTCTATAGGACTTCCCAAGGGTACACTAGAGCAGAGAGACACATGAAAAGGGTGTACACTGGGGAAGTACACCAAAGATTTATTTCATGATAAAGACAGTCGAGCGCAAGCGATCCTTGATTGAGTTCACTTAGATGTGTGTGGACTGTTATTGATAACATCCACAACGAAGCACATGTATTATGTAATATTTGTTGATGATTTTTGTCATAAGTGCTAAATTTTCTTCATGCAGAATAAAGATAAAACGTTTGCTAAATTTCAAGAATTTAAAGCACTTGTCGAGAATGATATTGGTAGTAAAGTTAAATCTATTAGAAGCGACAACAATGGAGAATATGTGTCGAATGAGTTCAAGAACTTATGTGCAACAAAAGGCATTTGACGGGAGTTGATAACACCTCATAACCCACAACAGAATGGGGTGTCTAAAAGGAAGAACATAATTATTGTGGTAGCAGCACATGGGATGTTACATGATCAGGGCCTACCGTTGCACTTGTGGGCTAAAGCATGCAACACAATTGTTTATTTGCAGAACATAAGCCCACATCGAATTATTGGGATGAATACACCAGAAGAAGATTGTTTAGGTAATAAACTAGATGTGTCACACTTTAGGATCTTTGGTTCATCAATCTACTGTCATGTTATCAAGGATGCACGAAAAAAGCTAGAGCTAACATATGAGTTGGGCATATTTTTAGGGTACACTGATACACCTCACAATTATCAGGTGTAACTTCCATCCAATAGGATGACAGTGGTTCATAGAGATGTGAAGTTTGATGAAGAGAAGGCCATGAGATGTTCCCTTGAGGGAGCTTTAGTTACTTGCAGTTGAGGAACTTTTAAGTCCAAAAGAGGATCCTCATGATGATGCAGAGTAGTCACATGAAGAGGATCAGAGATTGGAAATACCCACTCATGCAGAGACTTATAGAGATGGGAGAAAGTGCACTAGAGAGGCTGACATATTATTGCATGATGCTAGCGAGAATGTGGGAGCACCCACATCACAACACAGGAAGAGGTGGCCATCATAGTGGTACACTGGCTACATGGATCTCACAAGCGAGAGTGTAGATATTGTGCCATCCTCATTCGAGGAAGAAGTGCAACAACCAGTGTGGGTTGATGCCATGGTTGAGGAGTATGAATCCATTATCAGAAACAATGTTTGGGAGGTGGTCCCAAGACCAACAAACAAGTCAGTGGTGAGTTCCAGATGGCTTTACAAGGTAAAGCAAGAAGAATATGGGAGTGTGGAGAAACAAAATGCTAGATTTGTGGCTCGAGGGTTCTCTTAGGTGGAGGGAATTGATTACTATGAGACCTTTTATCTTGTAGAAAGATACCCATCAATCAGATCTATTCTAGCACTTTTAGTGCAGATGGGATGGAAGATACATCATATAGATGTAAAGACAACATTCCTCAATGACATGATTGAGGAAGAGGTGTATATTGAGTAGCTAGAAGGATTTGAGACCTTCAACGGAGAGTCACATGTGTGCAGACTCAAGTGAGCACTGTAGGGACTGAAACGATAACCTTGTGCTTGGTACACCAGGATTGACAGCTATTTCACTGGGTTGGGATTCACCAAAAATGAAGCAGATGAAAACCTTTACCATATTGTGGTTGAAGGTAAATTTTTTATTATAGTTTTATATGTCGATGATTTTGATTATGATAGGTGATGAGAAGCTAATAAAATCTTGCAAAGAGGATCTTGCAATAGAGTTTGAGATGAAGGACCTGGGACTTATGCATTACTTTCTTGGTATGGAAGTATGGAAAGGAGATGAGGAATTGTTTGTCTCTCAAGGAAAGTATGCCAACAAGATACTGAGGAAGTTCCACATGGAGAGCAACAAACCCATGGAGATTCCTCTAGCTAGAAACTGGAGGAAGGAGGATGCTACTTTAAGTGAAGTAGTGGAGGATACGATTTATAGATAGCTTGTGGGTTCACTTATGTATTTGGTGAACACGCAACTGGACGTGTGTTTTACAGTTAACCAGCTTAGTCAAGCCATGGTTAAGTCGACCAAATTGTATTGGAAGGCAACTAAACATGTGTTGAGATACCTCAAAGGGACCACTCAGTTTGGTATTTGGTACATACAGATAGAGGGAGTGAAGCTTGAAGGTTTCACAAATGTAGATTGGGTAGGGATTCCATCTGACAGGAAGAGAACATCAAGGGGAATCTTCAGTATTGGTTCAACATCAATTCTTTTGTACATCAAGAAGCATAGATCACTTGCATTCAGTTCAGTAGAAGCTGAGTACATGGCTGCTAGTAAAGTATCTTGTGAGGATATTTGGATGAGGAAGATCCTTTTTGGGTTGTTTGGTCAGCAGGTGGATCCAACAGTGATTTACTGTGACAATTAGAGTTGTATAAAAGTCTTTAAGAATCTAGTTTTTCATGATCAGTCCAAGCATATTGACATCTAGTATCACCATCTACGAGATTGTGTGCAGAGGAGAATCATGTTGCCGGAATACATTCCCATAGAGGAGCAGGATGCAAATATTTTGACAAAGGCATTGTCAAGGTGAAAATTCAAGTTTCATAGAGACAAGATCAGGGTAGTAGATAATCCCTTTCTTTTTGAGAGGGAGTGTTAAGAATAGCAACAAGAAAATCCTAATTTAATTTGTCCTTGAATTAAATTGTAATTATATTCTCATAGCAACTTGTAACAGTTAACTAAGTTAAGTTGACTTAGTTGGCTCAGTAAATTCGAGTTGGAAGTCTATCTAGAGTCATGTAGAGTGATCCATAAATTTTAGGGGCCCAGGTTGAGTTCTTATTGAGTTGTAATTATTTAATTTAGTTTAACTGAGTTAAATTGGATTTAATTCACTTGCAGTGATCAATCAAATAACTGATAATTCACTCATAAATAACTCATGCATGTCAGTTTAGAGGAAGACCCAATTGAGATTAGAGTTTAGGGATAGTGTATTATTGGTTGTAAAATCATCTAAATTAAACCATTGGTGCATATAATCAAAGGAAGGACTATGGATGGATTGCACAGTTATGAGTGAGGAATTTCCCAATTAAATATGGGCTACTTCCCAAGGGAATAGCACAAGGAAGTAGGGGCTTGGAAAATAACAAATTGGGCTAAGTATTGGCTTGAGTTTATTTGTGAAGCAGTGAGATAGATTTTACTTGTGCAGAGATTTTGCGGGTTCAACACGCATTTTATTTTCTTCTCAGATCTTCTGGTTAATGCAATATATAGATAGAAAGGGTTTTTAGCTGAGGCTTTCCCCAGAAAATTATTATGTTATGTATGATTGAAATTCTTCCTTATTTGCTTCATGATTTCATTGATCAATTTTTGTTTCCGTTGATGAACATAGTAGATTCAAGTCAATTGTTTTAGCATATCACAATCTCCAGTTTGAATCTATAATAAAAATATACGATGATAAGGTCTTGGAGGGTCTTTTGACTCTATTTTGACTCAAATAAATTCTTTTTACAATATGTAACATGCGCAAATGGGTCTTTTATACATGAAAATGGCCCATAAGCCCTAGAAGCTCTCAATGGGAGCTTGACCTATAAAATAATTTTCCTTGAGCATGAAACCCATGCCTCAAGAATAACAATAACAAATTTATTTTTCTCATTACATCAAATATATAAAATCATGATTACATATGTCATTATGAATAGTGTACCTAGTTACATATTTAAACACTGCCTCTTAACTAAGGAGGTATTCATAATCCATACAAGGTACTTAGACATTCTCAATCTGAACAATCCTCATACGAAGAGTCATATTGGTAACCCATTTGTATAACATCATCAACCAACATTTTCACATAGAAAGGCCTTGACTAACAACTCTATCTCTCCACAAGATCATAGCACAATGTTGGCGAGACCAATGATTTATAGACAACATCATCATTGTCTCTCAAGGAACATACCCCATTCGGGTGTTCATAGGGTATGTCCTTCCAGAAATATTCTTATCTTGGATTCTCAGTCCTCAAAGAATATCATTCCTCTACGACTACTCTTATCTTAGATGCCCTACCATATCCTCAAAGAGTATTGGATGCCATATTCTTACCCAATCCCCCCTTCTTTCTTCCCAAGTGAAGACAAGAATGATGTGCCTACCTCTCCCTCTCAACTAGGGAGGATATACCCATTCCTATAAAAGGAATGTAGTAAATCTCCCTCTTATATAGGAACTTGATTTCAGTAGCATCTTTCTGCCTTTGGTGAAGATCATTGGAACTTCCACTGCTTGTAGAGCTCCTCCATTCGATGTCATGAATTTAATTTTAATATTATGGAGCCTTTCATATTTTGGGACCTCTTCGTAGGGCTTCAACCATCCATCACTTTCCTTCTCTAACTATGTCAGTCATGTCATCCTTTCTTTCATATGAAATTGATCCACTAGACCTTATCTAGATTTTCTTCATACAACTACCTTTTCCACATCATGTTTCCTTAAGGATATTTCATCCAACCACATGAGTGCTAGGTCTAGGTGACACCTATAACTCTCTTTTGGTAGCCCTGCATCATCCCATCCAAATATTGTTCAATATAATAAATGAACATAAAATAAATAAAAATTACCTTTTTTGATGGCCCTTCATCATGACATCTTCTTGTTGCAGCATCAACATCCTGCATACATATTGACACATCTCCAAGATATTCAATTTTCAAGGGTATTATTTCTTTCCAGACTTTCCCAAGGTATTTATATCTTTCCCATGGAGATATCATGCTCAATCCTTCTAGTCATCGGATGTTGATTTTCTTTTCTATTTGATCATAGTTTCATCTTTCATGATATCTTGTTTCTTTCTTCATTCTCAGGAACTTCTAGCCATAGTTCCTCCATCTTTTTCAACCACCTCATATTCCATATGAGGACATATTATGTTGAATTCATCTAGTCAATATGTGAACTGAGCCTTCATGGATCTCTAGAAGAGAACCCTCTACTTTGATCATACTCATGAGGTAGAGTATCCATCCACACTATCTACAACTATATAATTACATTACCTAATTAAACGTATGCATACATACCTCTTTTATTCTTTTTATCATCTAGAATTTATTCGACAACTTCTTTCCCTTGATTAAGGGTACTTCAACCATCTCGACATGCTACATTCCTTCGTCATCACATCATCATTTTTCCAAATAATGAATCCCATCCAAGGTGGTATTCTAGCGACTTGCTTCTTTCAAGAGATGAACCTTCTAATGAAGATTCCAGTGGAGGATCTTAATTATCCTGATTTTGAAAATGATTGTTTCTAATGAGATATGATGATTTCTATACTAGATGACTTTCTTCTACACATAAGTACTACTTAAGCTTCCAATGGGGCTACCAAGAGCTACTTCCCTCTAATGATGATTGCCATAAACTTCTACTTCAACTATCTTTCAAGCTTCTGTTGATGATCTCTTGCTTCATTCATATGCTCTTATGATGCCATATCCTAAAATGATGCATCCTATCATGCCTCTAACACTTCCTACCATGATATATATATTTTACAAGAACTAAAAAGAGCTCGATGGACAAAATTATCTCAATCATAGTAGAGATATTTTACTTCCTCCTTCTTTGATTTCTTCTTTTCAACTTATTCCACTTCTTCAGTGACATGGGCTTCGTGTATTCATCTTTTTTCGTTGTCCTTCTTGAGTTTGGGACAATCTCTCTTTTAGTTCCCATATCCTTGACATCCATAGCACTGAACCTTTGACATATTCTTCTTCCTTCTCTCAGGAACAAACTTTCCTTTCTCTTCGCCATGGCAACAAATTCTTTTGTTTTCTTGTTTGGTCCTACATCAATTTTTGGCTTTAGCTTGGTTCCTTCAATTTTACACAATGACCACAGTTCATTGAACGTGGTAGCCTCCTTATTTCCATAGATGCTTGATGTAAAGTTGCTTCATTCCTTTTGTAGTGCATTGAGAACTATGGTAGTCATTTCCTTGTCAAACATTATTTCTCCCAACTCTTGTAGTTAGTCCCTTATTTCAGACACCCTCATAAAGTATGAGGCTATTCCATTTTCATTTGATATCTTTATCTTGTAGAGTTCTTGTATTAACAATATTTCTTCTCCAATAGTATTTACAAAGAATAATTCTCCTAATTTCTCATATATCTCTTTTGATGTCTCCAATTTTGATACATAGGGAATGAGGGGATCTTTGATGGATTCTATAATAATCCTTTGATCCCTTACTCCCCTTTCATATACATTACATTAGCTTGAGCTTCTTCCTTTGGAGGTTTAGCGATTGAACCCATAACATGATTAACAACTTCATTTTCTATGAGGATCAAATCAATCCTCTTCTTCCATTCAATAAAGTTTGATGACCCAACCAATTTGTTTATTTCCTTGCAAAATGATATTTTGATAGATTCAGATGTGGACATAAGGATACTTACTTGTGAAGATAATCCTTGATGGCAATATCTTAAACCTACTTCCTTCTTTATTTTGATGATGATAATGATGGTAGAAGATGGCGTTTTGATGAGGATGCCTTCCTTCACTGGTGATCCTTTGAAGAGGGGAGATCACCTTGGTTCCATGATGATGAAGACAACACCTTCTCTTGCTTCCCTTGGATGTTTACACTTCAAGATGCTTCAAAGTCCTAATTTTAGTGGAGGTAGGTTTTATGAGGTCTTCTTCTCCTTGATTTGATGATTGTGCGAGGTTCCCAAGAATGCTTCAAGTGTAGAATCAAACTATGGTTTTTAGGTCTTGTTTAGTAACTTCCTTCAAGATGATGATGTAAACCTTGTCCTTATGGCGCCTTTGAGATGTGAGGTCCTTATTGATGATTGATGCACTTGATTATATTCTAATGGTTTGACCCTTGAGTTTCGTTATTTAAGCTTCCCTTCCTTGACTTTTGTTACCTTAGCTCTGAAACCATGTTGAGAAATCTAGGGGTAGCTAGATTAGGTGATTTCTCTTACTTTGATAACTACTTGTGATACATTTTTACTTAACTTGATTATCTTCTTTTTTCTCTTGATCATTATTAGTATTCTCTTCATTAAGTAGCTACCAAAACATAAAGAACAATGAGACAAAGGACACAAGATAAATGCGATTAGACAGGGACAAAACCTCTCCAATTGAGAGGAAAACCCGTAATAATTATTCTCTTCTTATAGAATCTTCAATTGATGAATTCCAAGATCTATGACCCTTGACCAAGACCCTCCAAGACCAATTCAATCCTTTCTTCCTTAACGAGCTTTATTTCTAGCAACTTTTGTAATTTTGACCTCCCAATAGATTCTTCAACAACTTTGACTTGCCCAATAGATTCTTTTGCAACTTCGACCTGCCCAACAGATTCGTCTGCAACTTCGACCTGCCCAACAAATTCTTCTGCAACTTTGCCCTACCTAAAAAATTCTTCTGGAATTTCCAACCCAACAATTTCTTCCTAGCACTTCGAATTTACCAGCAACACTTTGAATTCCCTACAATACTTCAACTTTCCCAGCAAAACTTCGACTTCCCTAGCAACTCTTTGAATTTCCCAACAACAATTCAATTTTCCCAGCAGCAGTAGAAAACCTAACACAAGAGAGAGAGAGGCCCAAAACTTTGATCTTGCTTTTCTTCTCCTTTTTCGTCCTTTTCTAGGTTCTATCTTGAGGAGATCAAACTTGCTTGAGTGAGTGTGCTAATGAGTTCGAGTTCCTTCTTATTTATAAGATTTTGAGGGGTACAAATTGCTTCCTTGAGGTCGACTTGTCCACTTGTGTAGGATGACTTGATAATAAGGTCTTGGAGGGTATTTTGACTCTATTTTGACTCAAATAAATTCTTTTTACAATATGTAACATGCCTAAATGGTTCTTTTATACATGAAAATGACTCATAAGCCCTAGAATATCTCAATGGGAGCTTGACCTATAAAATAAATTTCCTTGAGCATGAAACCCATGCCTCAAGAACAATAATAATAAATTTATTTTTCGCATTACATAAAATATATAAAATCATGATTACATATGTCATTATGAAGACCATACCTATTTACATATTTCAACAATGTCCAAATGATATAAGTCAAAGTGATACATTTCAAAAAGCTACAACACAATGAAATGGTGATGAAGGCTGTGAAAATGATACATATGATAGTAACCATGAAAATCAACATCATAACAATATATCGAAAATGATCCATGATGTAGTCTATATGATCATGAGTGTCACTGGTTGCTACCAACAATTGCCTCCTCATCATCATCACCATCGTGATCATGATCATGATCATCATCACCTATATCATCATTGAACTCATTGTCATCTATATCTATGTCATCATGAGAATCATCCGCCATCTCATCATCAGACCCAACGTGATCTGGATCTATGTGATGAGGATCATTCAGAGCTTTTGGAAGATCTTTGTTAAGCAAAAAAGAACATTTAGAATGAAAGGTTATTATTTATTTCATGCAATAATTAATTTCTCTGTTATCTATCTAATATTACAACATACAAAATGAAACGATAATCATATTACACCATATCAAAGTGCACATACGATAATAAAATTTCAAATAAGTTACAACTAAGATGTCATTCCAATGATGTAAAACATTCAACAATTCTAATAAACGTTAGTAAAAATTCCAACTTAGTGAGTTGGATAGAACAACACTAGAATCCATTGCTAAGATATACACTACATTTCCACACTCAAGTGAAGGGATGGTCAATGTTTCCTTTCAATGTTGAGTAGTTAGATGTAGTAAATTTGTTGAAGATGAAATGGTTATGGGGCTTGTTGCCACACAAAATGTGGTGAACAAGAAGGGATGATGTTGAGAAACACTGGTCATTATTTGTCTATAAATGGTTGTTATTAAATTGTAACCTAATGCATGCACACTCAATCCTTTTTAAGATACCTTATATTTCCCTTTTGATTTTCGTTGTATCGATTTCGAGGCCGTAAAGGAATGTGTAGTTTATGCAGTGATTTGAGCACGTGAAGTTAAGACAGAATCCCTGGTTTTAGAATATGATGTATCACCATCACTAGAGGTGTGGCTTTGCAGCACCATTAAACCAAGGCATGAAAAAGTACCCTACTCTTTGAATACAATTGATACCCTTTCTTTCGATTTGTGTATTTGGGTTGCAAATTATGGTAAATGAGGGAAGAAGGAAATTGAAAGTCGTATGAGGAGAGAAGAACAAAGTTCAAATTAAACGTAGAGACTGAGACTGAGTGGTTTACAATTGGTGAACTCCAAGATTGTATGGCAGGTAATCATTCATAAATTTATGGTGCAGTTTGAATGGTTGGGTAAGTTTTTACGTGCCTATAGTTTAGCTTAAAGGGTCGAGTTTATAACCTGTGGTGAACCTGAGGTGGTATCGATTTTAAGGGTAGAGTCATATTACACAGAAGTTCATAGAAGACACTGCCAAATCATAAAGCAAAGTTTGAGCAACCTTGTGGATTCAATCTGAACATATTCATATTCCTGGCAGAGAATTCACGTAAAAGAATTAGGAGCATATCCAAGAAGGCTGACAGAGATGGCATTGTACGTTTGATTTAATCAAGGGCATAAAAGGTTCTTGTTGTGAGAGCATAAGCATTGTAACCCTATGGAGGGAATTGAATTTCATGAATACGAATAGATAATTGAGAATTGAAGGTGCTTTGAAATCCATTTGACGTAGACAAAGAACATATTGAGAAGGTGCTGCCAAATATTTTGACAACACAACATGAACAATGGTTTCAGAAAGCGTTTCCAAATCAATTGGCAGCATAGGAGTTTAGAAATTTTGAGAAGTGTTTCCAAATCAATTGATAGCACATAATAATTGAAATTTTTTATATAGAGCTACCAAATTATCTGACAGAGCTGAGAGAGGTACATTGTAGGTAAGTCTTCATGATTCAACCTGCATCATTTTTTGTATCAGATATTTGTAATAGATTTAATCAATCTCTTATTTTTCATTTTCAACTTTCACTATATCGCTCTTTAGAATTTGAAGGATTGTGTCTTGGGGTAGTCACATGTGTCAATTTAAACGACTTTGAATTTGTGTTCCTGTAAAGATTCAAGTGTCATTACAAAGTGAAGTGGATTAAAGAAACAATGTGTTTGTAAATTTTCCTTGTTTTTGGTTGATGCTAACTGAGACGGAAACACAACACCCCATTTCCTTGAATCTTTTCAAATCTTGTTGTATCACTCTACAGAACCATGAAGGAATATGTTGACCTGGTCTAATTGAAGCTTCCATAATTAAATTGTGGTTCAACCTATGCACTGTTGGTCTTTTTAAAACTTGGTACACTTCATATTTGCCTTTGATTTCTATTTTATCAATTCAAAGTCGTGATTGGATGTATCACTGAGTTCTGCATAAATTTATCTATGTGAGTTTGCAACAACTATACATTTTGGTATTTTGTGTATGTGGGGTTTTTCCATTTTTATATTTTGAGTATACCTTTCAATTTTCACTAGAACATTGGCCAAAGTATGAAGGAATGTGACCATGTCTTGGAGTAGTCAAAGTTGAGGTTTTGTGCGGTTTTAGAATGACATTCAAGCTGAAACGTACCCCATGTTCTATAATGTGATCAACAACTTTAGAATGGATGCATTTGAAGCGGGTTTGAAAATTCCAATGAACGAAGGTTGAGAATCAGTTTTAGAAGGGCAGAGATTTTAAGAGATCGTTGCCAAATTATTTGGTAGCACAAAAGCTCAAAAGTTTGTAAAATGTGTTACCAATTTCCTGGGTAGCGTAAGAGCATAGTGACCCTAAAATAAGTGCTTCCAAATATTTTGACAGTGTAGTAGAAGAAGTGTTTTGAGAAAGCGCTTCCAAATCAATTGGAAACATAGGAGTGCTGAATTTTTGAGAAGCGCTGCCAAATCAATTGATATCGCAAAAGATAGAGAAAGGATATCAGAGCTTCAGATCAATTCCAGGAAGACATGTTACGGATCTCTAATATCCTTTCCATTATTTGTCCAATAATTTATAATATCCTACCCAACATTTCAGTTAAGTTCCATTCCAGACCCTCGATAATATATTCTTGAAACAATATTGAACTATGGGCATACACACAGTTTCCTTGACTACAAGTCTCTATTTTAGTTGCACATTTTATTTTCAGCAACATATAGGTTAATTTTTTTGTTCTAATGGCTAGTTTGTATATAATAGCATAAAAGAATAACCAAAAGTTTACCATTTTTTAGCACAAGCATTTGGATCATCTTGTGTTAGGTAAAGAAACATGACCAAACACTGTCTGAAATAATCAAACCAAGTTTGATGGGTAGAATAAAAGAGTGAAATGCTCTCTGAAGTGTAGGACAAAGGTGATACTGCAAATATTTAGAAGCAACTGAAGGATTTACATGAAACTTGAAAGAAAGGTAGAGCCATCTCCCTTGAGAATTTATTGTTTTCAAGAAAAATGGATGAAAGTGCATCTTTACAACATCATTTGTTGAAGACAAAAGTCCTTGGAGAATAGTGGGATGTCGTGGCACATAAAATGGAAGAATAGATGGAAATAATAACTCTCAAGAGTTTAAAAACCTCATTTCAGTATTTTATTGAAACTGCTAATAATAGTTTTACAGATGTTGAGCTAAAGTTGGATGATTTGAGCATTAAACTCTAACAACAAAACAACTGGAAAATTCATTTTCTAAATAGCATTGGGAATGAAGGCTCATAAATGGCTTTGGCAAGGAAATTTAAGTCCAAAGAAATATTGTTAAGCATAATGAAAGTAGAAAGAATGACGACTTAAGTGATTACTAAGACTTGTAAGTGTCCTTATTGTGGAAAAGTGGGCCATAAGAAACATTTGAAAAAAAATATATATGATGGATAGAATATGCAAGCACTAGTCAAGAAGGCTAATGTTCCAAAACATAGAGGAAGACCTAATTGTTTCTCTAGAATGGGATAGTACATGCTATCACATTCAACATTTTTAGGTGAACTCAATTTGGGTCATAAAGTCTAGGTTCTACCGAATTTTTATGAATGCTGCCTTTTAATTTGTTAGTGCCAATTATAATAGTACAAGATGAAGGAAATGCCAAAATAGAAGGCATCAATTGATATGTAAGATGATAAGGAAGGCATTGCCAAATCAACAGACAACATGTGATACATGTCATTCGACAGGTGATGCTAACAAGATAAAATCCATAAGCTATAATGACTTTAACCGATCAAATTAAACTGCCAACAATGAGTATTGAAGATCGAATTTGAAGTGGGGTATGATGAATGCGTGAGGCAATATATTCATTTTGTGCTTCCAATTTTAAAATAAAAATTTGATATTTTTACCGCCAAGGAATGTCCAACAAATGTGAAGTGATAGAGCAAAAACGTTGCTAGAATTTTTCTATAGCACTCCGTTTTTCCCTGTTTTAGTTACTCTCTTAAAGTGTATTTTCCAAATAACTGGAGATGAATTTTTGAAAACAAAAATAGGTTTTCATTGGAAACGATATAATTAAAAAAACCTCTCTCATTTTTTACACAACTATCACGGTTTGTGATATACTAAGGAATATTTGTAATCCATTATTCCATATTTAAATTTTAAATGATTTCTTGTTTTAGCCATTAACTTTGAGTGCGGTTTTTCAGAAGTGGAACATGATTTTTTCAAATATGAAAGAGGATTTTGTTCAGAACAGACTGATTTACAAAAAATATTTCATTTCTTCAACAGGTGTCATGGTTTGGAAGATTCAAATGGCTCTTTAACCCCTATTTTTCAAGAATTCGTCAGATTTAATTTTTTCTATTTTTACAATCTTTCCCAGAATTTAAGCCATCACTTGAGGGTAGTTGACATATTCTTTGGCACAACATTATTTCCATATCAGAAAAATATCAGATCCAAAATTCAAGGGTTGTTTCCTTATTGTGATAAGGAAACATGTAGCCCAAATAAAGAACCTACACCAATCCTATCTTGCAAACTGCTGATCTCCCAAAACATAAATTTGGATGAAGCAAACTCTTCAAACATGCATGACGGTGTGTCTAGTAAAAGATAATGTAATTTGTGGCTGATATTAATTAAGAAATGAAACATATAATGACATTTTACAACAATAAACACAAATATTCAAAGGGGGAATGAACCCCAATTAAATTCTTCTAACTAGAAACAAGGTTACCTGTATTATATCCCTTCATGAATGCATTTGATGCAAGAAATTCTAGCATCTATATTCAACACTATTGAACAAAAATCATTGTACCTCATAATAGAAATCCTCAACTTGCATTGAATTCAAGATAATCAACAAATCTCAAGGGGAAAATCCTCAATCACAACCATGGATAACAATGGAGAGAGCTACTCTTTAAATAGAGTTATAGCTCCATCTCCTGATAATAGAATAATAATATTATTCTCTAGATACACTTTTTCCTCCTAACCAACTCCTAAACATCTGCTAATCTACTAATCAACTTCTAGTAGACAAGTCAAACAATAAATAGTAAACATGAAGTAGGTGGAAGTTATGTCATGTCTATCCATAAGTGAAAGACATCCCTTCTAGGAAGGTTGCACTCTTTTCATGTTTCTTTGACCAAGTAAGAGTGGTCTAAGGGTCAACATGAATCTTCTTCAAGAGGAATTCTCCACAATAGTATGAGTAAAAATGATAATTTGTAACCATATGCTAAAAAAACTCCAGTGACTAGAAATTCCTCCTCCAAACTCTCCAATCACCCCCTCCAATGTGTAACAAACCTCAATAGGTGTGCCAACGAGTAGATCCATAGGATAGGTGACCATGCTAGCATAGATCCATCTACAAAGTTTGTTATAACTTATAACAAGCTCTATACCCAAGAAAAGAGGATGGCTCCATGAAATCTGTGATGTGCAAGAGTAAAGACTCAACATGTGTGCCATCATTTAGGGATTGGTGGATATATGCTAGTGTAGATTGTCTTATCAACCTCTGATGTTGTGACCATGGATATGGGCTCCTTGAAATTCCTTAATTGGGAAGCAATGATTGTAGATGAAGGGAAGTGCCTTAAAAATTTCAAAAAATTTCCAGCATATGGAGAAACTACCTTCTATTTTTTTTTTTACTTGTGCTTTTCCATGAGAAATTGAAGGATAATTCTCTTGATGTTTCTCATCTTCTAGCAGCCCTCGACACTGAAAAAGAATGTCAACATATTGATGATTTTGAAGAACAAGAACAACATGACAGTAGTAACCATATTGGTTATTGAAGAACAAGTTGTCAAAGTACATTATATATGAGTTAAAATCATATCCTAAATTTCAAAGAGTAATGGGTTCATGTAAACCTAGAAAACATACAGGTGGTGTTACAGGCTTATGAATTCAAAACATGATCACTGAGTTTTAATTGAGTTTCACAAAGAAATTGTGTTGCACATGGATGTTAGCCCACCACCTTGTTTCTATTTGCTGCCATATCTCTTTATTTATATTATGACCATGGAACCTTTATGGCCAACCCTCAACTCAGACTTGAGGAACTTTGGCTCTGAAGTCAGCTCTTTGCAAACAGTTGCAAAGCATAGATTATATTAAGTGTTGGAGTAATATACCACTATCATATCTAGTTGATGTTTTGAGTAATAGTTGGTGGCCACTTCCATTCATGTTCCCAGTACCAAGTGCACTTGATGGTTCAATGTTTTCTTTGGGATTAGTGCCCTATCTATTTGAATTCTTTCTCTTTCCTAAAATTGGAAAAACAAATCAAAATAGAATAACAACTCAAAAATTCAAGTGATCTGAAACAAGAACTGAGCTAAACTATAGTTTTCTAAGTTTGAAATAATATAAATTTGAAGGTGGAAAAATTGGAAACAAACTAAGATTGGTGCATGCATGCCTTCACCATGCATGTGCCCTTTACTCTTCTTAATTATGCCTCCTGTTATCTCAAAATCAGGCCCTGGAAGGCTGCAGACCAGGAAGACTTCAAGTAACTATTTCAAACCAATCTTTTAGCTAAGGCTTAGCCTCCTTAGCCTGAGAGGTCTCTCTCAAAGGGTTGATGATATTGATTAAGATAAGATGGCTAACTCTTGTAGAACAACTGTGAGAAATGTGAATGCTGGAAACATATTAAACAACTATCCATTGGGTCTATGGAGTCAACAACACCTCAACATAACAAAGATCTTGATCTTACATGGAAGTCAGGGCATTCAGCATTTGAATATTCAGAACTCATATAGAACCAGACAATTTATAGATGCATACAGGAAATCAGAGCACATTCAGTGAATTCTGAGTGATTATACATCCATACCACTGTAAACAAAACTAAGGAAAGGACAACATCACACATTCTGAATATAAGAAATCCTTCATGAATCCTGAGAAGTAAAATCAAAATTATATTACTGAAATGAGTCTTTACATAAGCCAAATACAAGCTGTATCATAAAATTTTCCAACCCTCATTACATTGTTGTTTCAGCTATATATAGAACTCTTATTCTAACTGATCAATATTCCTCCTCCAGCATGAGGTGAACTCGAAAACTACTTCTAATGACACCTATCAACCATTTAACTAACTAATAAATACAACAAAGTGCTGACTGGAGTTTTTTAAGAGTTCTAAATTAACTATGACTCTAACTCCATATTACATGCATGATGGCTTTAATTACAATGATCTTCGTTCTTTGACATCTGCTTCCCTTTAGTTTGGCTGTAATGGATGTTCAAAGCTCCATGTTTGATCTTTAATGACACATCCTTTCCAATACCCTGAAATATATGAAATTGTCCCTGTGTATCGGTCTTTAGTCTGCCTTAATATGTCCGGATCCAATGAAGTATATCCTTTATCTTTTAATTACCCCAAAATGGAGCAAACTGCCACGTCTTTGATGTGCTGTCCACCGTTTGCATACGTGAAAGCCAAAATTTTTGCAAACTGTAACTGTTTCACATATCCTGAAGTGTGATAAATATGAAATATGCTTCCTTTATAACAAAATCCAAAGTTGGATTCGAATGCATATTATCTCCACGTGTCTTGACCTGATTAACTGTTAGATAGCTTCAGATGATGTCTTGCATACCCTTTAGACGTTTCCTTTCAAAATTCCCGCTTATGATTCAAACTGCTTGAATTGCGCAAAAATCATCACCTACAGCAGTTTCGTAGCGCGCTACGAAACTGCTGAATTATTTAAAACAGCTTGCTTTTTGACCCGAGACCTTTATTAACCGAGTATTTAATTGCCAAAAACTCCCTTAAACTTTCCACATGTCGAACAGGGATTTATATTTCCTCAGGAAGATTAAATCAAGTGAATTTGTCAAAATTTTAAAACGAACTCTTACTTGACATGAAAATTCATTTAGCAGATAGCTGACTTAGCTGTGCCTTCAGATCTTCAATTTGTTTCCTCATAGCCTTATTCCCAGCTCTCAGTTGCATATTGATCCTTCTGATGTACTTGGCTTCTTTGATTGCTGGTACTGTCCATGCATGAAACTGTGAATGACCATCTACCACTGAATTCAACTGAGCTTCTACAACTACATTCCCTTCCCATAGGGTTTTATAATATTTTGCATGTATGGCTGCATGTTTTCTAGCGGCTTTCCTCAATTTAGCAATTTCATACTTAGCTAATTCCAATTGTCTCTGTATGGCTGTTATATTATCTTCTTGAGATGCAATGACTGTTTTGCCCGTATCTTTTTGTATCTCTTCCCCTGTTTTTTCTGTTCTTGGCAGTGCTTCCTGTACTTGCTGGAATCTCCTTGTCATAGGTCTTCTAGGTTTGAAAACGAACTCTTTAGCTGGCACATCAAACCTAAGCCTTTTTGAGGCCTTGGATTTCTTGGTGCTTTCCTGTTCTGACTGCATCAATTCGATTTGAACTGGTAGAGACTGCTCAATTTCAATAGCTTGCAATAAATCATTTAAACTTGCCTTGGACATTGGACTTTCTTCAACTGCTATAGCTTTACCTTTTTCCTTATTTATTTGACTTCTTGTTCTTACCCTTGAAACTGCTTCAGATGTGCTTGTTTCAGGTACATTCTTTTTACCTTGAGCCTTTTCCTTAGTTGATTGCTGAGCTTGATCTTGGATGATGAGTGGCTTCAGTGGCTTCACTGGTTTTCTTACTTGTGATCTTACTTGTGACTTTGTAATTCTTTTAGCTCTTGCTTCTGTTTGAAGCTCAGCTATTGTAAAATCCCTGGCAGGTTGGGGAGTGAGGCCAGTCTGGCTTTTGAAACCAGCCATAAAAATGAATGAACTCCAATCCCTGTCTATCTTTTGAAGCCCATCTAAAACCAGTAGTTTAATCAAACCATGATGAAACAAAGAGGTTTCAGAATCCTCTTTCCTCAGCTGTACCTTATCACACATCTTACTCAAACTACGGAAAAGATAAAACGGTAAGTCTATGGAGACCTTCCCGGTGAAATGCAAAAGTAGTTTGAAATGGTAAGAATAAACCTTGTTATACCTTCCTTCACAAGTCAAATATTTCTGTATGCAGGTGAGTAAGAGAGCATAATGTTCTTTGACATAATTCCTGGGCACTCCCCTACTTAAATCTTCATTTACATAATCATCCTTCAAAAACTCCTTGCAAGGATTCATGTCAAATTTGAAATTTTTGAACCACTCCTCTTGTCCTCTTGGGATTTCTGTCACAGCATATATCACTTCTGGAGAAACCTGCACTTCTAACATGGCTACCTTTGAATTCAAACCAGTGAAGTTAAGTGCAAATTCCTTAGTTACCTGCGCATGTCCTCCTTGTAACTTTTTGCAAAAGTTCCAGCACCCAGCCTTTTTAAACGCTTTCTTCACCTCTTCATTTCTCAGCGTTATATCCAGGCCTTCAGGCTCAGTCCTTAGAGGTTTGCCGGATCTGTGCTCCTTTTTCTCCATTGATTCTTCCAAATTCTCGCAAGCAATAACTACCAGCTCCGGTTGGAATTGTATTCCAGCTTCTCTCTGAATTCAGCCTCGCTTGATTATCAGCCTCGCTTGAATTTTAAACATTCGCTTGAATTTTAAACTCTTCCATTTAAAACCTTTCAAGATACAATCTTGCAGATTTGTCATTCATGCAGGACTTACGGCCATCATTATGGTTTATGCACGGTAAAATTTCTTGGGAATAATAACTTGTGCATATTAACAGATCTAGTGGTGGTGATAGTGGCAATGAGTGGTAAAGAGAGGTACATGAGCTGACATGAGAGGACATGGCCTATGACTCACCTAACAGATTTGATATTTCGGGAAATATTCGCTGTGAAAAGTACGAATCCATGATTTCGCAGCGCGGTCAGTTTAAATTTTGATGATGCGCTGCGAAACTGCCTAATCATGAAGTGCTGCGAAACTGCCTAGTTATGATTGCGCTATGAAATTGGCGAATTGGAATAGCGCTGGGAAATCACGAAAAGGCACGGTGACTCACATAAGACAAGAGGTGACTATAGAATAATGATGGGTAGAGGGGAACCAATGGGAGTTGAGAACAACTTGAGTTAAAAACTCTTTTAAAAACTCCAAATCCTACGGGAATAAAATTAAAAATGGAAATTTGAAATTAAACTAACACAGACCTTTGTCATCGGGCTAGGATAAAAAATTACATGTATCAATTTTTAGTTCTAAGTGATAACACCTCCCTAACATTCAATTGCACTATTCCACATGAGTCATAGATAGAATGTTGTGTTGATCTAAGAGTGGTCTCCCAAGTATCAAATAAATTTGTACAACAAAATTCCACACCCATGCATTTGTGATGCAATGAGCAATCATCCACGACCATGGATTTGGTATGCAAGAATCAAGAATGACAGGCATAATTTTCCCACTGATAAGAGTGCAAATTGAATATGGATATGAGGGTAGATATTCTCATATGTATACCCACATAATTGTAAGAATCCATGCATGATTCACAAGCATATCTTTGAAACATGGTTTGCAATGCCAGGTCTGCAACATGATTGACTTTGAGGCCATTTCATTTTTGGAATGACAATGGTGTCCTATTGGAATATGCATCCACAATGGAGAGTGATGAGGGTGATATTAATTTGGTGATGCAAATCTAAGACCAAAGGTCTATCAAAGCCACCAAGAGTGTGTTCCAATCTGCAAGGAAGAGCCTTGTTGAGGCAAATTAATTACCTATCATTTAATTGTCAACCCGAGGGTTTCGTAAAACTTGTGAAGCATGTGTGCACTCTATATGCTAGAAATTAACTTCCAATTTAGATCAATCTAACTACGAAATCTTAATCTATCACACTTGCAGGAATTGAAATCTTGATCTACCACACTTGCAGAAATTGAAATCTTGATCTATCACACTTGCAGAAATTGAAAAGCACACTACTCTTTCAGAATGAAATTGCATGAAATGAAATCTATTCTAAGGGATCATGTGTGCATTATCAAATTAGGATCCTATGAAATTAATAATCAAAACCACATGATATGAAATGAAAACAAGAACGATCATTTTTAACCTCTAGATATGAAAGAAAATAAAAACAATCACTCTTAACCTCTCACACAGGAAAAGATATGAAAGAAATAAATCTTAATCTATGAAAGCAATAAATCTTAATCTATGAAAAATAATAAATATCACACATTATAGATGGTCAATCCAAAAGCATGAGGGATGGAAAGTTGATAGGCTCCAAATACAAGCATAACCAAATCAAAGTGAACATCACTCATGAGCATGGTGCCACATCCAAATTCTATATTCAAAACAAGAGCATCTCCCCAAATTTTCACACCTAAAATGATAGGAGAAAACTTCCCCTATTTATACGAAAAGATGAGAAGCTATCTCATTAATGAGAGTCCATGAATCTCTCCCTATATCTATAGAGTTACAATCAAAATAGGAAATGATAAGACACATGTCTTCTTAGAGTTTCATTACAAATAGGAAATGATAAGACGCATATCCTCATGATCCCATGATCTTCTCCACTCAAATTCGAATTTGGTTTTGGGAGGCCACATAAGGGTCTTTTAGAAGCTTCCTTTTAACCTACACATGTCAACAATCTCATCCCACTTGTTAGGTATAAGCATATGCACATTATTTCTTAATTTTTAACTATTTTTTAATTTTTAACCATAAGTTCACTTAAAAATGATAAGAATTAATAAAGTTTGGAAAAACATAAATGTGACCCAATAATGATAATGGTAAGGTAAATGTAATGAAATGGAGGTAAATGTAATGAAATAGAGGTGGAGTGAAGGTGACAATATGGAAATATAAGTGAAAATGTAATGGAAGTGAATGACAATTTCAAGGCCCAACATACCCCCCAACTGAAGCTATTGCATGTCCTCATGCAATCTATTACATTAATTCTTTTTTATCCTTGAGATTTGGCTTAAATTTGCATGATATCATTTGATAACTTCATACTTCTGCAAAATATTTTAGTTGAATTGCAACATGGTTGGTTCTTGTGTTACAACCATATTTTGTTGTTGCATTCATTTTTTATCTTTGAACTTTGCATAATGATAATCTGATTATTGTTGTAAAATATATATTTATTGGATTGCATCATAGTTGGTTCTTTTGAAAATATGTGGGCTTTTGAATGTGATATGAATATGAATGTATCCCCCCCAACTGATGATATTGACAATTTTCTGATATGACGAAGAGAAATGTTTTTTCCAAAAATTATCATTCTAGCTTCTCAGGGAATTTTATGGTAAAAAGTTAGAAAATGACATGCCTTAACTTACCATTTAGAAATGGATGAGCTGCATGTGTGGTGGCTGCAAAATTTTGATCATAATCTTCTTCAAGTGGCTAGACAAGTCATGGAGAAAAGAGTCAAGATGACTTTTTATTTGCTTTTATTAAAACTTGCTAAATCTGCTGCAGAATAGTGCTGATTCTGCTACTGCCATTTGATTCTGCAGCTATTATTTGATTATGCAGCTATCATCTGATTCTGTAGCTGTTATCCGGTTGTGCAACTGCTTTCTGATTTCGCAACTGTCATCTGGTTTTGTACATTTTCTCCAAAATGCTGAAAATGATAGTCTTCACGTCTTCAAAACTCATTGGCACAATTCCTGCTATGTGAATAAATGTTTTGATGTCGAACATAGCAGGAGATTGTTGACTTAGTGGCCATTAATGGATGCCACTAGTCAACTTGAGAACTCTCACAATTGATGACAATGAGAGTCAAGATGCCCAAACACATCTTGCTAAGTACGAATAATTTTGTTGTTGTCAAGTACCTAGAAGATCTGATGAACAAGGGACATTGATGTATTCCCATTGTTCGTTGGCATGAGGACATGCCATTAAGGCATGCAAGCCTCAAGGTGTTTTCGTAAGGATTTTAGACTCAAAGGACTATGGATTCAATAATTTGCATTGAAGCAGGGTTTATTTGCGAAATGAAAAAGGATAGGAAAGGAAAAATGAAAATGGAAGATGACAATGGAAAATAATAATGACAATGGGAAATAAGCATGTAAGTGAGCTTTTTGCTTTTATTTGTGGGTCAGGCGAAAGGTGTATGTGAATAAAGGAAAATGAACAACTGACTCTTGCTGGGAAAAATGACTGTGGCTTGTTTTGAATTGCTTGGTTGGATTTATAATTCGAAAGGGAGGAAAGTTAATGGTTTTGATGGATATGGACATGGACTTGTTCTTATGTTTCTCATGGAATCGGTCCTTTGAAGACCAATTGTGCGCACAGTTAGTTTTCTTCAATGATCATTTGATCATCCCAAACCTGCAAAAAAAAAAAACTTAAGATAAAGAACATAAGTATGTTAAAAAGGAAATGATCAGTTCCTTTCTGATTCTTACACAAAATGTCAAATGAAACAGACTAAGGAAAATCAAAAAGTTTTATATTCAGTCCAATTCATGATATCAATAACAATCCATTTTTAAGAAATAACCATGAAAAATAAATTAACTCCCTATTGTCGGATGACTTCATGCACTGTGCTCAGTAAAACGATTGGCATCACAACGATTTGTTGTGCTCTGCAAGTTAAAACTTCATGGAAAAATACACAACGACAATATTAATGCCAAATGTTCATAAACCATCTAAATAATCTTCCAATTATTTTGCAAGGCATTATTCAATATGTCAAATTGAATTGTTTTGAATGATTCCTCTACATGTAAAATCTTCCTTCAAATTATTCCTCTTCCGCTCATATAATCGCCAGCCATATATTGATTTCTATTAACCGAATCGTGAACTGGAAAGAACATAAAGTGCCTTCCGGCAGAATTCGAATAGCTGGATAACAGGATTTTTATTTTTAAATCATTCCTCAATCATCCGTTTGGTTCATTCCTTGATTTGCTGCGCAGAACCTATTCAAACATCAAAACGGTTGCAACGTTATGCACTTGAAGCATTGATAGTTGTTCCATTTGGACTGTTGGCTATAGAGATCTCCTTCACTGCCAGCAAATCCCGTTTTTGTCTTTTAATCTGCTTTTCCTTCACACAGTCACCAAACATGGTCCCGAAGAACCGTGATTTTCTCCCGAACGGTTACGAATACGAGGAAATGGTTTCTCGGTTATTAATTTCATCCCGTTCCAGAAAAACACATGTCCCAGTTTTTTCAGATTCGCCCTAGTTTTCTTAGAAAATTCTTTTTAAAATCGGGTGTCAAGATAGTTACGCTTTCTGGCAATTACATTTTCTGCAAAAGTCAACTTCGGATTTCTCCCAAAAGGTTGCAAAATCCAGAAAATCGCTCATGAGTTAACTAGTTGCCCTCATTCCAGAGAAAACTCATGCCTCAATTTTGTCTGTTTTGCCTCGGTTTTCTCAGAATTTGCGTTTTAAAATTGTGTTTATGCTGGTGTGTTTTCTAGAAATGTTCCGGCAACCAAAATCAATTTCTGGTGGTTGAATTTTTTATTTGCAAGTTTTGAAGGTTGGGCTTGTGGCTGCATGGATGTCTTCCAGCAAAGGAAAAGGGAAGATCTAACTATATCAATCATCCTATGGACAATTCTGGGGGACTCGAAATCTGGAATGAGATAAAAGATGCGACGATGCTTTCAAGAAATCGAACCAGTGAGTCTCAATCACAAAGTTACCGATCCAAAGATCTGCCCAAGAGATCTAACCGCATCATTTTTGTATCCCCGTAGAAAACTCATGCATTACAGAGGTAATGATCATCATTTTTACACATGGATTTGCATGTCTTGCAGCATTCCTCAGAGGTTTTGACTTTCAAATCATAACCCCCAATTGACCGCTTTTCCAAGAACTCCTGGTGTTTAACGCTGTTACAACATTTTTTAGGTGCAAATTAAATTGGAGTCTATCAACAAATTTGCAGTCACCATACATGCAGCGGGTATTGAAGGATTTGCAGAGCTGCGTGGTTGTTGTTTACGTTTGGTTGTTTTTGTTTTATTTGTTTTATGTGTTTTGTTATTATTATTATTTTTTTTTGGGTAAATGCTTTGTTTAAAAAATTGTATATGTTACATATTTTTTTTAAATTAAAAATATATACATATATATTTCATTTAAAAAAAACAATTTATTAATAAAGAAAAATCATTTTTTTTTAATTTATTATTTATTTTTTTGTTTTATTTTATTTTTTGTTTTTTTTTTTTGTTTTTTTGTTTTTTTTTTTTTTTTAATTTTTAATTTTTAATTTTTTTATTTTTATTTTTATTTTTATTTTATTTTTTTATTTAATTTAATTTTTTATTTTATCTATCTATATATATATATATATTATTTTATTTTATTTATTTATTTTTTTTCAGTTTATTGAAAATCAAATCATGAAAACATAAATTAGCTGCAGAATTGCATTCTGTAGCTAAATAATTTTTATGATATACTAACGAAACAATTTCTTTTTTCTGATCCTCCAGGTCACATGAAGTGCAGAAGGAGAGCATACTTGAGAGATTTTTTTTTTTTTTTGTTAGCATAGTCAATATTGTATCAATCGATTCCTCTGTAAATTTTGCAAAAATAAAATGAAAATGCTTGATCTCATACCTTAAATTATCGTTCGTGATCTTTGTTTGTGCTCCTTGTTCTCAACCATTTGTTTTATTACAAATCTTTCCTACCAATGGTTAGTAGATGGGTGGTTCTTACTGCACCACAAAACATCAAATTTATCCTAAAAACTATAAAAATTTACAAAAGTTTTTTTGGCGAAGATCACATGAAACATCATTTTTCGGCGAAGATTTTTAAGGGATTGGTTCCCCTAGGGTAACTTTTTCCCTTAAATTATTAAAAAGGGTTTTGACCCCGGTACCTAGTCAAAAGTAGCTGTTGGTCTTTTTAGCCGTTGGAGGCTCTGCTATGTCTATTTAACTTGCTAAGCTGGATCTGTTTCTTCAACTTGTCCTGACGATGAACCACACTGGTTGGTTCGAAACGCGTCAACAAATGATGTTTCATGTGATCTTCGCCGAAAAATCTTTTGTAAACTTGATATGGATCACAGAAGCCTAAACTCTATTATAAAAATTTATTTTTATTTTTCCTATCTATCTCAAAACTATATATCTATATCTATATATATATATATATATATATTTAGTATATTCATGCTTCCAATGAAGCCATTTACGGATTAGAATTTTTGAAATGCTCATATCCAAACTTGAAAAATGTATCTATTTGTTTGTAAGGATATGCGAAATCGACTTGACCTTTCGATTTGCCGCTAGGATCTCTTGAAGAATTGATGAATATTATGGCGTAACCACTTTTTGATACCATTCATCAATGTAGTCTTTGGGCTGCATTCTAGACCGTTTGTCCATAAATGGTTAGTAAAAACAAAAATAAATAAAATACATTCTAAACTAAAAGCTAGCTCCTATGCACACTTCCCTGGCAACGAAGCCAAAATGTTGAGGCAAATTAATTACCTATCATTTAATTGTCAACCCGGGGGTTTCGTAAAACTTGCGAAGCATGCGTGCACTATATATGCTAGAAATTAACTTCCAATTTAGATCAATCTAACTACGAAATCTTAATCTATCACACTTGCAGGAATTGAAATCTTGATCTATCACACTTGTAGGAATTGAAATCTTGATCTACCACACTTGCAGAAATTGAAAAGCACACCACTCTTTCAGAAATGAAATTGCATGAAATGAAATCTACTCTAAGGGATCATGTGTGTATTATCAAATCAAGATCCTATGAAATGAATAATCAAAACCACATGATATGAAATGAAAGCAAAAACAATCATTCTTAACCTCTAGATATGAAAGCAAATAAAAACAATCACTCTTAACCTCTCACACAGGAAAAGATATGAAAGAAATAAATCTTAATCTATGAAAGCAAATAAAAACAATCACTCTTAACCTCTCACACAGGAAAAGATATGAAAGAAATAAATCTTAATCTATGAAAGCAATAAATCTTCATCTATAAAAAACAATAAATCTCACACATTATAGATGGTCAATCCAAAATCATGAGGAATGGAAAGTTGATAGGTTGCAAATACAAGCATAGCCAAATCAAAGTGAACATCACTCATGAGCATGGTGCCAAATCCAAATTCTATATTCAAAACAAGAGAATTTCCCCAACTTTTCATACCTAAAATGATAGGAGAAAACTTTCCTTATTTGTACAAAAGGATGAGAAGCTATCTCATTAATGAGAGTCCATGAATCTCTCCCTATATCTATAGAGTTACAATCAAAATAGGAAATGATAAGACACATGTCTTCTTAGAGTTTCAATATAAATAGGAAATGATGAGACACATATCCTCATGATCCCATGATCTTCTCCACTTAAATTCGAATTTGGTTTTGGGAGGCCACATAAGGGTGTTTTAGAAGCTTCCTTTTGACCTAGACATGTCAACAATCTCATCCCACTTGTTAGGTATAAGCATATGCACATTATTTTCTAATTTTTAACCATAAATTCACTTAAAAATGCTAAGAATTAATAAAGTTTGGAAAAACATAAATGTGACCCAATAATAATAATGATAAGGTAAATGTAATGAAATGGAGGTAAATGTAATGAAATAGAGGTGGAGTGAAGGTGAAAATATGGAAATATAAGTGAAAATGTAATGGAAGTGAATGACAATTTCAAGGCCCAAAAAGTCTATGCACCATGGTCTATCACAAACAAATTTAACGAACTCTATAGTAGAGGAAACGATGCAAGGCACACCCAAAAAAAATGGTATCCATAGGTTGGGAAGAGTCTATAGTTGAAAGTGAATTGTGCCACCATCACAAGGTAAGGTAAGTATCTTTTAAAGAATTCTTCAATCAATATTACCATGGGAAGCACAAAATGGAGATGGTAAAATCCATGATGTTGTTTTTACAAATGGAATTTGCAGTCATGAGCCTAAATGTTGGGTTGTGTTATATTCTTTCCACGAGTAGTCCAACTAGTTGAACCGGGGGTAAGAGGGGGGCCGGTAGCCCCCCTCTACGAGGTCCGTGGAAGCACCACAGGGAATGTTTTTTTGGACCCTATAATAGGTGGGTGGACCTACCTATGGTTTTGTGCATGGATTTTGCACATGGTTTTGGGCGCGATGGTTTTTGGTCCATGGTATTTTGTAGATTAGGTTAAGGGAAGTACGGTTATGTTCTAATCCAGGGTTAATGGATGCTTCGACATGTACATATATGTATTGTAACATTGAAAGGAACATAATGAAAAATAAATCTGGTAGTCCTGGTTTTGGGATCCAGGGGAAAATCTTTGTGTATATTTTTTTTATGTGTTACGCTCTCACCATTGTTAGTTTCTGTTTTTAGAATTTGTATGCTGTTAATTTTTGTACAGAGTTAAAACCTACACTAAATACATTCATTTTTTCTAGTGTTCTTAAAGCATGTCCCAACCTAGAAATTGAAATGTAGGTCCATTATTTTGTTATCCAAAGTGGGCTTGATTCATATAACCTTGTTGGAAATGCAATTGTTGACATGTATGTAAAGTCTGGAAGTTTGGGAAATGCACGAGAAGTATTTGATGGAAAATATGAATGTGATGTTTCCTTATAGAATTCCATGGTGGGTATGCTCAAAATGAAGCATCTTTGAACTCTAGAACATGAATACTATGTCTAGACAAGCAGAGATGCTATAAAGGGCACTACTCATCTTGCTCATAGCTGCAAACTTCTAGAAGCAACAATAGTCAGATTCAAGCATAAACTACAAAGTAAATTTCACACATGGACATCATACACCTACATGCAAGGTGATGTTGAGCGAGTTTGCTAATGGCTTTCAACACTTGGTTGTGATAGTGGCTCAATATGAGTTGCATAGATTTAGGTAAGAAAAGTTGTGTGATGAAATTTGAATATATAAATCACTTGGTATAGGAGGGATGCCAAAATAACTTGAAGAGTAAATAGTTCCTTTCAATCCATATCATTTTCATCATTTCTTATAAGACCTTTTTAGGAAAGATGATGCAAGCAATGATCTATATTTTGTTGACAACCATATTTTCTATAGCACTTTGTTTTTTCCTTGTTTTAGTTACTGTCTTCAAGCAGAGTTTCCAAAAAACTGTAAATGAATTTTTAAAAACTAAAAGAGGTGCTTGTTGGAAACGAGATAATTTAAAAAAAAATTCTCAGTTTATAAAGAACTATCACAGTTTGGGAGATATGAAGGAATATTTGCAACCCATTTTTCCATATTTAAATATTAAATGATTTCTTATTTTAGTCATTAACTTTGAGCGTGGTTTTAAAGAAGATGAAAATGAATTTTTCAAATATGAAAGATGATTTTGTTGAAAACAATATTATTTACAAAAACCTCTTTCATTTTTTCAACAAGTGTCATGGTTTGGAATATTCGAATGGATATTTAAATCCTATTTTTCAGGAATTTACAAGATTTAATTTTTTCTATTTTTACAATCTTTCCCTGATAAGGCAACATCTTAACTACAGTTGACATATTCTTTGGAACCAAATCAACTCCATGTCAAAAACATATCACATCCAAAATTCAAGGGTAGAAAAATAGGAAGCAGAGAAGAAAATACAATCTTGTTAATGATAGTGATAATTGAAACTTGATACTGTTGTTGGTTTCCAAAATGTGAAAATCCACAAATGGTGTTATTGAAGGCTTTAATGCAATAGCTTCTAACATTACGGCACATAGATAAGAACAAATGTAAACAAAATCATCTTGCACATCATTCATATGATGTAAGTATCCTATTAAAAGGATAAAGTATCCTATTAATGTCACACCCAGTTTGGTTGGTAGGAGATGATATGTCCTTTTGATGATGGAGGAAAACCAAGTTCCTGAACTCAAAAACCTTCCCTCTCTCACAAACAAAGGCTCTACACCTGCCAGGGTTTGAAACAAATACATGTATGCAATGTGAAGCCCTGATCATAGACAAATAGATCATCCAACTAACTTTGGTACATACAGAAAAGGTAAGATAATAAATGAGAGTAGCATGATGGAAATATTGATTCCATTAGAATGGGGCTCATTATCTCAACAACACATCAGACAAAATCCTTTTGAATAATACCACAAGAAAGAAAAATTGGGAAAAAAGTGGAAAAATTCCCCATTCTTGCTGCAGTAAATCATCAAACGCACAAATACTTCTATCTCAGACCTTCATATATGGCAAGCATCATCTTACCCAATTTCATATAAAACCAAACTTCACTCCAAAAAAATAGAGGGTTGATCATCACTTACATGCGATTCTTTGACAGAAGATGGGATACAAGAGACTCGTGCGCAGATTTTCCTTTACTCTCAGTTGGGAATGCAGGTATAACATCTCTCTTGCTCACCATGACTAGAAACCCCAACTATAACAAAGAGGAAAAATCTAGCTCAGAAGGTCAACCAATATGGTAGCAATGGTGAATCGGTAACAAATTTTCCTTAGAGGCCAGCTTAAATATGTTGATTTTGGGTTTCAATTGAATTCACTGAGTCTCTAGATGATGAGATTTTTTTTTTTGCTCTCGGCCCATTGATTGAAGCTCTTGCGTTTAGAGCCAGTGGGTATGCTCCAACCACTCTTGCCTCGAACTATGAAATTAGTCCCCGCCAACATTTCAAACCCTAGTAAAAAAGATAGAACCAAGATGCACATAGCCTTTCCACTACTAAATCCTCTGCTAAAGAAGCCCATTTATGCTATTGTTGCATCAAGGGGCTCCACCGAATCATTAGCAGCACTAGAAACAAAGGTGACTTCCAAGCACAAAACCAGACAATAAAATACAAAGGCGGTGAAGACGTTTAGGACATCGTCCATTGGAATGATGAATGGGAAAAAAATCTTATGTACAAATTCATCTTTTATTGAAAGGTAATTTGAATTTAACCATATGGGTGCCAAATACTCGAGCTCTTGCTCCCTATAAATGCACTTTCTCGAGCTTCTACATTGGCTAGGGATGAATATTTGGGAAAGTGGCATATCACCTTTTTTTTTTAAATGATGCAAACCCTATCACATATAATTATGTGTTCTTTAAAATTTTTACTATTTCTTCTTTTTTAAATTTTTACATGTGATTTATGAATTTGTAATATTAACTTGTAAATAAGGTGGTTTGTGCGAAGTTTATTTTTTATCAAGTCTTTAATACAAATCTCATGTGTAGGATGACGTGGGAGCCAATTATGGGATTTATAGTCTTAAGGGGTGTTGAGGCTTGATTGAATCTTACACAATCTTGGTGACAACATTCCACATCTAGGTAAATTGTTTTTCCATCCAATATGTGAGCGCCCTACCCTAAGAACAACCTAGTAGTGGGGAAGAAATGATCATTTTGGTGCTTTTATCATGAAAAGACTTCGTTGTGCATCCTTTTGAGTTATGTTCAAGGTTAAGTTGAGGTTTATTATGATGGAAACTTCCTATTATCTATGCATTGAGGTTTTCAATGATGAGACTCTATTTCCTAGGCTTAAAAATTTGGAGTTGAGGAGGCACAATTGAAGAAATGTCAATTATTTAAAGGTGCCAAATGGAATATCTACTCATCAAGATTCATTAATCTGGTGAAGATTTAACTTATGTTGTTGTTGTATTAAATTTGGTGACAAATGGATACTTCTCACATATTATATCACTATAATATAAGTTGAGAAGTGCTTAATGCACACTATAATCATGATAAGACACATGTCAAAAGTCCCTCCCCAAGTAGAAATAGTCCATGTTATGAAATGTTATTTGTTGATTTTTCAATTGTGTAATGTCGAGCTAAGTTGAATGAATCAAGTTGGATTTGGCCAAAGTCCCAATTTAAAAGGAATAATAACCCCCCCTCTTTATGGACAATGGTCCCATTCCCACTTCTTGTTACAGTCAAGGACATCACACCCTCTTCTAGTACGTAGTGTGTTTCTCAACATAATGTGAGCATTATATGGTCTTCAAGATTCTAAACATTTCATTACTAATGTTCCTAATGTGTTTCACTCATTGATTAATGATGATATGAATCAAAGTTAGAGTGAGGTACCCTAGATCAAGATACATTGACATTGGACATAAGATGCATTCCTAAATACAATGGTAAGTATGAAATAATTTTCTCTTACTACCGAGATGGTCAAGAAATATCTCATTATTAAGTTTTAGTATAGTTATGGAAATTATATCTTTGTATGGTATGTGGCATGTCACATAGCCTAAGGTGAGTGTTATCCAACCTTCACGATTTTGGACACACAAATCTTAATCTTCTTAACAAGTTTCACTTGTCAACTTTTGTACACACGAATATTAACCCTTATAATTAATAAGCACTATATACCTACTAATTAACCCCTCAACTCTACTAACCCTTAATTTAATATAATATTTAACCAATAACGTGTTTATGCATAAACCCCCTTTCCATTAACTTATGTAACCCATAAAATATATAACTACTCACCCCCACTTTGTAACACTTAATCCCTATAATTCCCAATCACTTATATGTATCATCTTTAATGCTTATTATATATAATTGTCAACCTTTAAAACCCATATCACCCTTGATACCCATCCAATTATTAAAAGACTCAATAACAAATTACTTTTATACATCAAATCCATATAACTTTGGTGCCTATCTTCCAACTAGTATAAATTATGACCCCTAATCCTTAAACCCCAATCCCTAATGATCATAATTAGAACTGGGAGGTCAGGTGATGTCATAGTGAAACTCGTCTCATGTTTACCCTGGTAGGCTTGTGAAATCAGGTAAATGTGGGAGGATGTGTTACAACATCTTTGATAGACAGGGAACTTTCAGGCATAGGCATGCACATCCTTAAATAATGTGAATAATAGTAACCAAACCTCATCACCTTATGAGCAGTGGTATCACCCGTGAAGTGTCCAACTGCTAGTCTATCGTTAAGATATTTTAGCACCCTTTCTGAATCTGGAGGCTCTAAGAATCTAAGAAGGACACCATTATGGTGCTTTCGAAAGAGCACACCATGCACAAGTTGGTAAGATAATGCTTTAAGACATATTTCCCTCTTCGTTTTAGCCAATAAATGCAAAGGAAAGGTGTTGTGATCTAAATATTGTCATATATATGTATACCAAGATATGGTCACACTTGTAGGAGGAACTTGCTCAATGTTATAAATCTCTATTTCTTGGTCCCACCTAGAAGGATCTTTTTGCTGTGAATCTATCGCTTCGATTGTGAGACGACAGAGACCATGGCCTTTGACAATATGAACTGACTTGAACTCAAGATCATATTCTTGTAAGCATGTCATCCAATTGTTCCTCCTCTCACCCAACTCTTTTTGTACAAAAAGAGTTCTAAGAGCTGGATGAGGCACATTATTAATAATGTGAGCTTTAAGGAGGTAAGGCCTAAAATGTTTAACTGCCTTGTATATTGTTTACACTTTCTTATCAAAGGTGGGGTAATTAAACTCGAATCCTTGCAAGCCAACAATCATGAAATATGTAATCCACTCATTCCCTTTATTGTCTTTATGTGTTAATACAAATGCAATAGACGAGTCAAAAGCGAAAGCATACAACATGAAATCTTTGCCAAAATCGAGACTGTATATGGCCGTGGCATCGAAAATGGCTTTCTTAATTCCAGAAAAGGCATATATATCCCTCTTATCCCATTTTTACATAACATCTTTCTTTATGATCTCTTGTAATGGTTTCACAATCTGTGCATAATCAGAGATGAACATGCGTAGGAAATTAATCTTTCCCAAGAAAGATTGCATCGTTTTCTAGTTCACAAGAAAGGGGATTTGAGCAATAGCCTTGACCCTATTTAGGTCAAACTTAATTCCAATCTTAGCAAGGATATTTCCTAAGATATTACCTTTGAACACACCAAAGGTGCTCTTTTTTAGATTAAATGAAATTCCATACTTGCAACATCGCTCAAAATTATGCTTTAGATAACGAATATGATCATATCTTTTCTTCATAAGCACAATTACGTCATCCAAGTAGGTGAGTACACTTTGTCTGATTAATCCACAGAAGGAAATGTCCATGGCCCATTGAGATGTAGCGCAAACATTGAGAAGCCCAAATGGCATGCATTTAAAAGTGAAAGTTCCCCACTTTGTCCTGAAAGTGGTCTTTAATAGATTTAGTTTTGCTACTAGCACTTGATTATATCTAGAGAACCCATCTAGTAGAAATAAAGTTTCCAACACAGATACCAAATGCAGTATATTCTGCACAAATGGCATGGGGTAATTGTCCTTGTCTGAAGCTCGGCTGAGGTTGTGAAAATAAACACACAGACGTATCTCGTCGAACTTTTTAATTCCTTTTGAATTGAGGGTTAAATCATCGAATGAAATCTTCTTAGTTTCTGCTGAAACAAATTCACCCCCTCTTTAATAGGAATGGCATGTAACATATGAATTTAAATCATCATACATCCATGTAAATACATCTCGATACTGTTTGAAGACATGGATAAAATCTTGTCTTTCTTGAAGAGAATAACATTTTCTGAGGTTCACATATTTTGGATCATCTTCGATCCTCAAATTAACTTGTTCACGTGACAACGTTGAGCTCCGAGTCTTTGTATTCACTGGGCCTCTGAACGGTTTCGCAGGTCATAAAGTTTCTCAAGAGATACCACACCTTTCGACATGGGATTCCCTTTTGATGCTTGAGTTGCTTCCTGCAAAGCCTTCTTGTGCTTATATTCTTTAATATATGCATATTTGAACACATATCAATTGGCCATGAAGTGTAGTATCTGTTGGTCATCATTAAACATGCAAAAGTTAGTGACATTGTCAAGAAAAGATGGCTTATAAATAATTTGTATAGGAAAACCATCTTTTAATGGTGACATTCTAGCAGCTGCATTGGTTAATGTATATGTGGTATCACTACGATTTCTAGGAATAAAACTAATTTTAAATGATTTAAAGAATAAAATATGTTTCCATACCTCTTGTTGCTAGTTTTTCATATTAGGTGACACACAGTGAATGATATTACGTACCTAACAGGCAACAATCTTTGAATTACCAATTACCTTAAGCGCTTCTACCTTTAAGTCTATGGATTTCTTTAACCCCAAGACAAGTGCTTCATATTCAACAATCTTATTTGTGCAATCAAATTCCAAGTGTCATGATAAGATATAACCTTTTATTCTGAGGGTAAATAAGAATAAAACTAGGTCTGGAACCATCCTGAGTTTTAGAACCATCAAAGTATAAGGTCCAAATATTAGTAGCTACTAAGCTAGTTCCTACACTAGTAGTATGTACATCTATATTACAAGTTTCATTTGCACCAGTTTGACTGCAAGGAAGGATCTCTAACTGTGTATCAGATGGTATAGGTGAAGGTTGCACTTGATAACACCCGTGATCAACTTCTCGAAAACAATTTCCAAAATTAATATCTGCAAAGTCGACTGGCTCATTATGTCCCTCAAGTGTTGTCACGATATATTTCATGTAAGGATCACTTTCCACTCGAACCTTATTTTTTATGTTGTTGTGAGGAAGCCATAAATGCGTCCAGCCTGTTGAAAAGTACCCTTTTAGTTTATTGGACCAATATCTACTCAAAAGCAAACCATAGGCTTTGGGAATCTCCCCAGTAACAATATTAATGCATTGGTGAACTCTATGGTCTAATGATAAACATATGATAACAATATTAAGTTAACCAATTGCCTGTACCAAATATTTGTCCAGTTGTATGATTTATGCATCATTATTTTCCCATTTACCATTAATTTTATTATAAATATATAAAGGCATGACATTTGCAGATGTACCAGAATCAACGAGACAATTATGGACATTATAGTTAAATATTTCAAAAGTTAAGAGAAAAGGGGGGCAAAGAGTGTTAGTATTTAAATTGAAAACATTAACTATAGACTAGTCAAGAATACCATGAGACTTACCAAAAATAAATTGGGAAGCAAAAAAATTGTAACTTGATGGAGGTTGTGATGTAAATGCTTGGATGATCAGTTCACGTTATCTTGTTATATTTGCAAGCTCAAATATTGAAATGTTGGCACAAACCCTTTTCATATCTTCAATAACATTATAATCAATACTTCCATTCTTAACAGGCTGTGCTGAAGAGTCTAGTGGTGTGTCTTTGTTTGAAGTTTCCAGAGTGGTAGAATTGTTCTTTTTGTTTGTAGAGGTGTTCTTAGGAGGAGGAGTACTTCCTGACTTATTCTACAAACTCTAAGCATGATTAGTAGGTGGTGTAATCCTTATACACAATTTCCTTTTAAGATCTTGCTCAGAAATTGGTCCTTTGCTCCTTAACTTATATCACTCGGATACTTGTTGAGGATGAGATTCACTCAGTAGTGGTTCATTAGCAGTTTGTTTATTTGCGTTATACATGGTACCAAATGTATTAAATAAATACCCAACACTTGATCTTTCCTCGGTCACAATAGATTCATTTGCTTCTTTAATCTGTTCATACTGCTCCTCTGCCAATAAAGTGTCTACAAAGTTGGTCATCATAGCATTCATGTTGTGGTTCCATTATGGACATTTTTTATTTGAATGCCTCTCCTCGTGGAAAGTGCAAAATCTATCCATGCATAAACTTTCAACGTTAAACATCGGAATGGAACTCTAAGAAGATTTAGCCAGTTGACTATTTTTATTTTTCTTAAGGAAAAGCGGCTTAAAAGACTTAATGCTGGTAGAGGACTCACTTGATTTCCTATTTAGTTCAGATACTCATTAGTGAGAAACTTCAAATACTTAGTGAAGCCTTCCATATCAAAAGGAATCTCTCTTTTGATTTAGTGGAAGAGGCTTGAGTTTTTTTACTAGTATCTTTGGCATCTTTAGCATATTCTTGATCGATAATAGCTCATGTTGCACTAAAATTGCCAAATATCTAGGGAAGCAGAAGTACCAATTTTTTCAACAAATATCAGATCACATATCAACAATCCATGTGTCATGGTTACCCCATTCTACAAGTTATTTAATGTAAATTATCTTAGTAAAAACTTGATTCTATGTAACAACCTAGGTAAGCCTATAATTTTGATGATGAATTTCATCCTAGGAGGTTTTTTAACCTCCCTGATTAGAGTCAAAAAATTAATTAATTAGAGTCAAATTTAAATTGTCTTAGGAAAATAAATTCTCCAAATGGAAAAAGTCGTGGGTCTTCAAATAATCAAATTTTAAAGGTCCTCCGCCAAGGGAATATTGTATTTTTCAAGAAAATTTGGACCCTTGGACTTTGGTGGTCAAGTCAAAGTCAATTTTTTGAGGAAATAAGTTCAAAATAATTAATTTTGAGCAAATTAAAATAAAATAAAATGATAAATTAAAAAATTCCTCAAACATAAAAAATAGAGAGCTAATATTAAATGATCTTGAAATCTTTATCAACGGAAAAGATTATTTTGACATGGATCAAAAAAACTAGCCATTATTTTTCCACTTGGAGGATCTATGTATAAATTAGAGAGTTAGTTGTGTCTCTAGTCATCTTGATCTCTGCTAAGAATTTGCTGTTGAAGCATTTTGTAAACTATTTCTCTGCTGGGAACTATTTTTTGTACTATAATAAAAGACTTTGGGGTGCAACTCGAGGTGTTATTATTCGTTGATCTGTGGTATATATTGAATACAAACTTCCTATGTTGTGCTTTATGTTATTATTTTGAGATAATACATAGTGTTTATAGGTACTCAATCCTTGGTATCCAAGTTCACATATTGTGGGAAAGGATAATTTTTCTTGGATCCTTAGTTTTAATATGGTGGATTAAATCCTCACTAGGAATACAATGAACATAAATTTTCTGAAGCATTTTAGCCATTTTTCAAAGGAAAATTTTATTAAAAATATATATTTTCTCAAAATTCATTTAAAAAACCCTTGTATAATTTGTAAAATAATTTTGTAAAATTAGATTGTAAATTATTTTGCTAATTGGGGTTTGGGAATTCTAGATTTTTTTGTATATGTTGGGTTTCTTGGGTGTCTCTATTTTTGTTTTGTACAAGTGATTCTCTCAAGCTACGAAGGAAATTATTTTTTTGGAGAAAGAACCAACCTTCAAGTGAGGGCTTTAATGAGATTTTTCCCTCTAAGCAAGACACCTAATATTCAAGATCCATAATTTTGAGGTTTTCATGGCCTAATTTTTGCTTAATTTTCCCCTGCTTTGTTCCCGTTTCTCTTGCCTTCCAAGTTTATTTTGAGCATAGGGCCTAGGGTAAACCATTAGCCCTCTCCTTAGCCTACACCCTTCCTTCCTTTCACCTCTATAGCCCTCCGAACCTTCTGTTAACCCTCTTATATTCTCCGCCATCTTATCTCTTCCCTCAACCCCCTTCCTTCCTCCCTTACTCCCTCACGATAGGCTGCTTCCCCTCCTCCATGAGCCTTTTTCCTGCCTCCTTTTCCCATTATCCTCTTGCCCCCACATATTCCTAGCCCTCTCCTTCCATGGAAACCTCAATCTCTTCCTTTTCTGCAGCTTCATCCCTGCCTGTTATACGAAATTTATACCTACAGATAAGTATATCTTCCCTAAGTGGGTAGTTACACTTAGAACAACTGAAGTAAAGATGTTTAACCTTTTCCTACAATAAATAGATAAGATAAAGGAACCTACTTGTGATCCTTCGCTTCCTTTGATCTCCTTTGAGTTGCTCCCATTTCTTCTGCTCAAACTGAATTCGATCAATTGTTACCTGCCAACATAAACAGAAGACGAAAAAATCAAAGTAGGTGATCTATTGTAAACAATTAGAATCGAAAACATTTGAACATACATTCATCATAGATAGAAAAAAGTATTGGAACAAGACCAAACAACTTTATTGATGGATAGAAGGAGAAGTTACACCCAATGTGGTTCGATCTTGTGTCACTCATCCAACTTAGTCCAAGCCCTCATGACACTATTGGCATTATGATGTATGTGCTGTACTTGATGGCAACCCATTTGTAGCAAGAAAACTCACTTATATATAAATAGATGAATCTACAGAAGAGATATCAGATGTGACAGAATACATGGTAGTTGTGTTAACAGATGTGATGCAGGGAAGAGATATCAGATGTGACAGAATACATGGTAGTTGTGTTAACAGATGTGATGCAGGGAAGAGATATCAGATGTGACAGAATACATGGTAGTTGTGATGTGATGCAGGGAAGAGATATTAGATGTGACAGAATACATGGTAGTAGTTATAGATGTGATGAATTGCAGGGCAGCTTCAAGGAATCAGTTCAGAAGTAATGTATAATGGCAACTCACTAAGATGATAGTTCATAGTGTAGCAAGTTAACATTGCCATCAAGTCCAAAGGGGGAGATTGTTGGCATTATAATAAAGGTGTTGTCCTTGATGGCAACTCACTCAGATGAAGATCAAAGTACTGCAGGTTAACAATATTGAATTACAGTTCAGGCTACACAGAATGAAGACAGAAAGGTATACGCAGGTTCACCTTGACCAACCCGCATATACACACAGGTTCATTGAACAAAAATGGCATATACGTACACACGCACTTCACAGAAGGAAAAGCGCGATCTTGGGAAAACAAGATTTTGGGTCCAAGGTATTTCTTTGGTCCATGGTATTGGTCCGAGGAATTTGGTCCAAGGTATTGGTCCTAAGTGGTTTTGGTCCATGGTATTGAGAAAGGCATAAAACTATATAAGGAGGAGATGATCATTAGGCCAAGTCAAGCAAGTATTGAATATCTGATGAGATCAAGTATGCAGGTTATGGGTTTGTGATGCTTTACTTGATATGAACTAGGGATGCACCTATGTGGATGATGGATCGGGATCCTAAGACTTGAAATGTATTATCATTATGTGGTTTGATCTTGAACATTATAGATCTGAATACTGACGCATGTTTTATTATGTAAATGTGATGATCTGGGTATGAATGAAGTCTGAAATAGTTGTGATGCCTTAATTTAGCATTTCCAGATCTGTATGCAGGTTGGCTTTGGCAAAACAACGTATACACGCTGGTTCGGCTTATGGATGTAGCATATATCTTCTGAAGTATGATCTATAAGGGTTCTATTTGATGTTGCAGTATTTAGGGTTCTGCATTGTGTTTTGGTGACTATTTTCTGCATATTCAGATTGGTTGATTGTGATTAGCGTCAGTATTGATGGATGATGGATCAGGATCATAATGACTTATCATTGTGTGATCTAATAATGAATGGGCTAGATCTAATAACTAACACATGTTTTATTATCTATGTGTGATTATGTTTGAAGTCTGGAAGTGCAGCAAAGTGTTTGCAGATCTACACGCTGGTTTGCTTCAGGGAAGCTGTGTATACACGCAGGTTGGCTTCTGCCAAATAGCGTATACACTCTGAAGCATGGTTTTAAGATTACAACTGATTCTAAATGATAATGTAACTTAGATCTGAGTACTAGTTACAGTGATCTATCTGTTGCAGATGATTGGTTCAAGTATTAATGAATGATTGATTCAATTGTGTCATAGGTTCAGAAGTTGTCGGTGATTGATTGAGTTTGATTGATTCAGATTGAGTTTCAGTAATTGTTTGATGCAGATATAGTTGATGGATATATTGCAGTGATGATTTATTTTGTGCTTCAATGTTGTTGATGGGTCCAGTATGAAAATTGGATGAAACGTGGCCTTCAGATTATGATGTTGTGTTCCAGGAGTATCCAGTATGAAAATTTATGAAACGCGGTCCTTGGAGGAAGAGAGAAGGTTGTAGCCTTCTGTAGGTTGGTGCCTATGCACTGGTATACATATCAGCCAATACAAAATCCAGGGGGTTGTAGCTCCCTTCCAGTAGAAGCTGGAGAACGAGAGAAGGTTGCAACCTTCTACAGGTAGAAGCCTGCGTACTGGTATGAGTCTGCGCCAGTACAATGTTGTAAATAGTTTTTCTTAATTTTAAAAGAAGACAGAGACGACAACAGCAGGTGGTTTTCACCCACATTGGGTTTCCACCTTAAATCATGGTGTTCATGTGTGTTTCTTATGTGTGATGATCTGTTCTGTTTTTACTGCACCTGGTTAATGTTTATATGGTTAATGAAGTTTGGATGCACTAATTTAAATATCAACATATGATGAATTAACTAAATCATAAGTTTGCTGGATATACGCTAGTTGCATTAAACATAGTTGCGTGTACACGCGAGTTCCCTTAACTGAAGTAGCGTATATGAATCTGATTATGGAAATGAAAAATTATTGATTTGATAATATTGATTCACCCCCCCCTCAGTATTATTTCCAACAATTGGTATCAGAGCAGGTCCTTTGGTAGAAGCTTGATCGCTTGAAGGAGATCCGTAGAACAATGGGAAAGAAACTAAAGAAGAAAGCGCCTCAAAAGAAGAAGACATCTCAAAGGAACTATGACAGTGGGAGAATCGATTGGGGAATATGTGGAAGCAACTCTTCAGATTCATAATCACCTCAGAATGAAGATGAACAAGCAAAAGAACTATCAGGTATGAATTTGTTATCCTCTGGTGATACATTTCTCCATCCATTTGAAGATGATGAAAGTGATAGAGAAACAACTGAATTTTCTCTTATGGGTGAGGAAGAAAGATATCAAATAGAGGTAGAATTTAAAAGGCTTACGGACAAAATTAGAGATCAACAAGATCTATTGGACAAAAGGGAGTGTGCCTTCAAAGAAGAGGCTACCAAACTAAAAGCTCAACTCGAGGAAGGAAACAAGGTAAGGAAGCAATTCAAGGGAAAGGAAGATCAATGTAAAAAGCTACAAAATGAAGTGACATCAATAAGAAATGAAGTAAATGAAAGGAGCACAACAATCAAGAAACTCAGAGATAGATCCAGTTACTATGAAAGTCTTGAAGCTAAGATCCTCTCGCTAAAAGAAGATCTTGAAGAATCAAATAAGCAGAATAAAGAACTAATCTAAGCTCTTGAAAAACAAGAAAACGAAGTTCTTGAATTAAGAAATTAGTTGGAAGAAGGAAGAAAAGCTGAAGGAATCATGAAGAAGCAGTATCTTGAAAAGGAAGAACAACATTGGGTTGAGGTAAATATTCTAAAAGATAAATTAGAAGAAAAGGATAAGCTCTTACGATTTCAAGATAGTACTAAGATCTTGGATGATATTCTTAGTAGTCAAAGATCTCCTACCATCAAATCTAGTCTTGGTTTCCATGAATCTATTGAAGGTGAATCTAGCTCACAAGCTAAGGCAAGGAACTCTAATGTAAAACCTGAAGTGCTCAACAAGGAGATTAGAGGTCAACTCCATCAACAACCAAGGAAAGAAATTCTTCAAAGAAAATCTTTTTATGGAAGTGATAGTCGGTTATTTCCTCAAATGAACAATTTTGAATGTTCTATATGTCATAATCTTGGACATATCGCAGCAAGATGCGGAAGGAGAATGGTTCAAAACCATCACACAAAAAGATCATCAGCTTCCAGGTACTTTAAGGGATATTGTTTTTCTTGCAATATGTTTGGTCACAAATCCATTGACTACTATAGAATAAATATGAAACATGTAAGATGTTATGCATGTAACAAGTTTGGAAATATAGCAAAGGAATGCAGGAGGAAATTTCAGGCACCATACCAAAAGGAGAAATCATTGTCACACTCGAAGATATGGAAGAAGAAGGAAGTACAGTCAGAAAAATGTGGCATGGCACAATGTACTATCATAACAGACTCAAGGGGAGCTGAAAGTGTGAAAATTCAATGTTCTAACCCTCATAATTAAGTTTCATGAAGACAAGTCATGTATATACACAAGTTCGAAGCTGCACAGTCGCGTATATGAGGTTTGAGAAAAATGCAGTGGGACAGACTCAGAAAAACTGATTTGATTCAGACAATTATCAGTTATCTTTTCTGTCGCGATGATAGATGACTACAGTCTGTGGATATTATTTAGAAGTGTTTTTAATCCTCACAAGTTGTTGATAACTTGATGTATATCTGATTGATGATGATGCCTTGATACTTCTTACTGATATATGCAATGATCAGATCTGATACTGAACAGGTGGAACAGGTTCAGGGGGAGAACATGCTATGCTTCTAATAAAGAATTGTTGGCATTATGTTTAGAAGCCTTTGGTACCTAATGATGATGATGAGTTCTTACCTTATGATGATAGTTAATACTCATATATGTTGATTATCATGGTTGATGCTTATTGGGATGTTCCCTAGTGATGATACATGGTTGATATATTGAAGGTCCTTGTGGAAATATCATGCAATTCTTGATGATGATGTGAAAGATCATGTGATGACTATGGTATTTTCACATATAATATGATGATTTTGTTACTGCTAGGAGATATGGCATATGCTGAGTTGATTCATGGAAGGAAACAAAGCAAGTTGATATTGATGAGATCAAGAGGAAGAGTTGATATCTATATGCATACATACCTTGTCACAAGTTGATGATACTTACACTGACATGGACATATACAGGTTGTTGGTTTGGATGCTGTTGACAGATGCTTATGAAGCAGATCACACATCGTGTATGATAGTTGCTGATGACTATCATGGTCTAGTCTCTGTTATAAATGTCATGTATATCATTCAATGTAAAGGTCATATCAAGACCCATGATGTAATAATTTGTCTCTGTCTATTGTAGTCTTTTGATGAAGTCCCTTTTTGGTCATATGATGTAAGGTGTACCCCCACTATGCATGGGAAGGATGATGTAATAATGTCTATTTCAGTCATGTATAATCATTTGGTATATCTCCACTTGGTTGGGAGATGGATGTATGTATGAGTCATTAGTGATAGGAACGTCAAACTCACATAATTGAGTTATAGAGGCATGCTATTTTTCTTGAAAATATTTACAGACTCTGCATGTGCTTAGGGGGAGCATAGATGATACAGTACATCTCAGCATGAACAAAGGAGGAATTCAATTAGAGAAGTCAGCATGCACTTAGGGGGAGCATGAACCTTTTCCCTTGATGTCAAAGGGGGAGAGTTACTTGGCATGATTGTTGCCATCAAGTCCAAAGGGGGAGATTGTTGGCATGATGATGTATGTGTTGTACTTGATGGAAACCCACTTGTAGCAGGACAACTCACTTATATATAACTAGATGAATCTACATAAGAGATATCAGATGTGACAGAATACATGGTAGTTGTGTTAATAGATGTGATGCAGGGAAGAGATATCAGATGTGACAGAATACATGGTATTTGTGATGCGATGTAGGGAAGATATATCAGATGTGACATAATACATGGTAGTAGTTATAGATGTAATGAATTGCAGGCAGCTTCAAGGAATCAGTTCAGAAGTAATGTACAATGGAAACTCACTAAGATGATAGTTCACAGTGCAGCAAGTTAACATTGCCATCAAGTCCAAAGGGGGAGATTGTTGGCATTATGATACAGGTGTTGTCCTTGATGGCAACTTACTTAGATAAAGATCAAATTATTGCAGGTTAACAATATTGAATTACAGTTTAGGCTACACAGAATGAAGAGAGAAAGGCATATGCAGGTTCACCTTGACCAACCCGCATAAACACACAGGTTCATTGAACAAAAAGGGCATATACGTACACACGCACTTTCACAGAAGGAAAAGCGCGTATATCTTGGGAAAACAAGTTTTTGGGTCCAAGGTATTTCTTTGGTCCAAGGTATTTGGTTTGTGGTATTGGTCTGAGGCATTTGGTCCAAGGTATTGGTCCTAAGTGGTTTTGGTCCATGGTATTGAGAAAGGTATAAAACTATATAAGGAGGAGAGGATCATTGGACCAAGTCAAGCAAGTATTGAATATCTGATGAAGTATGAGATTAGGTTTGCAGGTTATGGGTTTGTGATGCTTTGATTGATCTGAACTAAGGATGCATCTATGTGGATGATGGATCAGGATCCTAAGACTTGAAATGTATTATCATTATGTGGTTTGATCTTGAACATTATAGATCTGAATACTGGCGCATGTTTTATTATGTAAATGTGATGATCTGGGTATGAATGAAGTCTGAAATAGTTGTGATGCACTAAGTTAGCATTTCCAGATCTGTACACATGTTGGCTTTGCAAAACAACGTATACACGCTAGTTCGACTTATGGATGTAGCAGATATCTTCTGAAGTATGATCTATAAGGGTTCTGTTTGATGTTGTAGTATTCAGGGTTCTGCATTGTGTTTTGGTGACTGTTTTCTGCATATTCAGATTGGTTGATTGTGATTAGCGTCAGTATTGATGGATGATGGATCAGGATCATAATGACTTATCATTATGTGATCTGATAATGAATGGGCTAGATATGATCACTAACACATGTTTTATCCTCTATGTGTGATTATGTCTGAAGTCTGGAAGTGCAGCAAAGTGTTTGCAGATCTACATGCTGGTTTGCTTTAGGGAAGCTGTGTATACACGCAGGTTGTCTTCTGCCAAATAGCGTATACACTCTGAAGCATGCTTTTAATATTACAACTAGTTTTGAATGATAATGTAACTTAGATCTGGATACTGGTTACAGTGATCTATTTGTTGTAGATGATTGGTTAAAGTATTAATGAATGATTGATTCAATTGTGTCAGAGGTTCAAAACTTGTCGGTGATTGATGTTGGCATTATGACACAGACTTGGCGCTATGACACAGGTGTTGTCCTTGATGGAAACTCACACAGATGACAGATCATAGTTCATGCTCACAGAATGAAGAAAAAGAGGTATACATAGGTTCCCCATTGTCAAAGTCGCGTGTACACGCGGGTTAGAAGAAAGAAAGGTGCGTACGGCGTACACACGCACTTTCATGCAAAGAAAGGTGTGTACATGTTGGAAAACTAGTTTTGGTCTGTGGTATTTGGTCCATGGTATTTTGATCCATGGTATTGGTCCAAGGTATCCTGTCCGAAGTGTTGACCCCAGGTATTTGGTCCAAGGTATTGCTTCTAAGTGGTTTTGGACCATGGTATTGAGTAAGGCCTAAGACTATAAAAGGAGGAGAAGATCATTAGGCAAAGTCACTCAAGTATTGAATATCTAATGAAGAATAAGATCTAGAATATAGGTCATTGGGTTATGGTGCATAGCTGGATCTGAATCAAGGATGAACCTGAGCGCTTGATGAAGGATAAGTTCTATTGATGGGTCAAGATCTTAAGGCTTGAAGAGAAGTATCTTTGTGTTGTTTTGATCTTTTATCTGAATGTTTGGTGCATGTCGTAATCTGTAAATCTGATGATCTGGGTATAACTGATGTCTAAATAGTTGTAAAGGTTAAATCATCTTTTACAGATCTGTACGCAGGTTCATTATAGAAAAGGCGCGTATACATGCTAGTTTGGCATTTCAAAAGAGTGTATATGCAGGTTTGCCTTGATACAAGTGCGTATGCATGCAGGTTCATCACATTGAAGTAGCGTACACCTCATAAAATATTTTTTAGCTACTTTTGATTGCTGTTGCAGTGTTCTGGGTTCTGGCTTGGGTTCTAGTTACTGTTACTGTATTCTGGTTACAGCATTCAGAGAAGTGATTGTTAGATTCAGTTTTGGTTGGTGCAAAGGAGATTGGTTGATGCAGATATATTTTGATTGATGTTATTGATGGATCCAGTCTGAAAATTTATGAAACATGGTCCCTGGAAGAAAGAGAGAAGGTTGTAGCCTTCTGTAGGTCAGCACCTACGTACTAGTAAACACATCAGCTAGTATAAGAGCTAAGGGGGTTGAAGCTCCCTTCTAGGAGAAGCTGGAGAACGAGAGAAGGTTGTAGCCTTCTGTAGGTAGAAGCCTGCGTACTGTTATAAGACTGCACCAGTACATAAATATTGTAAAAAGAAGTTTCTTATTAAAAGAAGACAAAGACAAATTGCAGCAGGTGGTTTTCACCCACATTGGGTTTCCACCTTATATCTTGTGTTCTTGTGTGTGCTTGTCTGCTCTGTTTTTACTGTACCTGGTTATTATTTATATGGTTTTGATGCACAGATTAAAGATCAACATCTAATGAATTAACTAAATTATAAGTTTACAGGGTATACGCTAGTTTCCATAACTACAGTTGCGTATATATGCAAGTTTCATTAACTGAAGTAGCGTATGCAAATTTGATTGTGAAATGAAATATTATTGACTTGCTAATACTGATTCACCCCCCCTCTCAGTATTATTTCCAACAATTGATTGAGTTTGGTTGATTCAGATTGAGTTTCAGTAATTGGTTGATGCAGATATAGTTGATGGATATATTGTCGTGATGATTGATTTTGTGCTTCAATGTTGTTGATGGGTCCAGTATGAAAATTGGATGAAATGTGGCCTTCAAATTATGATGTTGTGTTCCAGGAGTATCCAGTCTGAAAATTTATGAAACATAGTCCCTGGAGGAAGAGAGACAGTTGTATCCTTTTGTAGGCCGATGCCTATGTACTGGTATACATATCGGCTAGTACAAAAACCAGGGGGTTGTAGCTCCCTTCCAGTAGAAACTGGAGAACGAGAGAAGGTTGTAGCCTTCTGCAGGTAGAAGCCTGCGTACTGGTATGAGTTTGCACCAGTACAATGTTGTAAACAATTTTTCTTAATATTAAAAGAAGACAGAGATGACAACAGTAGGTGGTTTTCACCCACATTGGGTTTCCACCTTAAATCATGGTGTTCATGTGTGTTTCTTATGTGTGATGATCTGTTCTATTTTTACTGCACCTGGTTAATGTTTATATGGTTAATGAAGTTCTGATACATTGATTTAAAGATCAACATATGATGAATTAACTGAATCATAAGTTCGCTGGATATACGCTAGTTGCATTAAACATAGTTGCGTGTACATGCGAGTTCCCTTAACTGAAGTAGCATATATGAATCTGATTATGGAAATGAAAAATTATTGTTTTGATAATACTGATTCACCCCCCTCTCAGTATTATTTCCAATAGACACCAATAGCAACATCAAGCCAGCATCATAACATTACTTGACAATGATTTCAAGTCTCTAAACCAACAGTATTTATCTATAATATCCAAGCTCTCTTGGCTCTATGATGGGAGGCCAATTTATAGATGAATGCAAGTGGTTTTGTCATTAATATGGAATTGAATGGCTTTCCATAATTGGATGATTAGTTTCCATGTTCAAAGGGATGAGAGAATAGAGGATTATATGATCCAAGGCTATTCTAAGTTGAGATCATCTTGATAAGATAGGAGCTGGGTTCCTTCTAGAAGGCTCTAGAAAGGAGGAATATACTCAGCATCTAATGAACATTTCGAGGATTCTCACCCAGCGTAGGCTTGAGTGGGTTTAGGTGCTCTGCAACGTAGACTTGAATGGGGCTACTTGCTCTGCAAAGCATTTACCCTTAACCAGGGGTGCAGTGGTGAACCAAGGAAGCACTTCAGTAGGTTTGAAGTCAGGAAACTCTCATGGATGAAAGCACTCAATGAGGTGACATGTCTAGGGCATGTAGCAACTGAATTAGGGTCTGATTGATCTTGTTTACACTGATTTGATCATCAGGAGTGATGTGCCCAAATAGACCTATAACAGCTGCCACCTAAAGCATGAAGTAAAAAATGATAATGTTGAGTGATATGCTTTATGATGTGATGAGGAGGATATGAAGCGAATGGTGACCTGCATCAATTACAATACATAATATCATGATATCTTTGAATTTTTCATGAGTTGTTGAGGGAAGGCATACCCATGCTCAACATATAAACTTTTAATTACATGTACATAAATCAGATAGTTGTCTATAGATATAAATCCATGACTATCTGTGTAAAGCTGTCGTACAGATGATTTAGTACTCTCTTGAAATAACAGCCCGAATGGATGAAACTAGATTCGGGGTCTTCTATCTCGTCTAATCTTTTTCTCAGGTAAGAGTCTAACCATGTGAAAATGTGATCTAAAGTCGAACATGGGAAGACACCATCTGATTACCAGCCAATGATGTAAGATGTTAATAGAAGCGAGAGAAATCACCAATAATGATAATGATTCTCAAGGTACTACAGTACATTCTGCATGGTCTGAATAGATGTTTTGATGTCAAACACCATACAAAGTATTTTGGTTGAATTCTTGTGATGTCAACCTGTCACTGGAAGCAAAAAACTTGCCATTGATGTATGCAAGCCTCAAGGTACTGGAAGGGTGTTTCTAAGTCAACTTCCTAGGTAATTTGCTGATGTCGACAAGAAGTGACTCGTCGCAGGAGGGCCTTGATATATCCCCCATCAACAACACGAAAAGAGTGGAATGATTTTGAAGACAAAATGTGACTGGCGACACAATGTTTAGGGATGGTGGTCATGAAAATTAATGTCTATGAGTATTGCAAAGGATGAAGTTTACTGAGTGACTTCTCTTGAACATGTTAGTGACACTGATTGAATTGGCAGCATTGACCCAAAACCAAAGTGATGGATGGTGTGATAGACCATAGGTATAATAACCATCAAGTAGATAACCCAACCCAAATAGTCACAGAGATGAAGTGAAAGTGTCATGTTCAAGAGAGACTTGCTACCATAAAGTGATTTATCCATTTTCCCATTTTTCCCAGTCATTGTTGACCAGTACCTCTTTATTTTTTAACAAGCTTGAGGAGGATAACATATGCTTGATGTATAATTCTACCCTTTGGGTGAATCCATCGCTATGTGATGTTTTAATGAGTCTAGCGAAGGTGAAACTCGGTCTTGTCATGATGGACAAGTTTGTCGCTATTTTATGCTTTAACGAGTTTAATGACAATGAGAACTCGATCCTTTTCATGTTTAGAGAGTTTGAAAATTTTCAAAAAGAAAACTCCACAAGTTATTTTTCGTAAATTTGTCTCTCAAGTCTGAAAAAGCATAAAATAATACAAGAGAGAACCTATTGAACATGTTTGATCAATGTATTCCTTTTTCGTAAGTAATCTATCTCAGTCCAGAAAAGGGTTAAACTTATACTGAGTAGATGTTGTTTCCAATCCGTTTACAAGCTAAAATGGACAAGTGCCCACCAATATTTTCATGTTTAAAGAGTCGGAAAAGAGCTTTAAAGCATACCCCCAGTTTTTATTTTCTTTTAACAAGTCAAAAAAGGAAAATACTCGAAGGTATTTTCATTTTTTAGGAGTCAGAAAAGAGATTAAAGGTGATTCGTCCTGGAGGAACGAGTGGTATAAAGGGTAGAAACTGGTTCCAACAATGGTGGAACTTCTTAAAACATGTTTATTTTTTTGAAGAGGCTGGCTAATAAGACCACTCATTGCAACTGTTCCTCAAAAAGGGTAAAACAACCAAGTAAAAGCGTATGATCGGCCAAGCAGATAGTGACGATGGAATGAAACAACCAAGGCTCATCTAGCAGAAATTAGCTGATAAAAATGACAATCACGAGATGTAAATTGGGCATGGGTTCATTTTTACACAAGCTTGAACCATGGAGAACTTTGCTTGGATTCAGTTTCATGTTTACACAAGCTTGAAATGAAAAACTATGCTTGCTATAAGTTTGCATGCCCCCAGCATAATGACTCAATTCGAGGTACATGCCCCCCAAGCTTCATTTCATTCAGCTAGGTGGATGGAATGAAGGTTCACTTTCAAGATTTTGGAAAGACTCGACTAGGATTTTACGAGATCTTAATCAAAGACTCGATTTGGAAAAGGGAGTTGCTTCATTTTTTAATGAGGTTGACACAGTAAAAGAACTATCCTCGAGACCCTTGTTTCATTTTTTAATGAGCTTGACACAAGACAAGGAACTATGCTCACACCCTTTGTTTCATTTTTTAACGAGGTTGACACAAGACTAGGAACTATCCTCATACCCTTTGTTTCATTTTTTAACGAGGTTGACACAAGACCAGGAACTATCCTCATATTCCTTGTTTCATTTTTTAACGAGCTTGACACAAGACAAGGAACTATGCTCATGATTCCTTGATCACGACCCATAAGAGGTCATGACTTCCAAGAGGTTCTCATCAAATGGGAGAACAATTCTCTGGAAGGGATACATAGCAAGGAATCCATTAGAGGGATCTCCTTCTAATGCCCCAAGTACATAATGCACAACATCATGGAATTGATCGTTAGTTGAGGTAGGCATGGAATGGGTTGCCAAATAATCGACCCGTGGCGGGGAAGATACCATTGGGACAAAAGGACCATTTAGCAAAGATGGTTGACTGGAAGCCATATTTGGACTAGGAAATGAAAGATGGTCAATGGTGACAATTCTGCCTACATGCACAAAACACGTCACTCGAAAGAGTGTTGAAACAATAGCTCCCATGCCATAAACATAGTTGCACCCAAGAAGTAAATTGTAATCTAAAGGGCCTGAGACAACCATCACATTGAGAAAAACAATTTTTACTCCCAAATTAATAGGCAACTAAGGAAGGATCCCTAATGGTTGACTAGTTCCTCTATTAAAAGCCAACAGATTCTGGGTAATAGGCACAAGTGGTGGTGAACCGAGCGCCTGCCAAGTAGTGGAGGAAAGGATACTCACATATGCACCTGCATATATAATAGTGCAAGATACATTCATATTATAAACGTGTTCTATGATTTGGAAAGGAACATAAGAAGGAATACGACATCCAGCCAGTCGATTCCAATAAAAGGAAGTGAGTAGACTACTTGGAGGGGGTACCGTAAGAACAGGAGAATTACCCCCTTTAGTTACAATAACGAGAGGATTTTCCTCTTGTCTTGATGGAATAGGAGGGTTGCCTCCAAGCTCATTGGAATTTAAAGAAACAAAAAGAACCTGAGTGGTATCATACTCACTCTCTACAGGAAATGTACGATTAACAGAAGGTGAAATCAGGTAAACTGTTTCCTCGTCCTGTGATTGGTCAGGTATAGACTCATGGGATTCACATTTAGAGAGAGTGGGTTTGATTGACGGTTGATTTGGGTTAGTCACTTCATCAACTAGTGAAGGATTAAGGGAGAGTCTCCTGTAACCAGATGGAAGTCATTGCGGAGAAGTAGGATGGTTATCCAACACTTTTTGGGCTTCATCTAGATAGGGACAAAGGTGAATGGGGTGATTCCCTTCGCATAACCTACAGGGAAACTTAACTTTACCCTTCTTTCCATGAACTTTACTACCACTAGTTGATGGTGTGTCACCAGCATGATCTCCAGAAGTTGATGACATAGGATGATGTGAATGAGAAGACCATTCTTCTAAGATCTGAGGAATACCAGAACAATTTCAAAGAAGATGGTCTCCCGTACAAAGTTTGCAAGGATATCAAAGTTTGTGAGGCTTATCGGACGGTTTCTCATCAGAAGTTGCATTCGAAGCAATGGTTGCTTGGTTCCCCCCTGCTAAATTTTATTCTTCTTCTTCTTCTTATCCACCTGGTTACTAGTGTCAATACTTTCACCAGGCGAAGAGGAAGAAGGGGAGGAAGAAACAACTGACAAAGAAGGTAAAGGGTCAACTTTAGGATCAACTGGAGGTTGATTTTGTCTAGTTGTAGGAATATTCAGTTGCGGGGCCAAGGAGGTTGAGAACAACCATACTGGCAAGCCGATGGTAAGTCCTGGAAGGGACAATGTAGCCATATAAGGAGCACTAATATTTCTGAAAGGAGGAAAAGGACTAGGATTCCCATCAAAAGGAATTCCTTGATTGTGGACTCCGGAGTTGTTGCCATATGTCTCAACCTAAGATCAACTAAGGAGTGACATGGAGGATGTTATCCATGGTCAATTAATTTTATTTTAATCAAAATAACATAACAAAACAAAAGAGGGATAATCTAGGCAAAAGGATTACAAAGTAACTACGAACAACAATATACTGCCTCAGTAAACCAAGGATTTAACATACGTGTAGGCAATCTCCTCGAATGTTGTTTTCAATGTATCATAGTATACAAGGTGGCCGACTCGGTTACCTATGTACGGATAGCAACCTAATGTAGTCCTCCCAAATATACTCGAAAGTATGTGGAGGCCTAATCCGTGTTAGCACTGTCTAATGCGAAACTGCACAGTGAGAGTATTCCCTTATACTTTTTGTACTATAACATCGCCCAATATACCCGAAATTATGTGGATGAGCTACGATATGCTTACGTACATGGAATGAGGTATCGTACTTGGAATGTATCGCAGACCATTAGTGACAACTACTATGCTTAATGATGGCAAAACACATCTCTAGCCTAGACCTATAAATGATATGCATTAAGTTACAATGCTCCATTCGGTTAATTGAGATAAATTTTAGTTGATCTTGTTTAAAAGTTTGCCTTTCAGGTTCACCGCGTGATGTTTTTGAAACTCCTAGAATGAAACTAAGATGGGAAACATTCTTTTGATTTGATTTAAACAATTAAAACTGTAACTAAAAGGGATAGAGCAATCAGAATCTCTAAACAAAGAGCATAGAGAACCTCTAATGAAAATTTTCCTATACCATTCCTACAAGAACACACAAAATGCTAAATGCATTATGCATGTTTTTCTTTTCATTCCTTTAATGTTTAGATGAACACAAAGAAACTAAATGCAAAAATGATCAATCAATGCTTTTCACAAGAAATGAAGACTTTATGACAATTCTTTTTCAGAAAAGTAAAGACTAATCAATGTAAGCTAACTTTGAGATTGATTCGACAATGATAAAGAAAACATAAATAAACATTGAAAAAACAAAGTCAAAGTGGACATGGAAGAGAGATGCTAATTTGGTCTTCAGAGATAGAGAAACATTGACCATTCAGCAAACAAGATGTTAAACAGTTTGGAAAAAATCAAGCAAGAAGATGGATTTTTGGCTTGACAGGGACCAGCACAGCCTGAGTGGGAGACAGTGCATTGTAGAGCACTGTCTCTAGGCTAAGGTTTCTCTGCAGAGCACTGTGTCAAGAACAATAGTGCATTGATGCCATAGAGAACTATCAACACACAAATAAGGACACCTTTTGACAAAAGAAGCTTCAAAATGATTGAATACAGGTAAATGAACTTAAGAAAAATCTACTGGTGCTGCTAAGACAAGGGATAACTATTAGGAATGATGGTCATTCCTCAGTGGAGTCGCTAATTTGTTATACAAAATTTATACCTACAGATAAGTATATCTTCCCTAAGTGGGTAGTTACACTTAGAACAAGTGAAGTAAAGATGTTTAACCTTTTCCTACAATAAACAGATAAGATAAAGGAACCTACTTGTGATCCTTCACTTCCTTTGATCTCTTTTGAGTTGCTCCTGTCGCTCCCGCTCAAACTAAATTCACTCAATTGGTACCTGCCAACATAAACAGAAGACGAAAACAATCAAAGCATATGATCTATTTATTGTAAACAAATGGCATCGACAACATTTGAACATACATTCATCATAGATATAGGCAAAAGTATTGGAAAAGGAACAAGCAGCTTTATTGATTAATAGAAGGAGAAGTTACACCCAATGTGGTTTGATCTCATGTCACTCATCCAACTTAGTCCAAGCCCTCATCACACCAATAGCAACATCAATCCAGCAGTATAAAATTACTTGACAATGATTTCAAGTCTCTAAACCAACAATATTTCTCTATAATATCCAAGCTCTCTTGACTCTATGATGGCAGGCCAATTTATAGATGAATGCAAGTGATTTTGTATTTAATATGGCAATGAATGGTTTTCCATAATTGGATGATTAGTTTCCATGTTTAAATGGATGAGAGGATAGAGGATTAGATTATCCAAGGCTATCCTAAGTCGAGCTCATCTTGATAGGATAGGAACTGGGTTCCTTTTAGAAGGCTCTAGAAAGGAGGAATATACTTAGGATCCAATGAACATTTTGAGGATTCTCGCCCAGCACAGGCTTGAGCCCCACTTATGTGTTCTGCAATGCAGCCTTGAATGGGGCTACCTGCTCTGTAGAGCACTTACCCCTGACCAGGGGTGTGCTAGTGACCCAAGGAAGCACTTCAACAGGTTTTGAAGTCAGGAAACTCTCATGGATGAAAGAACTCAATGAGGTGGCATGTCTAGGGCATGTAGCAACTGAATTAGGGTTTGATAGACCATGTTTACACTGATCAGAATGTCGAGAGTGATGTGCCAAAATAGACCTGTAACACTGCCTACCGTAACTTAACCCTCTGTCCTGACCCTCTCAACCTTCTATGCTTCCCTCTCTCCCTTGTCGTGACTTGCTTCTCCTCATTCCTTCCATCTCGCAAGCCCTATTCCCTCCCGTGTTTTCCCTTTCTCATTTTCTCTCCACCGTATCCTCTCATCTACCATTTCTTCCTTTCTTTCCTTTCCACTTAACCTTTGTCCCTGCTTTCCCCTTCTCCTCGGTAGCCTCCTTTCACTTGGAAACCCCATCTCCTTCACTCTTGCTCAACATGGCTCTTCCTTGACCCTTATTCCTCCAGTGCAGCCTCTAAGGCCTCCCTTCATTTAGCACAACCATTTTTTTTAGGGCTCATTCATCACTGTGTCGACCTTCGTTTACCTCTGACTGGGCATCATCAAAATTTCTCAGCTGACCCTTTGATTGTTTTGCAGAGACAATAATATTTTTGTGTATCTATAGGTGGTCTAGCCATTGGAGAATTTTCTAGGAATCCTTACTGGTTTTATTTTCTATTTTTGTTGTCTCGCATTTTGTGGCATTCTGAAAACTACACAACAGTGGTAATATTGTTCAAAACATAGAGCCAACATATTAGAAAATCATTTGTGTAAGGTGGCCATGAGTTTTTGATTGTCATACCCTTCGAGACTGCATATAATATCTGATCTAAGCATAAAAATACCATCATAAAGTTTTTTATGAGTTTATTTAACATTTATCTCTCGCTTCCTTGGTATTCGTGATCTATTTGGGCTATTTTATGATCTATGATTGGATTCCATCACTTACATCTTCTCTTCTCATATCTGTTAACCATTTCTCACTATTTATGACTATCAAAAATATCTTTGAACCTCATTTGTTCACACTTATGGTTGAAGGATATTGCACACATTGTTTTTGCTAAGGTAATATTTGTGTTTTCTCCTAATCATAATTTAGATTTGACATATTTCTTATTGAGGTTGCATACAAGGTCCATAGCATTTAATATCTTGTTTCATGGTT